>JAIFGZ020000387.1:0-451001 GCA_019925245.2 Oryza australiensis | reverse complement strand
CATGTGATAAAGATGATTGGCTATATCGAGAGTCTTGAGAAACTAGGTTTCCCTCTTAGTCAAGAGTTGGCTACGGGCGTACGTGATTCTCCGGTCGCTCCTCCTCCGAGCTTCGAGCCATTCATATTAAACTATCACATGAACAATATGGATAGAACCTTGGGCCCGAATTGCATGGGATGCTAAAGGCAGATGAGGAGAGTATCCGAGAAAAATGGTCATCATGTGATGATGATGCGAAGGCTAAGCGCAAACCACTCGTCAAGAAACTTTGCACCAAGAGTAAGTTAACTCCCGATGAGATCACGAGTGCCTCTAATGCAAAGAAGGGCAAAAAGGGGTCGGCGACATCGGATGCCGTTTGCTTCTATTGCAAGGAGACAGAGTCACGGAAAAGGCTGCAAGAAGTACATGGAGGATCTCAAAAAGAAGCAAAGTACGACTTCGCTACAGTATTAATGTTATAGACATTAATCTTGCTACTTCACCTACCGATTCTTGGGTATTTGATAAGGATCGGTAGCTCATATTTGCAAATCATTGCAGGGAATGAGAAGAAGTAGAGGATTGAGAAGGGGCGAGGTGAACCTGCGCGTCGGCAATGGAGCAAGTGTTGCTACGCTTTAGCCGCCTCGCACAGTACCACTTTATCTACCTTCGGGATTAGTTTTGGAATTAAATAATTGTTATTGTGTTCCAACACTACGTCAAAACGTTATTTCCGCTTCATGTTTGCAAGCGGAAGGATATGATTTTAGATCGCTGAACAATGGTTGTTCAATATATCTTAGAGATATGTTCTATTTTCATGCTCCATTGGTGAATGGATTATACGTTTTGAATCTTGAAGCGTCTCCCATCTATAACATTAATACAGAAAAGCAACTCTCTAATGATGCAAACCCCACATTTATCGGCATTGTCGCTTAGGCCATATAAATAAGAAACGCATGGAGAAGCTCCATAAGGATGGATTGCTTCATTCTTTTGATTTTGAATCATTTGAGACATGTGAGTCTTGTTTACTTGGTAAGATGACAAAGGCACCTTTCACGGGACATAGTGAGAGAGCAAGTGACTTGTTGGCACTCGTACATACCGATGTATGTGGACCAATGAGCTCAACGGCCGAGAGGTGGTTATAATTACTTCATTACCTTTACCGATGACTTTAGTAGATATGGTTATATCTACTTAATGAGGCATAAGTCCGAATCCTTTGAAAAGTTTAAAGAATTCCCGAATGAAGTACGAGACTCATTTAGGAAAAACAATCAAGTTTCTACGATCGGATCGTGGAGGAGAATACTTGAGCCAAGAGTTTGGTAATCATCTCGAAAGATTGTGGAATTGTTCCGCTTGACTCCGCCAGAACTCCACAATGGAACGGAGTGTCCCGAACGGAGAAATCACACCTTGTTGGACATGGTGCGGTCGATGATGAGCCAAAGTGATCTTCCGTTATCCTTCCTGGGATATGCTCTTGAAACACCTGCGCTCACACTAAATAGAGTTCCATCTAAGTGAGTTGAAAAGACACCATATGAGATATGGACGTGGCAACCCCTAGTTTGTTTTTCTCAAAATTTGGGGAAGTGAGGCTTATGTAAAACGTTTACGAGTCTAACAAGCTCACACCCAAATTTGACAAGTGCTTCTTTGTGGGATATCCTAAGAAACCAAGGGATATTACTTTTATAATTGGGAACAAGGCAAAGTGTTTGTCGCCCGACACGGTGTCTTCTTGGAGAAAGAGTTTCTTTCAAGAAGGGTTAGTGGGAGCAGGGTGCATCTTGAAGAAGTTCAAGAAACACCGAGAAAATGTTTTAGCGACCACGAACCACAACGGGAGGATCAAAATGTTGCGCCACCGGTTGTAGAAACACCAGCCCACGGAGGTCCGAAAGATCATGTCGTGCGCCCGACAGTACACAAAAGCGGAACAACGTGATATATTGTTGTTGGACAACGATGAGCCTAATACCTATGAGGAAGCGATGGTGGGACCCGATTCCAACAAGTGGCTTGGAGCCATGAAATCCGAAATGGAATCCATGTACGACAATCAAGTTTGGAATTTGGTTGATCCACTGATGGTGTCAAAACCATTGAGTGCAAATGGGTTTTTAAGAAAAGGCCGATATGGATGGAAATGTTCACATCTATAAGGCGTGATTGGTGGCGAAAGGTTTTAAACAGATTCAAGGAGTTGATTATGATGACACCTTCTCGCCCGTCGCAATGCTTAAATCTATTCGGATTATCCTAGCGATTGCTTTGCATATTTCGATTATGAGATATGGCGGATGGATGTCAAAACGGCTTTCCTAAATGGAAACCTAAGCGAGGATGTATACATGATACAACCTCGGGGTTTTGTCGATCCAGAATCGCACAGAAAGATATGCAAGCTACGAAATCCATTTATGGATTGAAGCAAGCATCTCGGAGTTGGAATATTCGTTTTGATGAAGTAATCAAAGGGTTTGGTTTCATCAAAAACGAAGAAGAGGCATGTGTTTACAAAAGGTCGAGTGGGAGCGCAATTTTATTTCTAATCTTATATGTGGATGACATATTGTTGATTGGAAATGATATCCCTATGCTAGAATCCGTCAAGTCTTCATTAAAAAATAGTTTTTCCATGAAAGACTTAGGGAAGCAAGACATACATATTGGGCATTCGGATCTATAGAGATAGATCCAAGAGGCTAATTGGATTAAGCCAAAGTACATACATTGACAAGGTGTTGAAAAGGTTCAACATGCATGATTCCAAGAAAGGTTTCTTGCCCATGTCACATGGCATTAATCTTAGCAAGAATCGGTGTCCTCGAGACACATGATGAGCGGAATAAGATGGGTATGGTTCCATATGCTTCAGCAATTGGATCCATCATGTATGCCATGCTATGTACACGCCCGCATGTCTCGTACGCTTTGAGTGCTACGAGCGAGATACCGTCGAGATCCAGTGAAGGTCAACTGGATCGCTATAAAGAATATCCTTAAGTACTTGAGAAGAACTAAGGATATGTTCCTAGTCTATGGAGGTGAAGAAGAGCTCGTTGTAAGTGGTTACACCAATGCTACCTTCCAAACGGACAAGGATGATTATAGATCGCAATGTGGGTTCGTGTTACTGCTGAACGGAGGCGCAGTCAGCTGGAAGAGTTCCAAGCGGAGGATACACATTGCTGATTCTACAATGTAGGCCGAGTACATTGCTGCTTCGGAAGTTGCAAAGGAGGCTGTTTGGATCAACAAATTCGTTTCGAGCTTGGTGTGATGACCGTGCGGCTGGTCCAATGTCTCTCTATTGTGATAATAGTGGAGCCATTGCGCAAGCCAAGGAGCCGAGGTCACATCAAAAGTCCAAACACATACTTCGGCGATATCATCTCATCCGCGAGATAGTGGACGAGAGGTGATGTCAAGATATGCAAAGTGCACATGGATCTCAACATAGCCGATCCGCCGACAAAACCTCTCCCTCGGCCGAAGCATGAGGCGCACACAAGAGCAATGGGTATTAGATACTTACATGATTGACTCTAGTGTAAGTGGGAGATTGTTAGTGATATGCCCTAGAGGCAACATGGAGATGTTGGATATCACGTCAATGTTTATGTATTTATAAATAAAGTGTTATTCGGTTCCATGAAATAGACATCTTGTATTGATCAATAAGTACGTGACTTATTTATGAGACTCTTTATGTATGAATCTATTTCTAAATGATCCACGATCATATGTCATATTGTTGGAACAAATATGATTCTAAGATCGGCATGTTTATTGATTGATGATCATGTCTCATAGATCATGGGTATGGAGATACCAAATCAATAAACATGGACACATGTGTTGGAGAACACATTGTTGGATAGACCCACCATGAGACACTACGGGAATTAATGTGCCATTAGTTGGTCTCGAGGTAGTGTTGGTACAAAGTCCTTAGACCGAGATCACCATGGATTCCAACATATGTAGTAGTCTACTTTGGGACTACCAAATGCTATTCCGTAATGCAGGTAGTTATAAAGGTAGTTTTCGGGTTTGCTATGAAACATGGAGTGGGATGTGAGTGATCAAGATGGAATTTGCCCCTCCTTTGGAGAGATATCTCTGGGCCCCTCGAGGTAATGTATTATGGAAATGCATGGCCATGCTAAGTTGATTGAGGAGTCAATCAACGGACATATAATCCAATACGGTTCGAGTGAATGGTTAAGATATTGAAGGGATGGCACACATCTTGCCTATAGCTTAATTGGTATCGCGAGGCAAAGGGATTTGTGTACACATTACAGGTTCGAGCCGATATTATATTCTTGTATACTATGGTGTCAATATGTCTTGCTAGGCGTCGCTGACACAGTCGGTGAGTTGGACTCGAGCCGACGGTCGGCTAAGTTAGACTATAGCCAAACCGAGTATACCGAACCTACGGGGTCGCACGCTTAAGGGGATAAGAAAACGAGGCATTCGAGTTGGACTCGAATACGGCTCGATCGGATAGGGATCCGATCGGATAGAGTACTATGGTCTTACGACGTATGGGCGACCAACTCTATGAGATTCGGATGAGATCTGATTCAAAATAGAGTCCTGATTGGCCCCTAGTCCCAATTGGCCAACTCTATATAAAGGAGGGAGGGGTGGAGAGCTGCGACACGTCAATTGCATCGCATTGAACCGAATCCACAATAGAAGTCGCCAAGATCAATCTCCACGGAAACCCTCCCCACTTTCGAGCCAAACCGTAGCCTTGCATCGCGTGCTAGCACACGGGTGTTCGGCGTTACGTCCACTGGACGTGTGGATACCGGTAGAGGAGCTACTACGTTGCACGCCGTTGATCGGGCGTGGAGGAATCGGCTGCGGTCGAGCGCATCGGAGCGAGGCGCGAGAACACAGTCGGACGACTCGGGTCGGCTATGGCATCTACGAATCGGCTGATTGGCGAATCGGCTATCCCCGGGTATCGGCTGTCGGCTTGCGGGAATCAGCTACACTGTTCCGGATCGGATAGCCCTGATTGGTTGTTTCCGCTGCACACTCCAATCGTAACGATCTATCGGCCCTTACTTGCAAGTGTTCTGGTTTGCGCGGTTAAAAGTTTTTGTTTTCGGCCGCGTAGCCTCTGCGTAACCCTTCAATTACATCTTCCACGACATGATCGGCTCGGCGGTGGAGATATACATTGACGACGTGGTGGTCAAATCTAGGGAGATAGAAGGTCACATTGCCGATCTGAGACAAGTGTTAGAACGGACGAGGAAATATGGTCTAAAAATGAATCCGCTTAAGTGCGCGTTCGGCGTATCGGTCGGGCGGTTCACAGGGTTTCTCGTCCACGAAAGAGGGATTGAAGTTACACCAAGGAGCGTGAACGCTATCAAAACAATTCAACCCCGAAAGACAAAAAGCAACTCCGGGCCGTTGATCGGCAAGATAAACTTCATCGGACGGTTCATAGCGAATCTCTCGAAAAAAGATGGAGCCGTTCACACCACCGCTTCGGTGGCCGATCGGACCTTCACATGGGGGCGAGAGCGGCGAAGGCGTTAGACAACATAAAGGATTATCTAAGCTCCCCTCCAGCTTTTAATGCCTCCACAAAAGGGAATACCGTTCAAGCGTACCTATCGGCCGATGACAAATCAATCGGCTCCGTCCTAATCCAAGAAGTCGGCGGCAAAGAAAATGCCATTTTCTATCTCGTCGACTACGCTAGATGCGAGACAAGGTATTAACTTTGTGGAGAAGTTATGCCTATGCCTCTATTTTTCATGTACAAAGTTGAGGCACTATCTGCTGTCCAACGAGTGCACGGTAATTTGCAAAGCCGATGTGGTTAAGTATATGCTATCGGCTCCGGTGCTCAAAGGAAGAATGGAGAAATGGATCTTCGCACTAACGAGAGTTCGACTGAGGTACCGGACACCAAGGGCGGTCAAAGGGCAAGCCATAGCCGACTTCATTGTGGATCACAGAAATGACTCAATCGGCTCAGTGGAAATTATGCCTTGGACTCTGACGTTCGATGGCTCGGTCTGCACCAACAGCTGTGGCATCGGCTTGGTCATCATTTCGCCTAGGGGGCAAGCTTGCTTTTGACATCAACCCCCACGCTACAAACAACCAAGCCGAATACAAAGCCCTCCGTAAAGGGTTACACCTACTCAAGGAAGTTGAAGCCGACGCCATCGAAATAATGGGGGATTCATTATTGGTCATCAGCCAATTATCGGGAGAATATGAATGCAAAAACGACGCGCCGATGGTCTATTATCGGCAATGCCGGGAGTTAATGGACGGTTTTCGGCTAGTCACTTTGAAGCATATCCCTGAGAGAAGCGAACACGAGGCCAATGACTTGGCCCAAGGGCGTCGAAGCTATCGGCCGATGCTTGAAAGAAGTAGATATAGACGTAGCCGCCATTACGGCCGATGATTGGAGGTTTGACGTTTACAACTATCTCAAAAACCCCTCTCAATCGGCCACAAGGAAATTACAATACAAGGCATTACGATACGTTTTGCTTGATGAAGACCTATACTATCGGACGATTAACGGCGTGCTACTCAAGTGTTTGGGAGCCGATCAGGCTACATTGGCGATCGGGGAAGTACATGAAGGAATCTGTGGAACACACCAATCGGCCCACAAAATGAAGTGGCTACTCCGCCGAACGAGGTATTTCTGGCCGACAATGCTGGAGGACTGCTTCAAGTACTACAAGTGGTGCCAGGACTGCTAGAAGTTCGGAGCTATACAACGAGCACCGGCATCGGCTATGAACCCAATCATCAAGCCGTGGTCGTTTAGAGGATGGGGCATTGATATGATCGGCCAGATCAATCCACCCTCGAGCAAAGGACAAAAATATATCCTGGTGGCAACGGATTATTTCACCAAATGGGTGGAGGCGATTCCCCTCAGAAAAGTAGATTCTAAGGACGCGATCGAGTTTGTCAAAGAGCACATCATCTACCGATTTGGCATCCCACAAACAATAACAACAGATCAGGGGTCTATCTTTGTATCAGACGAATTTGTCCAGTTTGCTGACGGCATGGGGATCAAACTACTTAATTCTTCGCTGTATTACACGCAAGCCAACGGGCAAGCCGAGGCCTCAAACAAAAGTTTGATAAAGCTGATTAAAAGAAAGATCTCTGAGTATCCCAGGCAATGGCACAGCCGATTAGCCGAGTCACGTGGGCGTATCGGATGGCATGCCACGGGTCAATCCAAGTCCCTCCGTACAAACCGGTCTATGGACATGAGGCCGTACGCCATGGGAAATTGTCATCGGCTCAAGGCGCATTCAGCTACAAGATCAACTCACGGCGACGATTATTATCATCTGTGCCGGTGGACGAGTCGAAAGATCTGGTTTTATCCAGATGAGAGCCTTAGAAAAAGTCACAAGAGATAAAGAACGAGTAGCCGGGCATTATAATAAAAAGTGGTGCCCAAGTCCTTTGAATAAGGCGAGCTCGTTTGGAAACTTATACTGCCGATCGGATCTAGAGACAACAAGTTCGGCAAGTGGTCACCAAATTGGGAAGGACCTTTCAAGATCCACAAATGCGTCTCTAAGGGAGCTTACATGCTAAAAGGATTGGACGGAGAAGTATTCGGAAGGGCGCTCAATGGAAAGTATTTGAAGAAATACCACCCAAGTGTGTGGATCAATTCGTAACTCGGCTATGGTCACGTCAGCCGATTTACAACAACCGATGTCTCATATCTATGAGGCATCGCCTTTAGGCATTTTTCTACAACATTTCTTGCCAAGCGCCCTATGATCGGCACATGATTAGCCGATAAGGACGGCCAGGATGCACGAATGGCTCGAACTCATAATTTTGTTGACACTGAAGCTATCAACAAAACTTGGGGGGCATACACATACACAAGTCAACCGCAAAATCGGGCTGATTGCAACGCAAAATCAGGCTACAACATTCAACGCTCTTTATTCATAGGCGGCATAGAGCTATTTTTGATTACATGGCTCCTAGGTAATCTCTAATGGCCGCCGAGCTCGGTCGGTGGTCTCCGGGACTCCATCCGTAAAGCATCCAAGATCAGATACTCTAGCCGAGTGACCCTTACGTCGGTGGTCGTGGTCAACAGTTCGTTGGCGAGCCTTGTTCGCCTTGCTTCCAGCCGGTCAAGGCGCATGAGCGTTGAGGACGCCGAAGGGACAGCGGCCGGGACGCTACCGAGGTTGATGGGAGGCCTTGCCGCCGGATGACGAGCCTCCTATTCCCGAAGCGCTTCAAGTTGGCCCTCACTTGTCGTGCTTGGCCGAGCATCGGTTCGTACGGCGTGTCCATGATCTCTAGGATCACCCAAAGGGATGGAGCGGCTGCGAGAAGGCTTAGTCCCGAGTACTTAGAGAGAGGAACGGTGTGAGTGGATGAGTTGGGGAATCACCGGTTCACCGACGAGCTCGAGGAAGCCATGGGAAGCCCTGCCGAAAGCTTGGAGACCTGGACATTGTACACCTGGAGATTGAGTGTCTTCTTCGGCTGTGAGTTATTCAGGAAGGCCCGAAGGAGTCTATTTATAGAAAGGAAAGATGCGGTTTTAGATGTGAAAGGTTACTTGCGCTGCGATGCGAAGGTCGAAGAGGCCATCATTAAAGGCGTTGGGAATCGTTGAATGGGTGGCGGCGCCAGGGCGGATACCGATCGTCCGTAATTCACGGGTTCTTGAAATATAGATTCGGACGAATCGGACCATGAAACTCAAATCGGCGGTGCACTGGAAACATCGGCCGATGGCCAATAAGTCGATGTTCGAACGATAACGTTAACGGTTATGGTGTGGTCTCGGAGTCGGCAACACGGAACGATGCGGCGGCTGAAGCCGACTTCGACGTAAGCAAGTCGGGACGTCACGCACGACCAAAGGCCAATCTTATCTACGAATACGACCGGTTTTATCTACGAACGCAAAGGGCGTAAGATCGATAAATTATGACACATGATTCGAAGCCAAAGACAAGCACGAGTAAAATAGTCGTCCAATCACATCACAGAAACATAGCGAATAGGATACAGAAGCGTTAGCCGATTTCAACAGGCCAGGACATTACAATCTCATTGTTTCAGAAAATCGGCTATGGCCGACAACGCCGTCCGCCTAATTTGGTCGATTTCCTTGATGGCCCTAACGTCGTCGGCCTCGGACCCCGCCATCGGTAGGGCACTCCTCACCAAGTTGCGCAGATGAGCCATGGCCGCCTTGATGCCACGACGTTCGGTCTCAATTTTGGCCGGCAAGCCAGCCATATACTCCTCGTGAACATCGATCTCGTTCGTAACTTGAACGAGATTGGAAATCAGCTGGTCTCGACGAGTGCGGAGTTGCTCAAGCTTGGCCACCAGCTCAGTCTTCAGGCGATCAAAGGCAGCCTTCCAGCTCTCAATGGCGCCCTTGGTCGACTGGATGGTGGCCGATCGCGCTTGACTCTCGCGGCGGTCGATTATCCGCTGCCGTGCCCGCTCGTACTTGAACTGATGGGCTTCCATGAAGGTTGTCGGCACGATGGCTTCGGCTAAGGCTTCCGGCAGCTCGTCTTGGATATCTTTGAATCGCGCGCTATCGACCACCAGCGCGTCCAGTGAGGCTTCCAGCCGATTGCCGATGTCGGCTAAGGTGGCCCTGAGGTCCTCAGCCGACATCGCAAGCGCCTCCTCGCCGATGTCTTCGGGCTCCTCGAACTCTGACAAATCAAAGTTGAGGAGGTCGGCTATGTTCTGCAGCAAAGAAGAAGATGATCAAGGCCATATTAAGCAGATGAAGCCGATCATCAAAGAAAGTTGGCTTACCGTCGGCACCGGGGTCGGAGCTATCGGTTCGGCCGGGTCGTTGCCCACGGCTGTCGGGGCCTCTTCGCCGGCGTTGTCGCCACCGTCCCCAACAAAGGCGCAGGGTGCTCGCCGGACGCCTGGGGCAGCCGATGGAGACTGGGGCTGCGAAGAAAGAGTTAACAGCAGCCGATCGATTACTACAAGTGAGGTGGCGGAGGATGATTACCAATGGCGCAGGGCAAGGAGTGCGACTCAGGACTCGAAATCCCGGGTTCCCGTTCGACAGCCGCCGGCGCCTCGCGGCGACGGTGTCGAGGAAATGCGCGACGGTCGGATCCAAGGGAGGGAGGCTATCGGCTGGCGCTGCTGGCTTTGTCTTCTTTAGCCTCTTGGGGGCAGGCGCGGTCGACGACCGTGGTGGTGGTGCAGCCTTTCTCTTCTGCGCGATCGGCTGACGCACCTGCGCTCGCAGCAGCGATGCCAATTTTGGCGCCCCCCAGCCGATGGCCGACGGAGCAAGGCTGTCCTCATCCAGGACGCCTGAGTTGTATTCGGTATGGCACCCGGAGTTGCTCACCGTCGGCCGCTCCATCTCCGTCTCCTGCAAAATCATAAGACGAACGTTAATCGGCTGTGTCAGCCGATGATTGGAAGAAGAAAATTGTGAGTCTGAGGCAAAAATTTACTGAGGGGATCTCGTTGGGCAGAAGCAGGTCGATGTAGCAAGACGACCGTTGGTGGAAGATATGGCGCTTAATTTCGGACCACCACCGGTCGTAAGCGGTGCTTCTCCTCATCGACAATGTTATCTCGCCGACGTCGCCAATGGGAGGGCCGGCTATGTTCAGCAGCCGATTCATTATTAAGTCCTGGCCGACCGTCCCCCTCATTTCAATCTTATCGGCGTAGAAAAAGCCGATGGGAAGCTGTCCGAGACCAAGCTGCCTCGCCGCCAACACCGGGTTGTAGAATTCGTAGCTGGCCACCGATCGGCCTTGGTGAACCCTCGGCGGGATGCGGGGGGATAAGGTGGCGATGAACAGCTCCCTGCACCTTGGGTTGTCGGCTGAGTTGAGGTCGTCCCAATTGAAATCAATCGGCAACTCAAACATTCCCCGGTCCTGGTAAAAGTACCAGGTACGGTTATTGCAGGACAGCTCGTTGTAAAGGGCTATGAACCATTCGGCCATCAGCTCGGCCGATTGCTTTGAGCCTTCGTGGGCGGCGGCTGCCTCTCCATAGCTCATACATCTCCTGGTGGTAATCTTGTTGCCTTCATCATCTTCAATTGGCTCTAGCCTTGGCAATTCTGTTTCTGTCAGACGGGGTCGACCGGCTATCTTCTAGGGGCCTAGCACCAGCCAGATTTGGAGGAACCACCAGGGGCCACCGGTGTTGACTGGAGCGTTGGCGGCTATCTTCACGGCGGCTTGATGCAGCATTTGATACAAGTGGCCGAGGAGGTATTTCCCCAACGCAAGTGTCATTCCATCGGCCAAAACTTCGGCCATGATCTGCCAATTGGCAGTCGGCCCACAGCTTGATCCACAGAATACAAACTTCTCAAGCCACATCATCAGGAAGGCGGTGTGCTCCCTGTGGCCGACTGTCCCTTCCTTCATGTTTTGGGCGATGAAGCCGCTCCACCCGCCGATGGCCTTGGTTTTGAACTGATGTTGGCCTTTTCGGTTCAAGATGCTGGGATCGGCTGACGATTCGATATCCAGTCCAGTTGTCATGAATATGTCGGCCAAGGTGATAGTCATCGGCCCTTGCCGAAAGATGAAGGCATTGAAACTGTCGTTCCAAAAGTAGGTTGTAGCCGATAAGAGTGGCTCGTCCTTCTCCATGCCAACGATGGACAGTTCTAGGCATTGGGCAAGCCCTTTTTCTTCCCACTGAGCATACTTAGCCGATCGTACCCTTTTATACCATTCAATCTAGGCTGTATCGGTGGACGGCCATGCTTTGAAAGTTCCGTTCCAGTGGGAGAGGGATGGCTTGGCGGTGTTGAAAGGGATGCGGTTAGTTTCGGCTATGATGGTATCGACTGGATCTGTATCGCCGATAGGTCCAAGGAAGTACCTCTCTGCTTGTGTCAAATTTGGGACAAGTACTTGATGTGATAGGTGCTACAGTTTAGAAAAGAGAAGAGAGGTGCTAATCAAGAACGGTTGCGTATTACGGTTCGGGAGAAGGAAAAGTACTAATTGATAAGAATGTGATGTAAAATGCTACTTGAAAGATGGCCGAATGTAATGTTGATGCAAAATGTTTGAAGAGGCAGATTTCAAAGTAAAATGATAGATCGGAAGAGAGTACCTCAAGGAACTCAGTTGCGGCGGCGGCTGAAACGGTGGCGGACGGTGCGGCAGCTGCGGCTGGTGTGGCGGCGATGGCCGGCGAAACGGAGGTGCTCAATGCAGCAGCAGTGGAGGCCATCGGGATGCTCGGAGATGAAGATGGGTCTGAAGGACGTGAGGCAGTTCGACGGGCACTGGTGAAATTGCCGGAAGACAGAGAGAAGGCAAGAGGCTTGTTTGTGAAGGAGGCTAAGTGCGCTTTGAAGGCGTAGGCGGTTCGGTCGAGGAAAGTGGATATTTAAAGAGCGCTTGGGGAGAAGCCGGGGCGGTTTAGGTCGAGAAGGAAGCATGAGTTTGGATAGGCAAGCAAATCCGCAACACTTCATATTACGGACTTGGGGGGCATGTGTTAACACTGAAATTTGGTAATTGAGTTCCTAAGTCCGCAAAGGCGAAGCGAAATCGGATCGGCTGAAGACAGGAATCGCGTCAGCCAAAGGAGTGATCGGCTGCTAGGCCAATCGGCTGAGGATGGATCGAACAGGGACAGCCGATAGCCGATTCTAGGTCCGGAAGAGATAAACCGTTTCTAGTGCAGAAACTTGAAGATAAATAGAAGATTCGGTTGCTAATTGCGCGATAAATGATATTGCCACTTATGGATAAAGTCCTATAATGGCAATTGTATCTGTAATGTAGAGATTTGTTAGACTGTTAGTTGTAACACGGTATGGGTCCCGCTAAGGGATAATGTGGTGTTTTGAATAGTAGTTTATATAGAGTCCAGGGTTTTACGATATTTGTATCTTGGGTATAAATAGGACCCGAGACCCCTTGTAAATGGAGATTCATACACAATCAAACCTTCGACGCATCGCCAACCTTTTCCTTTTCAGACAAGCACTTTGTTTGGCTACGGGCTGCATTGTTTTGATCCTCAGATCTAGGTAAATGTTTGACATTAGTGGTATGATTAACTGCTTCTAGTGCTTCCATCGCAATGATACATTAGAATCAGGAGTTTGTACTGCGCTATTTATCATATCGCACATATAAATTAGATCAATGTTTAGATCTATCTTGCCATTGGCTGGTTCTGTCAAGAACCTACGGTCAGTAGGGCTAGATCTAGAGGTCGACTGGTTTATATGCGGTATCCACCGTCTCGAGAGGTATAAATCGGCTGTGACAAATTGTGGAGATTATGGCAATCAGATACCCACATGGCAAACTTATCCGACTGGAGATAGGGATAGGTTACGGCTGCCAATTATGTAAACCAACTATGACTTGGGTGTTACGTTGCCGATTAGATAAGGCAACGGCTCATGGTCACGGTTTGGTAAGATTGAGGGAACCGACTTAGAGTAAGATAGGGTTTTCGACTTGTAAGCCCGCCTCCCAAGACTATATAAGGGGGGTGAGGGGCGTCGCTTGAGTGATATGAGATATCGACTTTAGATCAGATGTATGCGAAGCATATACGAGCTATTAGACACACGAGATCTTGAGATCAATAAACACTCGGTGGATCGAATCCCCGAAACAGGAGTAGGGTATTACCTCACGAGAGGGCCTGAACCTGTCTAAACCTTGTTTTCCACCTAACCCATTGTGCTTGGCGATCTTGACTGCACCCCCAAATTTCTATTGCTGAAACCAAGTTTCGACAGTTGGCGCGCAAGGTAGGGGCCCGCGCGTCAAGACTTCTTCGACAATCTCGCCGGCAAGCGCGATGGGATCTTCTTCAAGGATCGACGACTTCGCCGCCAACGGCTTCAACAAGCTTTCCTCCCCTGACTTGGATTCAGACCAGTCAGGAGGGGGAACCCGCCCGGCGCCGTTCGGGCTACCGAACAACACCAAGATCTGCGACCGAATCCTGAGTTCCAAGATGCAGCCCATCCACTCTGAAGGAGGAATCCACTCGACGCCGTTCGGACTACCGAACGCCGCTGAGATCTACAGCTGTCTTCTCACCTCCCCGTTGGAACCAATCTACTCGGGAGAAAACCTCTCGGCGCCGTTTGGATTACCAAACGCCGCTGAGATCTACTGCAAGCTCCTCTCCCTCGAGTCGAGATCGACCCACTCGGAGGGATCCACGTCATCAAGCTACGACTCGGACTGGAACGATCCAGATCCACGCAACCCAGGATCAAGGGAAATCGCCGTCATCTTTCAACCGTTCAGGTCATGCTCATCCTCAGAGCTCGATGAATACCTCAACTCTTCAGGCTTTGACGATCTTTATGGCATCCCCTCGGACGAGGCCAATGACTCCGACTGCGACAAGGACTATGAGCCGAAGTGCTTCGACGTCCTCATGGCTGAGGTGGCCGAGACCGACTTAGCCATGGCCCGCAGGGTCGTAGAGGAAGAACAAGCCAGGCTTGAGCAGGAGCGCAAGCTGGCGAAAGATGAGAAGAGGCGGAAGGAGGAAGCCGACAGGAGAAAGAGGGACCTGAGGGCGACCGGGCGATCCGCTCGGGAGGCCATACTTCAGATGCGAATCCATAACACCAACATCTTCCAGACACCTCAGCAGAACGCCGTTGTCGCTCTCACCCTTTGTGGACCCCCGATTTTGAGTCGGGAATCTTTCGTGTTCATAGTACCATTCCCTGGATCAAGTAGTTGGTACCCACGAATGCAGTACTGGATAATCAAGTGCACATGCACGAATAGTCTTACAATACCATTATTACATAAATAGGCCCGAAGGCATTGTTCATTCCACGAGGACCTTATGGTCCGAATACAACATAAAAACGAGTTTAGATAAGGCGGCGGAAAGAGGCGGCGGCTTGTCCATTGCCACAGCAACGGCAGGGACTAAGGTCTAATATGCGCCGTCGGTTCCTTCGCCCTCCGCGTAGTACGCGTAGGGGTCTTCTGGCTCTTCATTTCCATCAGCTGGAGGTTTGTGCGTATAGCAAGGGTGAGTACCAACCGTACTCAGCAAGTCAACACAGAATTGATGCATATGATAGGGATATTCAAAGAACACGGCTAGGGTTATTTTTGCGTAAAGCCGCTTTTCAATTCTTTTCACAAGCCTACCGACTAGCCAAAATCAAGTTTTAATTTCATGGTTCATTAATCCGGCGACGGTTACGTCTACCATCCATCGTGATTCCAAGGATGGCTTCCCGTCTCCGGTTCGTCATGATTTTCGGGAGTCCACCCTTCTCGCATTCTCGAGAAGTTGATCCACCAACAAAATCATCATGCAAACCCATCCCAGCAGTTTAAGTTTACAATCTAGCCAAGCGAAAGTCTTGTCACGATGCTCAATATCCGCGAGCACGGCTATTCGAATAGATTGATTCATTCACACTGCGGTGGATGTACACTTTACCCGTACTCCGCGACACCCAACAAATGAGCCTACGCCTCAACACATGAGACGGTCACGGCAAAGCCTTTCGATAACCTTGCTTTGGCGTACCCGCTCCATGAACTTTAGCCCTCATGCACTCTAGCCGTCCTTTTCTAGCGGTGAGAGGAGTTACGCGCACCAGGGTAAGGGAAGTCTTTCCGGATCTTTAAGTTTATTTAACATTAGTTTATTCCCACCATTCATAACAAAGGCCGCAGCCTCATTCTCATCCCATAACCACATCATAGAGAACCATCTATGCAAGGATACGCCTCGCTCGGCTATCTAGTCGGCTAGGTCTATACCCATTCGAAAGTACGGTTGTCTGGCTCGTTTCCGGCTATCTCATGGCTCGGTCCTTAATTGACCAGGGTCGGCACTTGCCTTTTCCGGAATCCACCCAAATCATCCAGCCGCCAGTCTAAAACATTTGTATAGTACTTTCAATTTTCATCAAACTTAGTTCATCGGGGCCATGTGGCGCTCATGTCTCCACATGCCGAAGCTCAACTACCTCCCTAAGGTAGTTGCCCAAGCACAAAGCTTTTTCATAAAGTCATGAGTATGCATGGTCTAAGTTTAGCAGGCTAAGCGGTTTACCGAAGTTATGCTTCGGTTATTTGTATCACATCGCGAGTTACAAGGAGTAATTCTAAAGGTAAACAATAGCAAGGTATAGCATAACAAGTATAGGCAATCCGGTAAAGCATGCATGTTTAGAGTTTAAAATAACATCATTTCGCAAAGGGGATCAATATGTTCAAAGGGTGTGAAGACTTGCCTTGCTCGCACACTTGAGGGGTGGGATCTTCGGCGGTGTCGATGCCGGTTTCTTCGGACGCTACCCGTACGTGCGAGAGATCAATTGAATTCAGTTAGAATTCAACTAAACACCGAGAGATCGAAAAGAACCACAAAAGCCATGAAAACCACTTCAAAGAGTTTTGCCGAAAATTCTACTCGAGTTAGAACAAGGGTTGCGAGGAAAAATCCGAGTTTTGGAATCGAGTTGATGACCTAGGGTTTTCGCAAAGTCGGCGATCGTAATAAATTTGGAAATTACGTTTGAAAATATCAGCGAAGAAAATTCATGCTCGAAATTTGAGGGTTTGGGTACAAAAGCGAAACCTATTTCGATGGCGGGAAAGAATTAAACGGAATCCGGATTGAAAACGATGCGAATGGAAATTTCGGAAAACGCCCGATTCCGATTTTTCAAACTTTGCACCGAGAAAACATGCGAGAAAATAATTTATTTTTCCCAAAATTTTACTCAAATCATCCCAAAATATTTTTCCAAATTTTCCAAAATTTTTCCTAATTTTTCCCTATTTTTCTTTTTTTTTTTTTTATTCTATTCAGCGCTTGTTCATTCGCCGCAACATGTTCGACCGAGGTCCAGCGAAAACAGAGGCCGCCGGCGCGAGCGCACGGGGGAAGAAGGGGTGGCGGCGGGCTTACGGCGACGGCGGCTCTCGGGGAGGTACGGCGAGGCTCGGGCGACTTCGGCGCACGGCGGCGCAGCGGTGGCTCCCGGTTCTCGCGGCGACGGTGGTGCTCGGTGATTAGAGCGGCGTTGGTGCTCGGGAAATGGAAGAGGAGGCGGCAGCGGTGCGGGAGAGGGCGGGGAGCCTCGGCCTATTTATAGGCACGGCCGGGGACGGAGATGGGAGGAGGGGGTCGGCGCAGGCACGGTACGGCGGTCTCCACGCGGCGGCGCGGAAGGCCGGCCGGCGCGGGTTGGCGGCAGCGCGCGAGAGCGCGGCGCGCGAAGCGGGCCGCGTACGGCATCGAACGCGTGGGCGAACGCACGGGTGCGGCGGGAGTCCGGGCGGACGCGGGCGCGCGCGAGCGTGAATCGCGTGCGGGGTCCGCGCGCGGCGCGGGCGCGTGGCGCGACGGCGGGCGCGGGGTAAGGGGCCAGTACGGGCGCGCGGCTGCGGGCGCGGGCGCGGCGGGTCCCGCGCGGGCGCGCGCGGCGGGCGGCGCGTGGCGCGCACGGCGCGGCCGCGCGCTGCGCGGCGCGTGCGCGTCGCGGCGCGGCGCCGTACGGCGGCGGCGCGCGCGCGCGGCCGGGCCGTACGGCGTCGAGCATCTTGTGACCAATGAACAGTGCGATCTGTTAATTTCCCGATTTTCTATTTTCTTTTCCCATTTTCCATTTTCTTTCCTTCTAAAAATTCCAAAATAAATCCTAATATTGTAAAAATAATTTTTAACTCTATATTTTAAACTTTTTCTTGACTTTTATTTTCCACAATTATTTTTCATACTTATTTAAATTCTTTTTCCAAATTTTCATAATTCACTCATTTTTAACAAAATCAAATTCCCACATTTCGAGTACGCCTCCGAAAATTTTACTATTTATTTTGTATTTTAATTTATCTTCTCCCAACCAAAATTTTTATTTTATATTACTCGAAATGCGTTTTCACAAATCCGCACTTTTTCCGATTCTTTTTAAAACCACAGTGCGACTTTCGCACCGACATTTTGTCAACTCCGAAAACTCCAAACATGCCAAAAGGGAATTGATCACGACTAAATTTATGCAACGAGTGGCGAATAAGAAACAACAAACCCGAGAAATAGCAATAAACCAAGGTTTTTGAAAGTTCGATTTTTACGCTCCGATTTCGGTTCTCCGATTTTCGGATGTTACAAACCTACCCCCTAACAATAAATCTCGTCCCCGAGATTTCTTACCGGTGCTTGAGTAGGTGTGGATATTCGTCCTCGGGAACTCTTCGCTCTCCCGAGGTAGCCTCTTCTTCCGTGTGATTGCTCCATTGTACCTTGTACATGCGCCAAGATTTGGTCAGTGTCTTCTTTTACGCCTCGTCCAATATCTTGATTGGATGCTCCGGTAAGTAAGATTACTGTGGACGTGGATGGCTTCTAAAGGAGCTTGCTCTTCGGTACCCGCAAACATTTCTTCACTGCGATACGTGGAATACTGGGTGGACATCGGAGAGATTCTCGGGCGAGTTCCAATTGGTAAGCCACTTCTCCTTTCCTAGCGCTTATCAAGAATGGGCCCACGTATCGTGGTGCGAGTTTCCCTTGACTTTGAATCTCCGAGTTCCCCGTAGTGGTGAGACTTTTAGATACACGTAGTCACCTTCTTTAAATTCCAATTCTCTTCGACGGGTGTCCGCGTAGCTCTTTTGTCGTGATTGAGCCGCTTGTAGTCGGTCCCGGATCAGGCGAACCTTTTCCTCCGCCTCCTTGATTATGTCAGGCCCGAATACGGTTCGTTCACCGGTTTCTGACCACATTAATGGGGTTCGACATCGGCGACCAAATAAAGCTTCGTTTGGCGACATCTTCAAACTGGCTTGGTAGCTATTGTTGTAGGAGAACTCGGCGTACGGCAAACATTTCTCCCAATCCTTGGTGAAATCCAACGCACAGGCTCTCAGCATGTCTTCTAGCACTTGATTCGTCCTCTCAGTCTGCCCGTCAGTCTGCGGGTGATAAGCGGTACTAAAGGCAAGGTGACTGCCGAGTGCCTCGTGGACCTTGCTCCAAAAATGAGATGTGAATTGGGTACCACGATCCGATATAATCCTTTTTGGTACACCGTGGAGACACACAATCCTACTCATATATAATTCCGCTAGCTTGCACTTGTTGTAGTTGGTTTTCACGGGAATAAATCGCGTCTTGGTGAGCCGATCTACTATTACCCAAATGGAATCGTAACCGTCGCAGTCTTGGGTAATCCTACTATGAAATCCATGCCTATCTCGTCCCATTTCCATTCGGAATCTTGAGTGGCTGCAGCAAGCCCTGGCGTTGATGTTCGGCTTTCACCCTTTGGCACACATCGCACACGGCTACGTATTCGGCTACATCCCTCTTCATATTAGGCCACCGGTATTCTCCTTTTAAATCACAGGTACATTTTCGTGCTTCCGGGATGTAACGAATATGCCGATTCGTGGGCTTCCTTTAAGATCAATCCCTCAAACCGCCTCGTTCGAGCACACGATTCTCTTCTTGTACCACAAGATTCCCTTGTCATCTACGAAAACTCTGAGCGCGTCCGCGCCATACGTTCCTTAATTTCTGGATTTCCTCATTCCCTCTTTGGGCTTCCTCTATTTGAGTTCTCGGTAGGGGCTGGATTTCCAGTGAGTTCACTTCTCCGTGAGGAATCGGGTGCGAGATTGAGCCGAGCCATTTCTTCCTGGAGCTCATTAGCCACACCTCCCAATTCCATGTGGTTGCATTGGGCTTTGCGGCTCGGCGCATCGGCCACTACATTTGCCTTGCCGGGATGGTAATGGATTCCTAGATCGTAATCCTTGATCAACTCCAACCATCGCCTCGTCGTAGGTTGAGATCAGGCGAGTAAAGAAATATTTCAAGCTCTTGTGATCGGTATACACATTACGGTGGTTTCCGATCGATAGTGTCTCCAGATCTTCAATGCGTGTACCACTGCGGCTAATTCCAGGTCATGTGTGGGGTAATTCTCTTCGTGGGGTCGTAGCGTCGTGAGGCATACGCTACGACCTTTCCATCCTGCATCAACACTCCTCCCAATCCTTGCCGGGATGCATCACGGTACATCACGAAGTCCTTCCTTGTCGGGTAAGGTCAAGATTGGAGCGGTGGTTAACTTTTCTTTTAATTGGTCGAAGGCTTTTGGCACTTTTCATTCCATTCAAACTTCTTTTCCTTCTTCGGGAGTTGAGTCATAGGTCGGGCTACGGTGGAAAACCCTTCGATAAACCGTCGGTAATAACCGGCCAAGCCCAAGAAACTCCGAACTTCCGTTACCGACTTGGGTGCCTTCCATTCCATAACGGCTTCGACCTTGGCGGGGTCTCACTACTCCTCCCTGAAACCACGTGGCCAAGAAAAGCGACTTCCTTGAGCCGAACTCGCATTTGCTGAACTTTGCATACGGTTGGTGCTCTCGTAGCTTTTCCGGTACTAGTCGTAGATGCTCCGCGTGTTCCTCATCGTTCTTGGAGTAGATAAGTATATCGTCGATGAACACCACTACGAATTTGTCCAGATACTCCATGAACACCTTGTTCATTAGGTTCATAAAGTACGCGGGGCATTGGTCAATCCAAAGGACATCACCGTGAACTCGTATAAGCCGTATCGTGTAGAGAATGCCGTCTTAGGAATATCTCCCGGCTCTAATTCTCAATTGATGATATCCGACCGTAGATCAATCTTGGAGAACACTGCGCACCCTTAAGTTGATCGAATAGGTCATCGATCCGGGGCGCGGGTACTTGTTCTTGATAGTGACTTCGTTCAGCGATCGGTAGTCCACACACATTCTCATGCTCCCATCCTTCTTCTTGACGAAGAGTACTTGGAGCTCCCCGGGGAGAAGAGCGGGGCGAACGAATCCCTTCTCTTGTAGTTCCTTTATTTGTTTCTTGAGTTCCTCCAACTCGTTGGCGGCATTCGATAGGGCCTCTTGGATATGGGGGCGTACCGGGCATTAAGTCGATGATGAACTCTACGTCGCGATCCGGGGCATTCCGGGTAATTCCTCGGGAAACACATCCGGGTATTCTTGTACTACGGCATTCCACCTAGAGGTAGCATGGTGAACACTCCCGCAGCTTGTTCACACGGCCTTGGGTTTTGATCCATAGTTATTCTCATCGGTGATCCCCACGGGGTGGATACCGTGACTTCCCTTCGGCTGCAGATCTATAATTCCATTATTTTTGGTCAACCAATCCATTCAGTATGACATCTATGGTTTGGGGCGATAACACCATAAGGTTTGAGAGAAACACCACGTCTCTAATCCGTATGGGCACGTTAATGCGAGGCATGGGGTACGGTTATGTCTCCCCAGCGAGTGTACCAACATAGGCCTCTTAAGTGCTACTTGGTGTAGGTGGTGTTGTTTGCTTACTTGGGAAGATATGAATGAATGCGAGGCTCCGAATCGAATAAAACTTTAAGCGGTGTAGAGTTGATAGAGAACATACCCATCAATACGCTCGGTCCTCCGTGCTTCTTACGCCCGCACATGATTCACTGGCCACGTCGAAACCCGGTGGCGGCCTCGTTGGGTAGCGGGGTCTGAGCAGGACCTCGTCTGCCGCGAGGGTGGGGGTTCCTCGGACGGGTGTGGCATTGGCGCCGGTGCGCACGGGGTGTTGCGTGGTTTTGGGCAGCTATTGGAGTAATGCCCGAATTCTCCGCATTGAAACGACTCACATTCCTTCTTCTGGAGCGGCTAGGGTTGGTGTGGGTGTACGAAGCCGTGGTGTAGCTGACCGGTTGACATGGTCGGAAGCGAGAGGACGTCCGGTTGCGGGGCGTTTGGCTTCCATCCGCACGGGGTGGCTCCCTTGGGGCGTTGTGGCGTTCCACGAAATGGGCGAGCCATAGCGAGCCTCCTTTGCGGTTATTGTCCACCACCTTTTGGTCATGCTCAAGTCGGACGACCTTGTTGATGAGGCTTTGGAACGGTGTGATCCGCCCGATCATTGGTCCCCTCGGTTCGTCATTTAGTCCCTCAATGAATTTGTCTATCTTTTCTTCTTCGTCGCGCGTCCGGTGGCGTAACGGGCAAGCCGGGTAAATCTGTTCGGATACTCTGTCGAGGTGTTCCCTTGACGCGATCTGCGGAACTCGTTCTTCTTCATCCTCATTACTTGCAGGGCACGAAATTCTCACGGAACGCAGCCGTGAATTCCTCCCATGTTGGCTCGCCGCGTCTTCAGCTCGTGTCTCCTTGTAGGTGTCCCACCGTCACTCGCGGGACCCTCCAACCGGTTAGTAGCGAAGACCACTCTATCGGCTTCTCGGACTCGACGAGGGTTAGCTTCTTTTCTATCACTCTTAGCCAATCTTCGGCGTCCATAGGTTCTTCGGCCGTGGAAAAAGTGGGCGGCTTAGCTCTCATGAATTCCCCGGACTCGATCCTCCTCGACCTCCTTGATTATTGGCGATCGCTTGGAGTAGGCCGGTGCATAGCCATGACCTCCGCCGGGGTGGAGGGGTTGGGTTCCGGCGGGTTTTCGTTGGTTGCCGCGGCTCTGCGACGATGTGCCATCGAAGAAGAGAGATGAATTAAGAGAGCGATCTAGTTTAGGTTATGGTTCACGGAAATTTTTCTTCAAGTTCCTTCGAATGATCTTCACTCAACGAGCAAGGTGAAACAATAAATAGCATACGAATTAAGACATCGCAAGGCGATGCCCGGGTTCATCATATTACATAAGGGTACATGGACTGTATACACACAGTCCTCCATGCCGAGATAGCAATAATAATTATATCGTTCAGCTAGATCAACTAATTAAGGGTAAATAGGAAGTCTTTGCGGGTCGGGAAGGTCCTTCCGCCTAGTCATCCAACCACCCGCAAGAGCCGGGGCGCGGAAGCGGGTGGTCCGTCGCAAGCAAACCGAAGTCCCCACGGCTCGGAGGTGGCGGCCTCGAGTCACGCCGAATCTTTCGACTCGGTGGCCGCGTACTCTTGCGAGCGATGCGCGGGTGAGGGGCCTCCGTGTGAGTCAAGCGACGAGGGGAACTTCCTCCTCCATTGAGTCGGTGTCGCTAGACTCCCATTTGATCTCCATGGGCTCCGCCTCGGACTCCGTGTCGGTGTGGATCGGATGGGGTTACCCTCTCCGATCCGGCTCGGAGGGTACCGGTACGGAGCTCGGGGTGGCAGCGTGGGGTCGACCGGGTATGGTGCGGGCTCGTGCTCAACATGAAAGCTTGCTCCATCATAGCTTGAAAAGTATCAAAGCTTGCTTTGAGTTATATGGTAATAGTGGTCGGGCACGGGGCGGGATGTGATGGTACGGGCTCGGTGGAAGTACTGCGGCGTAGACGGGATGAGTGTGCATTGTTCCTCTAGGCTGGTTGATCTCGCTGCTTGCTTTTCTGAGCTGCTCTTCCAGCTCTACTAGAGCCTCCCCTCGGGCCATGTAGCGGTCCGAGAGTTGCTCATCGAGCACCATTGGCTGCGGCTGTGTCTGCAGCATGCTTATCGGTCTCCACGGCCTTGGTGGTGGCGACCGATCATTGAGCGTGGCTGCGATCGTTGATCTCGAGCGGGGCCTCCTCGTAACGATCGTCTGTGTCTCGCCCAACGCGATAAACGCGTGACCATCGGGTTGTAGCAGCGGGGGTAGCCTCCACGGTGCGACCGGGTTGCCCTCTTCGCGGTAAGGATGATGCACGAACTCGTCATTGTGAGTTCGGCACGGTGTTCCGCATTAAGGCGAAGGAAGGCCTCGCGAGGCATCTGAATAGCGCTTACGCTAGGTCCCGGGGGTAGCGAGTGTGGAAGCGTAGGATGTCTCACTCCCCATGCGGGCTTCTATGGACACGGCTGCCTCCCGGGCTGGATACATCTCGGAGCCATGTCTCTTGGTGTGATAAGTGGGCGGTTCCGGTATCTCAAGCACCATAGTAGAGGCTGAAGTTGTACCACGAACCCCTCGTCTCGCGGGTTAGTGACTTCCCGGGTTCCGTCGTGGTTTGACATCGCTTTTACGGGCAATTTAGGGTTAGCGAGAGGGAGCTATCATAATCATTTGGTATAAAGAAATACGATGTAGAAAAGATATATTTGCATTTTCGGAAATAATAGTTTAAAACTGTTCCTACCGTAGGGATATTTCCCTTTAGCCATCTAGTTAGGGGTAGGGCGCCATTTGGTCTTAGCCTACGGTCGCATGGCTCGATACCACTCTGTGGACCCCGATTTTGAGTCGGGAATCTTTCGTGTTCATAGTACCATTCCCTGGATCAAGTAGTTGGTACCCACGAATGCGATCTTGGATAATCAAGTGCACATGCACGAATAGTCTTACAATACCATTATTACATAAATAGGCCCGAAGGCATTGTTCATTCCACAGGACCTTATGGTCCGAATACAACATAAAAACGAGTTTAGATAAGGCGGCGGAAAGAGGCGGCGGCTTGTCCATTGCCACGAGCAACGACCGGGACTAAGGTCTAATATGCGCCGTCGGTTCCTTCGCCCTCCGCGTAGTACGCGTAGGGGTCTTCGGCTCTTCATTTCCATCACCGGAGGTTTGTGCGTATAGCAAGGGTGAGTACCAACCGTACTCGGCAAGTCAACACGAGAATTGATGCATATGATAGGGATATTCAAAGAACACGGCTAGGGTTATTTTTGCGTAAAGCCGTTTTCAATTCTTTTCACAAGCCTACCGACTAGCCAAAATCAAGTTTTAATTTCATGGTTCATTAATCCGGCGACGGTTCTGTCTACCATCCATCGTGATTCCAAGGATGGCTTCCCGTCTCCGGTTCGTCATGATTTTCTCGGGAGTCCACCCCTTCTCGCATTCTCGAGAAGTTGATCCACCACGAACAAAATCATCATGCAAACCCATCCCAGCAGTTTTAAGTTTACAATCTAGCCAAGCGAAAGTCTTGTCACGATGCTCAATATCCGCGAGCACGGCTATTCGAATAGATTGATTCATTCACACGCAGGTGGATGTACACTTTACCCGTACTCCGCGATGCCCAACAAATGAGCCTACGCCTCAACACATGAGACGGTCACGGCAAAGCCTTTCGATAACCTTGCTTTGGCGTACCCGCTCCATGAACTTTAGCCCTCATGCACTCTAGCCGTCCTTTTCTAGCGGTGAGAGGAGTTACGCGCACCGGGGTAAGGGAAGTCTTTCCGATCTTTAAGTTTATTTAACATTAGTTTATTCCCACCATTCATAACAAAGGCCGCAGCCTCATTCTCATCCCATAACCACATCATAGAGAACCATCTATGCAAGGATACTGCCTCCGCTCGGCTATCTAGTCGGCTAGGTCTATACCCATTCGAGAAGTACGGTTGTGCGGCTCGTTTCCGCTATCTCATGGCTCGGTCCTTAATTGACCAGGGTCGGCACTTGCCTTTTCCGGAATCCACCCAAATCATCCAGCCGCCCAGTCTAAAACATTTGTATAGTACTTTCAATTTTCATCAAACTTAGTTCATCGGGGCCATGTGGCGCTCATGTCTCCACATGCCGAAGCTCAACTACCTCCCCTAAGGTAGTTGCCCAAGCACAAAGCTTTTTCATAAAGTCATGAGTATGCATGGTCTAAGTTTAGCGGGGCTAGCGGTTTCCGAAGTTATGCTTCGGTTATTTGTATCACATCGCGAGTTACAAGGAGTAATTCTAAAGGTAAACAATAGCAAGGTATGGCATAACAAGTATAGGCAATCCGGTAAAGCATGCATGTTTAGAGTTTAAAATAACATCATTTCACAAAGGGGATCAATATGTTCAAAGGGTGTGAAGACTTGCCTTGCTCGCACACTTGAGGGGTGGGATCTTCGGCGGTGTCGATGCCGGTTTCTTCGGACGCTACCCGTACGTGCGAGAGATCAATTGAATTCAGTTAGAATTCAACTAAACACCGAGAGATCGAAAAGAACCACAAAAGCCATGAAAACCACTTCAAAGAGTTTTGCCGAAAATTCTACTCGAGTTAGAACAAGGGTTGCGAGGAAAAATCCGAGTTTTGGAATCGAGTTGATGACCTAGGGTTTTCGCAAAGTCGGCGATCGTAATAAATTTGGAAATTACGTTTGAAAATATCAGCGAAGAAAATTCATGCTCGAAATTTGAGGGTTTGGGTACAAAAGCGAAACCTATTTCGATGGCGGGAAAGAATTAAACGGAATCCGGATTGAAAAACGATGCGAATGGAAATTTCGGAAAACGCCCGATTCCGATTTTTCAAACTTTGCACCGAGAAAACATGCGAGAAAATAATTTATTTTTCCCCAAAATTTTACTCAAATCATCCCAAAATATTTTTCCAAATTTTCCAAAATTTTTCCTAATTTTCCCTATTTTTTTTTTTTTTTTATTCATTCATCGCTGTTCATTCGCCGCAACATGTTCGACCGAGGTCCAGCGAAAACAGAGGCCGACCGGCGCGAGCGCACGGGGAAGAAGGGGTGGCGGCGGGCTTACCGGCGACGGCGGCTCTCGGGGAGGTACGGCGAGGCTCGGGCGGCTTCGGCGCACGGCGGCGACGGCGGTGGCTCCCGGTTCTCGCGGCGACGGTGGTGCTCGGTGATTAGAGCGGCGTTGGTGCTCGGGAAATGGAAGAGGAGGCGGCGCGGTGCGGGAGAGGCGGGGGAGCCTCGGCCTATTTATAGGCACGGCCGGGGACGGAGATGGGAGGGAGGGGGTCGGCGCGGCACGGCGGCGGTCTCCACGCGGCGGCGCGAAGGCCGGGCCGGGCGCGGGTTGGCGGCGCGCGGCGCGGAGCGCGGCGCGCGAACGGGGCCGCGTACGGCATCGAACGCGTGGGCGAACGCACGGGTGCGGCGGGGTCCGGGCGGACGCGGGCGCGCGGGCGTGAATCGCGTGCGGGTCCGCGCGGCGGCGGGCGCGTGGCGCGACGAGCGGGCGCGGGTAAGGGCCGAGTACGGGCGCGCGCTGCGGCGCGCGGGCGCGCGCGGTCGGCGGCGCGCGGCGGGCGCGCGTGGCGCGCACGGCGCGCGCGCGGCTGCGCTGCTTGCGCGCGTGGCGCGTCGCGGCGCGGCGCGTACGGCCGGCGCGGCGGCGCGCGCGCGGCGCGGGGCGTGCGGCGTCGAGCATCTTGTGACCAATGAACAGTGCGATCTGTTAATTTCCCGATTTTCTATTTTCTTTTCCCATTTTCCATTTTCTTTCCTTCTAAAAATTCCAAAATAAATCCTAATATTGTAAAAATAATTTTTAACTCTATATTTTAAACTTTTTCTTGACTTTTATTTTCCACAATTATTTTTCATACTTATTTAAATTCTTTTTCCAAATTTTCATAATTCACTCATTTTTAACAAAATCAAATTCCCACATTTCGACGCCTCCCGAAAATTTTACTATTTATTTTGTATTTTAATTTATCTTCTCCCAACCAAAATTTTTATTTTATATTACTCGAAATGCGTTTTCACAAATCCGCACTTTTTCCCGGATTCTTTTTAAAACCCCAGTGCGACTTTCGCACCGACATTTTGTCAACTCCGAAAACTCCAAACATGCCAAAAGGGAATTGATCACGACTAAATTTATGCAACGAGCGCGAATAAGAAACAACAAACCCGAGAAATAGCAATAAACCAAGGTTTTTGAAAGTTCTGATTTTACGCTCCGATTTCGGTTCTCCGATTTTCGGGATGTTACACCCTTCTTGACACCATAATCGAGATGGCACCCCCCGACGTGACGCCAATCTTAGACAAGATCAAGACCATCATCGCGGCTACAGCCAATGGTTCTCCCTCCTCCTCAGCACGAAGACCGACCTAGTCCGTGGCAGAAACGCCCGACAGAAGCCGACTCCCGTCGCTGAGGTCAAAGGATTACAAGAGGCCCGACCAAGACCGGACGGCCACTAGGGACCTTCGCCACGAGACCACGCGCAAGAATCATGAGCAATCGACCGATTCCCACGAGAAGCGGCACAGACGACCACCCGTCCACCACCGGGTCCGCCGCAGCAATAACTCCGACTACCAAAGCAGCCTGCCAAGGACCTCGCCGAGCGATCTGCGGGAAGTCCTCGACCGACGCTATCAAGAACGAGATCAGTGCTCCCGCGAAGATCGAAGGGGCTCACCTGACAGCAATGACGATGGAATACCCGCTTTCACTCGGGACCTACACCGAGTGCATTGGCCGAATGGTTTCAAGCCGACAGGAATCGAGAAGTACAACGGGAAGACCGACCCTGAGTCGTGGCTAACCGTGTACACCCTCGCCATCCGTGCGGCAGGAGGTGACAACAAGGCCATGGCCAATTACCTGCCCGTTGCCCTTGCTAACTCAGCCAGGAATTGGCTCACAAGCTTGCCAAGAGGCTCGATCGGCTCGTGGAGCGAGTTAAGGGACCACTTCATCGCCAACTTCCAAGGCACTTTTGAAAGGCCTGGGACCCACTTTAACCTCTACAATGTCGTCCAGAAGCCGGATGAGCCATTGAAGGACTACATCCGACGGTTCTCCGAAAAGCGCAACAAGATCCCCAACATCACCGACGACATCATCATCGCCGCCTTCCAGAAGGGAGTCCGTGATGAACTGTTGATCGAAAAATTTGGGCGCAAGCCACCGAAGACGGTGAAGCAGATGTTCAAGACAGCGAACTCCTATGCCAAATCCAGCGACGCGATCAAGGCGACGCGGCAAGACCGGCCTGACCGAAGGGACGACAAGCAATCGGGAGGAAGCCGGCATCCTAAAAGGATAATGACAACAACAACCGGGGCCGGAAGGATCGCAAGCGCCGGCTGAGGACCGGTTGCCGCGACGTCCAACTCCCGGCGCCGTCCCGAGTCGCGGCCTACGACGCAATCATGAACGCTCAGTGCACACATCATCCAAACCACAAGCATGCGGCCAAGGACTGCTTTATTTATAAGCAATTCGTCAAACAATATGCGGCTCAACTAAATAAGAAGCTGACTGATGAAACCGACTATTAGCGAAGTGCTGGCAGGAGCCAAAATTCGCTACCCCTAGGTACAAAAATTACTATATGGTGTTCTGATAACCACGAGGAAATTGGCGCACTACTTTCAGGGTCACTCGGTCATCATCATCACTTTCTTTCCACTCGGCGATGTCATCCACAACCGGGAG
Organism: Oryza australiensis; assembly: GCA_019925245.2. NCBI lineage: Eukaryota > Viridiplantae > Streptophyta > Magnoliopsida > Poales > Poaceae > Oryza > Oryza australiensis. The sequence continues at coordinate 421,840 of JAIFGZ020000387.1, read as the reverse complement.
GCGACTGGCGCATCGCGAAGTGGGCCCTGGAACTGATGCCGCTGGACTTAACTTTCAAGGCGAGGACGTCTGTAAAGTCACAAGCCCTGGTGGATTTCCTGGCCGAGTGGACCGAACAACAAGATGTACCTCGAGAAGACCTACAATACTGGACCATGTACTTTGACGGATCCAGGAGGATCACTGGCTTGGGAGCAGGAGTCGTGCTGATCTCCCCGACTGGGGAAAGGTTATGATATGTTCTTCACATTCATTTCTACGCCTCACACAACATTGCCGAGTACGAAGCCCTGCTGCATGGCCTGCGACTTGTTGTTTCACTCGGGATACGACGGTTGGTTGTGAAAGGAGATTCCCAGCTGGTTGTCAATCAAGTGATGAAAGACTGGTCCTGTTTGAACGACACCATGGAAGCCTATCGGCAAGAAGTTCGCAAACTTGAGGACAGGTTTGATGGACTGGAGCTATCCCATGTCTTGAGACATAACAACGAGGCAGCTGATGAGTTGGCGCAGTTCGGGTCCAAACGAGAAGCTGCTCCAACAGACGTCTTCGTAGAGCATCCCTATGAACCGACTATGGCAGCAAAACCAACTCCCAACGAGCAAGCTGCAAATCAAGTCACCACACTTGACGCCGACTGGAGGACACCGCTCATTAAATTTTTAATTCAGCAAGAGCTGCCAAAAGACCGGGATGAGGTGGAATGAGTCCGACGTCGTTGTCAAGCATATGTCATGGTCAACTCTGAATTGTTCAAGAGGAGCCCCTCTGGAGCCCTAATGAGATGTATCACGCCGAGGAAGGACGACAACTACTCCAAGATATCCACTCGGGTATATGTGGAAGTCACGCGGCAGCACGCACCTTTGGTGGGCAAAGCCTACAGACAAGGTTTTTTCTGGCTTATGGCGGTCTCCGACGCCGACAAAGTGGCCCGAACGTGTGAAGGTTGCCAGTTCTTCACTCGACAGAGCCATGTTCCAGCCCAAGAGCTACAAACGATTCCATTATCTTGGCCATTTGTGGTATGGGGCTTGGACATGGTCGGTCCTTTCAAGAAGGCCCCAGGAGGATTCACGCATTTATTCGTCGCAATTGACAAGTCTTCCAAGTGGATCGAGGCTAAGCCGGTTGCTACAATCACCGCTGACAAGGCACGAGACTTCACCCTCAACATTGTGCACCGGTTCGGCGTCCCAAATAGAATAATAACCGACAATGAGACTCAATTCACTGGAGGCATCTTTAAGGAATTTTGTGAAGTCTTCGGCATCAAAATCTGCTATGCATCGGTCGCACATCCCAAAAGCAATGGACAAGTTGAGCGTGCCAACGGCATGGTCCTTCAAGGCATCAAGGCCCGAGTGTTTGACCGGCTAAATCCTTATGTCGACAAATGGGTTCAAGAGCTCCCCTCGGTTCTGTGGTCCCTACGGACTACGCCCAGTCAGGCTACCGGCCAAACTCCTTTCTTCCTGGTTTACGGGGCAGAAGCCATGTTGCCGAACAAAATAGAGTATGAATCCCTATGGGTCCGCAACTTCAATGATGAGCGCTACGATTAAGACCGAGTGAACGATCTAACCCGACTGGAAGAAGCCCGAGAGGCAGCCCTGACCCAGTCGGCAAGATACCTCCAAGGACTCAGACGATACCACAGCCGCAATGTTCGAACACGAGCTTTTATTGTCGGCGATCTACTTCTACGCAAAATTCAAACCACCAAGGACCGTCACAAAGTGTCTCCACTATGGGAAGGACCATATATAATTGCTGAGGTGACTCGGCCAGGAGCATATCGACTAAAGCGTGAAGACGGATCCATGGTGGAGAACCCCTGGAACATCGAACATCTTCGAAGATACTATGCTTAAATTGCCTTAAGTTTTATGTTATTCTTGACTGCCAACCTCAAGCAAGACGACTTCTTGAGTTAGCAGTCGGGGGCTGCATACGTGTCAACAAAGCATGGTTTTCTTTGATAACTTGTTTATATTTGGTTTATCATTGTTTAGTGTTTTCATTCGAGTTCAATAGATAAGGACTAAGAATTTTTTGATGACCTAATCAAGCTTAGGCTTGGTGACAGTCGGACGAAAATTACTTACGAAATTTTCTATGAAAACTCAGGTCAATGCATTAACATAAATAAGCTAGATATCTACAAGTTCACATCAGAGTTTACAAGCAACATTCACAAAGTAATTGAGATCCAGGCCTCTAAAATTGCAGCCTGGGGATTTCCTCCTCTTTTGTTGATCGATTTAAAGAAGATAAGTGAAGACAAAGAAAAGACATATTGAAGACTAAAGTCAGAAGACCGCTTCAAAGCTTACCAGCATCAATGGTCGAACCCTTGACTGGTACTTCCAGGCTGCCTATTTCTTCTTGGTTTACGCCCGACTAGCTCTCGTGGCATGCTGGGTGGCGATCGGAGATCTTCTTCACCCGACTGGTTTCCAGGCTGGGGTCTCTTGGTCGGATCGGGAGCTCTTTTGCTGGGACATCCTCGCTGGGAGGTGGGGGCTTCTCACTCGGAACGCTCTCACTCGGGAGAGGGCCTCGGGATTCTTGTTCTGCAGGCCTTGTCGCTTCGGCCACTACAGATGATTTTGGGCCTTCACTCTGCCCAGTGGGGTCTATGTTCTGAGACCTCCTGCAAAGAGAAAGATGGGAGCAATCGGGACAAAGGCAGAGAGCTGGTGAACAGTACTGCGGAAGAGGAAATTTTTGGGAAGACGAAGTGACGGGGATGACCTCGAGGCTTCGTAAAAAGACTTGAGGGTTTTTTGCCAAGTTATCTCGTGATTGGGCCGAGCCCATGAGAGACTTGCAGCTGAGCTAAGGTGTGGCTTGACACGTGTCCTTAGGGACTTAAGTGGATGGACTTGAGCAGATTTGCCTTGGCAATATGCACGTGTCACATAGCCCAATACCTTTAAAATCCTTTCATACCGTGGTTTGCGCAATTTCGGAGAAGTTGGCACGATGCAATTTGAAAGGTGACAAACAGTTAAGCATTTCATGGTTGTCCGGCGACAGGGACTGTTTGGTTTCTAAGCATTTGATTAAATAATTATATCAATGCTATTTTTCCACCTTGGTGAAGATCTTTTTAGATTAAGACCAATATTATGGCAGGAGCTATTTAATATTTTGGTCGTATTTTTCAGATGACTGAAAAATTTGTTTACCCGTGAGGGGTGATTAAATTATTTATTCCGGGATGACTCGGGTAGATTAGCTCGGATAAGCATGAGCTTGCCGAGTGAATTGATTTTCTTACCCATGAGGGTCGATAGAATTATTTGTTCCGAGATGACTCGGGCAGATTAATTCGGATAAGCATGAGCTTACTGAGTGCTTTTTACCCACGAGGGTCGATTAAGTTATTTGTTCCGAGGAAACTCGGGCAAGTTAACTCGAATGAGCATGAGCTTGCCAAGTGTTTTTTACCCACGAGGGTCGATTGAGTTATTTGTTCCGAGATGACTCGGGCAGATCAACTCGGGTAAGCATGAGCTTGCCGAGTGAATTGATTTCTTACCCATAAGGGCTAAATAAATTATTTGTTCCGGGACGACTCGGGCAAATCTACTCGGATAAGCACGAGCTTGCCAAATGATGTGATTTTTATGATTGCTTTAGCTTGAGCTAAGCATTTATATGAGAATGATTTTTTACAGTTCTTGACTATATGTTTAGTCTGATTTTGACTAACCACATAGTCGGGGGCTACACCTAATTAGGTGCATCAGGAGATGCACCTAGATATTTATTTTTGAGAACTTTTTGGATATTTTCCAGCCCTTCAGAGTCTTTGGAGCCACTCGGGAGATTAAGGCAGGGGTGATGGAATCACTCGGCGCCAGAAGCACTCGGCCAAAGAGTTGTTTGGTTGTGTACTATCTTGGTTCGAGGTTGAGTTATCTCGTCGACTGCAAAGGACTCGGGGGCTACTGTGGAGATTATGGCAATTGGATACCCACATGGCAAGCTTATCCGACTGGAGATAGGGATAGGTTACGCCTGCCAATTATGTAAACCAACTATGACTTGGGTGTTACGTTGCCGATTAGATAAGGCAACGGCTCATAGTCACGGTTTGGTAAGATTGAGGAAACCGACTTAGAGTAAGATAGGGTTTTCGACTTGTAAGGCCGCCTCCCAAGACTATATAAGGGGGGTGAGGGGCGTCCCTTGAGTGATATGAGATATCGACTTTAGATCAGATGTATGCAAAGCATATACGAGCTATTAGACACATGAGATCTTGAGATCAATAAACACTCGGTGGATCGAATCCCCGAAACAGGAGTAGGGTATTACCTCACGAGAGGGCCTGAACCTGTCTGAACCTTGTTTTCCACCTAACCCATTGTGCTTGGCGATCTTGACTGCACCCCCAAATTTCTATTGCCAAAACCGAGTTTCGACACAGATCGGGTTTTCTTTTGATACTTAATGTTGCATCAGGTTCGAACTATTAAGTCATTTTTAGAACTATCAATGATCTGTTTGGATAGATTTATATTGTTTAGAGACAGTGTCGGGGTTTCAGCCGGCCTTATCTGCCCTGGTATACTTCTTTGATACATTCGTTACTAGATCTGTATAAGGGCTGCCTCTTATGTTAAGATCATGTTCCTGTCGGACGCAGCCAGCCGAAATTGGTCTATCACTGACAGCCGATGGCCGATTTCCGGGCTGCGCGTCTGATTCAGGAATATTATCTTTCCATAAGATTCGTCGGAGTACTAGCCGATCCATTGTTAGCTTTCCAGTATCGGCTGGGTTATCGATCCGTATATTTATTATTCTTGACTGTATTTGGATCAAGCGGCTGATGTTGTCTCCGCATAGCCGATCCATTCGAGTCACTTGGCTTAAATATAGTTTAGAATAGCATATATATATATATATGTTCATGGATTTCCTTAGCCGATCCCGTGGGGATCTAACCTAACACTTAACGCGTATTCTCTTGTTTTTTCTTATTGATTGACAGATCAAATCAACTGGCACGCCCTGCACGTTGTAGGCAGCCGAGAAGGACCTGCATTGGAGTCAAGCAGATCTCCCAGACCAGCGCATGAGAGAGATTTCTCGTCAACACCCTCTCCATGCGTGCCCGCTGTTCCCGTGCCGCACCGCCATTGCCGCCGAGCTCAAGCCGAAAACATTCCGCTATAAATAGCGCTCCTCGGCCACAACTCGAAACACAAAAGTTGTGCGTAATCACCTCATCTAGCTCCTCCCAAAATTTCCCCAAAAATCATGCAGTGTGCGGGTCGAATTTTTAAGAACACCGAAGAACCCTAGCGCCGGCCGCCCGGAGCAGAACTCAAAATTCGTCGTCCTTGGTTGATTTTTTCTCGAATTGAAGGTACTTCCACTATCTACGTGCTCTAAGCTTTATTTCCCCCAAGTTTTCTGAGCCGATTAGCCGCCGAAGACCCATCGCCAGCGAGCCGCCACATTTCCTCTATTTCGGCCGCCGCCGTGCGCACGTCGCCATATCACCACCGCCCCTTTCCGGCCGATCCAAGCCCCTAGCTATCTTCCCCGTGTCCCGTAGATGCTCTAAGACCCACTAGTTCAGCCGAAACCCCGCCGGAGCTCGCCGTCGTCGTGCGCCTCCGCCGCTGTGACCACCTCACCGTCGCCGGCCCAATCCGCCGCCTCTCCGGCCCGGCCGTGCCTTGGAACGAGACCCTCGTGTCATGTAGATGGGGTAGAGACCAATAGACCCCGAGCACCGGCAATCCTCGTCGCCGTTCACCCTCGCCCCGTTGTTAGCCTCGCGGGGAAGAAGAAGAGAGGAAAGAAGGAAGAAAAGGAAAGAGAGAGAAAAGGAAACGAGATCGGCTCGCTAGCCCAGTGGAAAGAGAGCCGAGCCGAGCCGAGAGAGGGAGGTTGCAGGTTTGACTCCCAGCCGAAGCAAATTTTTGAATTTTTGAATTTTATTTCTATTAAGGAAATAAAATTAGGAGAAGCCTAGTAAAAATCATAAAAAATTATATTTACTCTTTTGAATTCCTAAACCTTATTTACACTTAATTTTACATCTTTTCAAGAGATTATTATTTATTCTTTTCTAGAATTCCTTTTGCAAATAACTATGAACTTATATTCAAACTTCTTAAACTATTCCCTCTCCAAAAATTCCTATCTCTTGTGATCATTATTCACCTAAATATTATTTTTAATATATGGATTTTCTAAACTCAAAAATCTAGATTATTTATTTTGGCATCTAAGCTTCAAGGTTTATCAAATATTTCAAGATTCGATTATTATTAACCCTAGGACTTCTCGACCCAATGAATATTTTGATAAAAAGAAAGATAACCACTTCCTTTTATTAATTGGATCATCAACCCTAATATTTCTCAAACTTTAAACATATTAAATTAGAATAAATATCACATCATACTTAGTTAAATCGATTCAACGCAAAACTTCAAATCATTGCAACTCGTTCATTCTAACTAGGATTTCGCTGAAACTCGAACCTAAATCTACGTAGAGTCATAGACTAGTATTAGGAGCCGCTTTCGCGATTCATTTGGCTTTTATTGGATCTTATTGGATTTTATTTGAATTCTAATCGAATTCAAATTGGATTTCTCGCACGTATGATAGAGTCCGAAGGAACCGTCGAGAACGTCGAAGACTCAAGCCAACAAGGTCACAAGCAAGGCAAGTCGACACTCCCCTTTGAACATATTGATCCTATTTTGTGAAATGATGTTGATTTAAACTTCAAAACATGCATGCTATACACAAATGAATACCCATGCTTGATGTACCATGCCTTGATATTGATTACCCTTAGAAATACTCTTTGTAACCCTCGATGTGATACAACCGGAGGATATCTTCGGTAAAATGCTTAGCCATGCTTGTACTAGAATCTTGCATATTAATATTTTTACAAAATGATATATGCTTGGGCAACTACCTTAGGGAAGGTAGTTGAGATACGGCATGTGGAGACATGAGCGCCACATTGCCTTGAACATGATGAAAATAGTTTTGATGGAAAAATAAAAAGTACAAAACCAATGTTTTTAGACAGGGCGGATGGTTGGATTTGGGTGGATTCCGGTAATGGCAAGAACCGTCCCTGGTCAATTAAGGACCGAGCCATGAGACTACAACTTAGAATGAGCCAGTACAACTGTACTTCTTGAATGGGTATAGACCTAGCGGAGTAGATAGCCGAGCGTTGCCAGTATCCCTACATAGTGGTTCTTGAGTGGAGATGTGGTTCTGATTATTGAGATAAGGTTGCGGCCTACGTGTTGAGTAATGAATGAGAAATTTGTGAGTTTCCCCTTACCCGGGAGCACCAGAACTCCTCTCACTGCTAGGAAAGGACGGGTAGAGTGTAAGAGGATTTCAGTTCATGGAGCGGGTACTGCCAAAATGAGGTTATCGAAAGGCTTTGCCATGACCGTCTCATGTGTTGGGACACAGGCTCATTCGTTGGGCAGTCACGAAGTACGGGTAAAGTGTACATCCACTGCAGTGTGAGTAAATCAATCTATTCGAATAGTCGTGCTCACGGTTAATGAGCGCCGTGACAAGTTTCTCCCGTGGCTAGACTCATAAATTTTAAAATGATGGGTTGGTATGCATAATGATTTTGTGTGCTGGTGGACTCAACTTCTCGACCTGCGAGAAGGGATGGACTCCCCAGAAAACCATGACGATCCGGAGACGGGAAGCTATCCTTGGGACTAAAACTAAAACTTGACCTGGCTAGATGTTAGGTTTGTGAAATGATTTGTGAAAATTGGCTTTGCGCAAATAAACCATAGCCATCCTTTGAATGACCCTATCATGTGCATCATTCCGTGTTGGCTTGCTGAGTATGCTGGGTACTCACCCTTGCTATACGCACAAACCTTCAGATGGTGGAAACGAAGAACTGGAGGACCCCTATGCTCACTGCCAGATGGGCGAAGAAGGAGAAAGCGTCTACTAGGTCTTAGTCCCCGGTCGTTGCCTGTTGCAATTGACATGCCGCTGCCTTCCGTCTGTTATCTTATCTAATCTCTGATTTGGTTGTATCTAGACCAGTAGGTCCTACATGTAATGTTATTGCCTTCGGGCCTACCATTGTTATACTTTTGGTGTAAGACTATTTGTGCACTTTGCACCTGGTAATTCAGTACTGTATTCGTGGGTACCAAACTACTCGATCCAGGGAAATGGTACTATGAACACGAATGATCCCCGTCCTCAAAAATGAGGGTCGACAACCAGGTTTTGGAAGATATGCTGCGAGCTTGTGCTCTGGATTTTGGAGGAGCTTGGGATAAGAGTCTGCCCTATGGGGAGTTCTCCCATAACAACAGTTATCAAGCCAGTTTGCAGATGGCACCTTTCAAAGCGCTTTATGGACGAAAGTGTCGTACCCCGCTTTTTTGGGATCAGATCAGCGAACGTCAGTTGTTTGGGAATGAGGTGTTGACGCCGAAGAGAGTTAGAATCATAAGAGAAAGGTTGAAAGTTGCACAGTCTCGTCAGAAGAGTTATGCAGACAACCGCCTATTGATGAGAAATTTCTCTCATGCGCTGGCCTGGGAGATCTGCTTGACTCCAGTGCAGGTCCTTCTCGGCTGCCTTTGCTGTGCAGGGTGTGCCAGTTGGTTTGATCTGTTAACCAACAAGAAAAACAAGGAAAAATGCATCAAGTGTTAAGTTAGATCCCCACTGGATCAACTGAGGGAATCCACGAACATATATTGCTATCCTAAAATATATTTAAGCCAAGCGACTGGAATGGATCGGCTATACCGAGACAGCATCAGCCGTTTAAGCTAAATACAGTAAAGGATAATAAATATATGAATCGATAACCTAGCCGATACTGGAAAGCTAACAATGAATCGGCTAGTACTCCGACGAATCTTATGAAAAGATATCATTCTTGAACCAGATGTGCGTAGCCTGGGAAATCGGCCATTGGCTGTTGATGGCGGGCCAATTTCAGCTGATATCGTTCGACAAGAATGCGATCTTAATATAAGAGGCAGTCCTAACATAAATCTAACAATAAATATATTAAAAAAAACATATCAGGGCAGATAAGGTCGGCTGAAACCCCGGCACTGTCTCTAAACAATATAAATCTAGCCGAACAGATCATTGGCAATTCTAAAAACGACTTAATAGTTCAAACCTGATGCATCATTATGTATAAAAAGAAAAACCTGATCTGTTGTAGCCGATTTATATCTCTCAAAACGGTGGATACCGTATATAAACTAGCCAACCTTTAGATCTAGCCCTATTGGTTGCAAGTTCTTGATAGAACTAGCCAATGGCGGGATAGATCAAAACATTGACCTAATTTATATGCGCTATATGATAAATAGCGCAGTACAAACTCCTGAATCTAATGTGTCATTACGGTGGAAGCACTAGAAACAACAGATCATACCACAAATGACAAGGATTTACCTAGATTTGGGGATCGAAACGATGTAGCCCGTAGCCAAACAAATTGCTCGTCTAAAGAAAAAGGTTGGCGATGCGCCGAAGGTTTAATTGATTGTGATTGTGTTCTTTACAGGGGGTCTTGGGTCCTATTTATGCCCAAGATACATTATCCGTACAAACCCTGGACTTTATCTAAACTACTATTTAAAACGCAACGTTATCCCGGGAAGGACCCATGCCGCATTACAATGAATAATTTAAACAAACTCTTACAATACAGATACAATTGTCGTTATAGGACTCTATCCATAGATGGCAATATCATTTAACGCGCAATCTAATAACCGAATCTTCTATTTATCTTCTCACTGCCGTACCAGAAATGGCTTTATCTTCTCCGATCATAGAATCGGCTATCGGCCGCCCTTGTCCGATCCACCCTTAGCCGATTGGCCTTACAGCCGATCGCTTCTCAGCCGATGCGGCCTCTGTTTCTTCGCCAAACCAGCCGATCTGATTCTGCTTCATCTTTTCAAGGACTTAGGGATTCAACTACCAAATTCCGGTGTTAACACCGCCGCAGAGAGCTAGCTTTCAAAGATGGAGACTATGTATATCTTCGTGTCACCCCACTTCGGGGAGTACACCGATTCCAAACCAAGGGCAAGTTGACACCACGCTATGTGGGACCATATCGGATTCAAGAGCGACGAGGTGAAGTAGCCTACCAACTCAAATTGCCACCCACCATGGCGAGAATCCATGACGTATTCCACGTCTCCCAGCTCAAGAAATGTCTGAGAGTATCGGAAGAACAGGCCAGTCCAGATTAGATCGAGATGCAGGAAGATTTGACTTATGTGGAGAAACCAGAACATATCCTCGAAACCAGTGAGCGGAGAACCCGAAACAAGGTTATCAAGTTCTGTCGAGTTCAATGGACTCATCACTCCGAAGAAGAAGCCACCTGGGAAAGGGAAAATGAGCTAAAGGCCGCTCATCCCTATCGTTCGCCGATACCTCCGAATCTCGGGGTCGAGATTCCGTTTAATGGGGGTAGGTTTGTAACACCCTAAGGTGTTTCCCCTTTTAAAAATCAAAAGAAAAATCGCAAAAGAAAATCTTTTGGAATTAACTGGAGAGAACAAATAATTTTAAAACACAAAATTCTAAATGGAAATGGCATGGTAGGATTTTTCTTAAATTCTACATGTCAAAATACGCTAACAGGATTTTTAGTGGAATTTTCGAGCACTAGAAATAATTTATAAGCAATTAAAATCAAAAACGGAATTAATAAATCCCGGGAAAATCGGTTTCTCTCTCCTCCGTCCTTTTCCCGCCCAATCGGCGTGGGCCGCCGGCCCGAGCCGCACTCATTCCCTTCCCGCGCATGCCGGCCGATGGGCGGCCGACCACGACCCATTCGTCCCTCCCGTGCACCCATTTCTCTCTCCTCTCTCGCAAGCCGGCCGAAGGCCACGGCCCGTTAGCCTTGCCCGCCCGCAAATAAGTCTATTTTGGCCTCCGCTTTTTCCCCGGGACCCTGACAGGTGGGGCCCACCTGTCAGGCCCGTCTTCAACCTCCAGCCACCTCGGCGCCATTCCTGGCCGTCACATCCGTGCCGATCTCGCGCCGTCGGCCTCCCCGCGCCACAAAAACTCGCCGCCTTTATTCCCCGCCTCTCCCGCCGGCCTTAAAACCCCCTGGCCACCGCTCCCGCACGCCCTAATGGTCTGAGTTAATCGCCGGCCATTATTTCCCCCAAATCTCTCTCTCCTTTACTCTGGCGAGTGATTACGTCCTTATCCGGCCACAACCGACCTCCCCGCGGCCTTTAAAAGCACCCCCGTGGCCTTGCCGAGCTCCCCACGCTCTCATTCGAGTCTCACTCACTCTCATTCACTCTCGCACCGTGCGCACTTGCTCCAGAGCTCGCCGCCAGCCTTCGGCCGCGTGTTCCCGCCGTCCCAACCCAACCCAAGCTTCGCCGCCACCATCACCTTCTTTCCCGGTGTCCGAGCCACCTCGTCCGCCCTTCCCCGCACTCGTTCGCCGCCGATTTCACCGTCGCCGTCTTCCCCAACTCTGGTGGGTTTCCGCGTGAGCCGCCCCTCCCCGGTCGCCCGGCCGCCTCGTGCCGCCCTCGCAAGTGCGCACGGCTTTGCCCGCGCGTGAGCCGCGTAGCTCCGCCGCCGTGCTCCATGCCGCTCAAGCCACCGCGCCACTCCCGGCCATCCGATCGGCTTTGGCCGATCGGCACCGTCCAAACCCCGCGCCACCCGTGGTCCGCCACGTGGCGCACCGCCCCTCCGGCCCGTGGACCCAGTCCACCGTGGACCGGCGCCCCGCGGCCGCTGACGTCAGCCCTCGGCCACTGACGTCAGCCCTAGCTGCTGACGCCTCCCCGGGCTTTATTGCACAATAAATCAATTAAGGATTTTTCTGTTTTAGTAAAAAAACCCAGAAAACTTCTAAAAATCAAATCTTTTCAATCCGACCTCCACTTTAGCCCATTCAAATTTTATTAAATTCATAAAAATGCCAAGAATCAATTAAAATGGTTTTGTTCCCTGTTTCAGTAGCTTTTTAGCCTGTTTTGGTGATTTGCTTTATTTGCCGTGTAGATCCCGTAGTTCCGCCGACCCGGTTTACTTCGAAGTTGTTGCAGAAGTTCCCCAAGTCAAAGAGCAAGACAAGTCATGCTATATTATTGATCATATTGCTCCCATTTTGCTAAAAACACCTGTTTTAATCTATTAAATTGCATGTATTTTATAATGTCATTTCATGGGAAATAGTACACCATATATCTAGTTTATGCCTTAGGTTTGACACTCCAAACTCCTTGATTAAACTTGGGAAAACAACATGACTTGATGCATGACTAGGTTATGCTTAGCCTGGCTTAGATTCACTAGCTCACTAAATGGGTCATTCACACTTAATATGCATCTCCTGGACATCTGTTTGGAAGAATAATAATTGGAGAACTTGGTGAACCAGATTAATAACTAAAATATGACAAATGGTGGGCTGTGGGCGCTATGGTTTTGGTTAGTGGCGCCCATGGCAATTAAGGACCGGTTCACGGGAACCCTCGGGAGAATGACCATGCAAACCACAAGCCAAAATGGGTAAGGTGGGTCCCGTAGTGTAGTCTCTCCTAGCTCACGAACCCATCGGCAAGGGTGAGCGGATGGAGTTTCAGTCGGCCTCGGTATAAGGGTTGCTGGGCTGCCGGATTCACAAAGGCACTCGGGGGGGCTGCCCACGTCCCAGGGTCCGGGAGTGAGGGCGAAACCTTGGTGGGGTTCGCTTGGTTAGCGGGGGGTTATACGAAAGGTCCTATCACAGTTTCCTTTCCAGGGTACCATGGTGGTATTCTGGCACACGAGAGGCCGTGTCGTGGGGCTGTGTCTTGTGGGTACAGTTGCACCCCTCTGATCAGAGTAAAACTATTCCAATAACCATGCCCGCGGTAATTGGGCAATCAACCGAACTCACCGTGATTAGTCTAACACTATTAAACCCTGATTAATGGAACATGACTAGTGTAGTTGGATGGGTTGGGCCTGTCGCAATGTGGGGATAATGTTGGACAGTGTTGGTCTCAAAATGTCTTAATTACTTAAATTACTACTATTTTGCTTGTGCTTAAAATTCCCTTTGTTTTGGAAAACCTTTGCTGTTTGCGCAAAAGCAAACCATAGCCAAATCCTTGTCTCCTCTGCATTCATCCTCCCCCTTCCGGTGTAACTTGCTGAGTACATGGAAGTACTCATCCTTGCCTCTTCACCAAAACCTGAGCAAGAAGCTGAAGAAGAAGACGAAGTTGAGTAGGCTTTGTCCTGCACTCTGGGAGATGCCTGTGGAATGGTTGAAGCCACGTGGCCAGCGTCAAGCTTAGGCTTAGGCCCCTTTTTCCTTTTTCTGCTGCTCTTTTGTAATCTTTTGTAATGTTTCTAAGACGTGGAACTATAATATCAACAATTGTCGTATGTATACCCTAGCTGGTCCTAGACAGGGATTTTAATACACATATAGCTTCGTAAATTCTGGTCTAAATTTCTGGACGTGATAGGCACCACTGCGGATTGGCCGATTACTCCTCATCAGCCTCTTATTCTTCTTCGTCTTCGTCGTCGAAGAAGTCTTGATGGATCAGGCCCAGCCGATCATGCACGGGCAGCCGTCTTTGGTTAAGCTGTACTGCCCTAGGGACAAATCGGACAAGATTTTGCATAGGGGGATCCCTATATTCGTCCTCTCTAAACTCGCTGCACGCTAGGCAGTCTTCGATCGTAGGCAGCCTCATACCCGATTGCCAGCAGAATCAGAAGAATTCGCAGCGCCAATGCGAGTCACAGTCACTGTGGCGTCGGACATATCGCAATCCTATCCGCTCAGGTGCTCTCTGGTATGACCTGCCGCGTCGATCTTATTCTTCTTGTTGCACTCGCAGTTGAAATCGGCATCGGCTATCCATGCGTATGGGCTGACGATCAACCGATCGGCCAGTGGTATGCACCATGTTGACTGGTGCAGCTTTGTCTCCAGTCGGCTTTGTCTCAGCCTTCACTGATTTTAATGCTTCAGCTAAGCTGTACGTCACTCTGTGCTGCTGATTAGCTTGCCTGTGGCCGGCCAGGACCGTGTTTACCGGGAAAGGATTGCCATCAACCTTCATCGGCTTAGCCGATTCTTCAAACTTTATTTTCCCGGCTACGATGGCCGACTGGATCTGCTGCCTGAAGACCTTGCAATCGTTGGTGCTGTGGAAGGTGGTATTATGCCACTTGCAATACTTTTTCTTCTTGAGCTCTTCGGCCGATGGCATGACGTGGTTGGCCGAAAGCTGGATTTGCTTCTCCTTCAGCAACAGATCAAAGATCCTATCGGCTTTGGTTATGTCAAAGTCGTACTTCTCCTCCTTAGCCGATCTTTTCAACCACTCGCAGACTATGGCCTTCTTGTTCCTTGTCCACTCAGCTGCCACCACCTCCACGTCGCTGTCGCTTGAGTCTAAATCCATTGTGCAGGCGACGTGGGTAACCTTCTTGACGACTCTCCTGGAATCTTGAAATCTTTGTTCATGAGCCGTCACTTTTTGGGCCAAGTGCGCCAGGCTGTCAAAGTCTTGAGCCGAAAAACCTTTTACGGATCGGCCACAAGAGGCCGTGAAAAGCCAAGTCGGCTAGCTGAGAGTCCGATAACACCAGGCTGTAGCATCGGTTCCTCATATCCCTGAAGCGCTGGATGTAATCTTGGACCGATTCCTCATGCTTCTACCTGATGCCGGTGAGGTCCGACAACTTCATCTCGTGGGTGCCAGAATAGAAGTAGCTGTGGAATTGTTTCTCAAGATCGGCCTAGCTTTGAACTGAGTTGTATGGCAATGTTGAGAACCAGGTGAAAGCCGATCCTGAGAGAGATAGCGGGAATAGGTGAACCCTGAGCGCGTCTGTAGCCGATGCCTCCCTGCATTGAGCTAGGAATTGGCTGACGTGTTTGTAGGTAGACACGCTGTCTTGCCCACAGAATTTGGAGAAATCCGGAACCTTGTACTAGTTCTGCAGTGGCACCCTCTCGAAGTATTCTGGATATGGGTACTGGTACATGTAGCCGGAGTCCTTCGACTTGAGGCCAAACTGATCGCGCATAACATCAGCAATCAGATCGGCCCAAGTTCTGTTGTCTTGAGCTTGGGGTATCGGCTCGTATTATTCATATGGTATGGGTCCTTGCCGATACTGAGGTGGTGGCATCTGCGGCTAGTTTTGTTACTCGAACCGGCCTCCCGGATATTGGTACTGGAATTGGTTCGCAGCAGGAGGCGACCGAGATGCCAGTGGTGGTGTCTGTTCAGGAGGAAGCCGATGGCCGCCAGAATTGTGATGTGGCCCTGGAACAAGGTTTCCAACTGGCTTGTTGGATACAATAGGTCGCCGATTGGTGTTAAACATGTTTGCCACCTGCTCCTGGGTCACTGTTCGGATGCCGTGCTCCTGGTGCGGGGGCTGTTGTCGGGTCAGGACGATGGGTGGTGGCCTTGAAGCCGATGCATGCGCAGTCGGCTAGATCAAGACTCCCTCTAGTGGATTCTGCTGCCCTGGCAGTGGTGTCGGCCAGCCCTGTGTCGCCAGCACCCTATAGCCCGGGAACTGACCGTCGATGAAGTAGGTCGGCCCCCTTGGCAATTGCTCGGCTATCTTCGAATCAACCACAGTGCTTATCATGTTGTTGAGGGTGTTAACCAGTATGCCACTTTTGTTGATGAGAGCATGGTGCACAGCCGAGTCGATTCGGTCATGTAAAGTGTGAAGGCTCGAATCATCATGTTCTTGTTTAATGTCCTCCATCTTCTTCTTCCCTTTTTTGTCCTCGTCGGAGGACATGTTGAGGTCTTCAATCTTGAATTTGAACTTCTGGAGGATAGCCCCATATCTGGTCTGGGTAAAGGATTGCAGGTAATTAGTCTGCAGCTGCTCAACCATCTGTTTGTAGTCTACTAGTTGTTTGGCCGACAATTGTTCCATCATCACCGGGATGACGTTGCCCTCGTTGATCTCTGGGTTCTTGACGTTGACCATCGCATCTCGATCCTGGAAATCTGCAAATGTGTCCCACTGGGCGTGCCAAAAAGCGTGTTGATGAGAAATTCGATTCCCACGCACTGGCCTGAGAGATTTGCTTTACTCTAGTGCAGGTCCAAGATGGTCGCCTTTGGTGAATTTAGGGCGTGCCGGTTGGTTTGATCCTGTAACCAACAAGAAAACATAGAATAGGCGTTAAGTTAATATTAGATCCTACTGGATCGGCTGAAGACATTAATAAACATATAATTGCTATCCCAAAGCACATTTATACTAAGTGATTGGGATAGATCGTTAGTATACCGAGACAGTATAAACCACTTGGGCTAAAGGCACATTAGGATAATAATTATCTGCATTGATAACCTAGCTGATGCTACAGGTCTAATGTGAATTGGCTAGTACTCCGATGCATTTTATAAAAATATATTAATCTAACCTAAATGCACTAAACCTAGATCAATCGGCTGTCAACGTAACTTGACAGATTGATACCGGCTTAGGGCATTTAAATAGATTGAGATGTTAATATAAAAGGCGACTTTAATATATCTAATAGCAATTAATACTAGAAGATAACTTAAACAGGTAAGGCCGGCTGAAACCCCGGCATTGTCTCTAATGATAAACATTAAACCGAACAGATCTTTATAGTTCTAAAAGTGACTTAACAGGTCGATTAGATGCAGCATTAAGTAGAAAAAGAAATACTACATCTGTATAAGCTAATGAGAACCCCTCGAGACGGTAGACATGACATATAATCTAATTCAACCTCTGGATCTAACTCTATCAGCTGCTGTCTTCTGAGAGAAATCGGCCGATTGCGAGATAGATCTAGACATTGCTCTAGATTATATGCCGCATATGAGAGATTAAGCAGTTTATAACATCGAAACTAGAGTATCATGATGATGGAAGCACTAACCCCGACGATTCAAACCACTTGTGACAAGGAATTACCTTGTTCAGAGATCAAAGTCGATGCAGCCCGAGCAAGAGAAATAACTTGTCGAAAGGAATAAAATAAAAGGGTGGCGATGCGCCAAAGTTGATTGATTGTCTGTTGTTATTTTACAAAGAGCCCTTAGGTCTTATTTATACCCAGGTACAATGACATCCATGTAGGACACGGTTTCTACCTTATCTATTATTTACAGTATGACAATATCTCGGGAGGAGTCCCATGCCGCGTTACAAAAGGAATGTCTATACAACTTCCTAATTTACAGATACAGTTGCCGTTACAGGACCTTATCTGTAGATGGCAATATCTTTAACGCACAATTTGGAGACCGAATCCAACCTTTATCTTCATGTTTTCCTTTCGGGACTGGCTCCACTTCTATCTCAACTCGAAATCGGCTATCGGCTATCCTGGTCTGATACGGGCTTAGCCGACGGGCTCCATAGTCGATTCAGACTCAGCCGACGTGGCCTCTGTTACTCCGCAGATCATGCATCTCCTCCGATTCCGCTTCAATCTCTGCTTCATACCTAGGGATTTGGTTACCAAATTTGGTCGTTAACACATCGGTTCGTGCTAGTTGCGACAGATTACTTTACCAAGTGGGCCAAAGCCGTGCCGCGCAAGAATATGACTCATACGGAGGTAATTGACTTTATTTTGAAGCATATTATACATAGATTCGGTATTCCTCAAATATTGACTATGGACCAAGGAGCTTATTTCATGTCCAAAGAGGTGAAAAGTTTTGTCGAATCTTATGGTATCAAGTTGTTGAGTTCTTCTCCTTACTACGCTCAGGCTAATGAACAAGCCGAGTCGAGTAATAAAACTTTGTTAAAACTAGTCAAAAATAAGATCGAAGAACATCCAAAGAGGTGGCATGAGGTGCTTTCTGAGGCATTGTGGGCACATAGAGTATCTAAACATGGTGCTACCAAGGTAACCCCTTTTGAGTTGGTCTATGGACAAGAAGCCATTTTACCAGTTGAGGTGAATCTTGGCTCTCTTTGATATATGAAGCAAGACGATTTGTCAGTTGAAGACTACAAGACCTTGATGGGAGATAGTCTTGATGAGGTGATCGACAAGCGTTTGAAGGCTTTGAAAGAAAGAGAAGAAGAGAGTGGCTAAAGCATATAACAAAAGGGTGAAGGCAAAGACGTTCCAAATAGGAGATTTGGTGTGGAAAACAATTTTGCCTTTGGGTTCTCGATCTAAAGAATTCGGTAAGTGGTCACCAAGTTGGGAAGGGCCTTATCGGATATGCGGAATCGTTCGAGTGAATGCGTATTTCCTGGAGATACTTCAAGGAGAACGTTTTCAGCGAGCTATCAACAGTAAATACCTAAATAAATACTTCCCAAGTGTTTGGCAAAATGCTTAGGAAGTGTTATGGCCGGTAATTAGACTATCGCCCTGAGTCAAACATGTTTATGCTTTTAGATTCACTATGTTCATCATAAAAGGCAGGGGCATGTGTTTACACCCAAAATTGGCACTTAGGGATGAAATAGGGAGAATTGCCAATATTTAGAAAATCTATCGGTTTTCTTCAGAGGGCCGGTCTGACCGTCATCTATGGGCCGGTCAGACTGGGCCTAAGGGCCAGTCAGATTGGAGGCATGTGGCCGGTCTGACCTGCAGAGTCCGAAACTACGACGATTTTATCGGTACTCGGGTTTCCTTGCTCCATAAGATATGTTTCGGGTTTTTTGAGATGTTTATCCCAAATTGGATGTGGAAGAGGGCCTGTAGAAGGCAAGACCAACCCCTATTTAAGGGTTAAGGCCGGTTCAATTCGCAATAGACATACACAATACTCAAGATCAATATAGTTTATAGGTATTACCCAATTGAATTGTTCTTTTACTTTTTCACGTTAGTTCGTGTGACACCTCAAAATTTATACTTTGAAAGCTTGTAAAGTGGTGTAGAAAATTTTTCCGAACAAAGTTTATTGTGTATTCTATTTTTAAAGTATTCAAAATCCCCAAAAACTTATTAATATTCTTTATTTATCCTTCTCATTTTAATTTTTAAAACCCCAAATTTATAAATTTTTGTTTTTGTATTTGAAAAGTTTTAATCCAAAGAAATTTCCAAAAATTAAAATTAAAATTGATTTCAAACTCTAAATTAAATTATTTTAAACTTTCCCTAATTTTAATTTAAAAATCAAAAATTATTTAAAATCTTATTTTCTATATTGGAAAAATCTCAACTTAACTTTTAATTTGAGAAACTCCTAAAAGTTGAGCTTAATAGATTTTAAATTTTAAATTAAATCCTTCGTAAAGTTTCATCTAGATTTTCCTTTTCTCCTATTTCTTTTCTCTTCTCTTATTTTCTTTTTCTTTTCTTTTTCTCCTTTTCTTTCTTTCCTTTTCCTTTCTTTCCTTCCTCTTCTTTCCCAGTTTTCTTCTACCTCTGTTTCAAAGCCAATCCACGGCTGTGTTGCACCACGGCCGATGGTCTGTGGGCTAACCCTTGCCCTCGAAGCAAATCAAACTGACCCAAGTAACTATCTTATCTACACGGTCATCGCCATCCAAGATCAACCCAATGAGTCGTCACCATGGTCTCCAACAAACCGACATTGCTCAAAACCATTGAAGCCATCGGAATTCCGATGCCATGTTACATGTTTTAGCCAAACCCATTGAAGCTTAAAACCGACTACCAGGAACCCTCATCTGTGTGTATAAATGGCAGAATATCACTGGAACAAACATGTCATCAAAGATAACCAATTCGAACCGATTCATATCAGACCGACATGGTCGTCGAAACAACCCTCTGAATTCTGAATTCCAGGCGCAACCCTAGGTCGATTCTGTTTCGACCGTTATGAAAACTCTTTAAATAACGCCTGCCGCCCACCGAACAACTCACGCCGTCAACACAAGTCCACAACATCAAATGTCCTCGAGCTCTCCAGCGACCTCTCCGACTCCCCCAAGCTCACGGCGGCGATTTCTTCCTCCGGCGACCCCGGGCGTCCCAATGGCGACCTCCGCCGCTCCATCGGCTTCATCCCCCGCCGAGTTCCCTGAGGTATGCCCCAATCGGCTAAAACCCTTCTTCTTGCTTGTTCCCCTTTGTAGATCTGAATTCTAGGGTTTACAATTCTGAAATTTGCATTTTTTTTTGATTGTAGCATCTTGCTCACCAAGTAGTAATCCCTAGCCTGCTGCAAAATGAGAGATACTTCCTAGGGCCAATCGGCAATAAGGACCGCACTGAGTTTATAATAGCCGAAACCATGAGGATGCCCTATAGGATGAGGAATCCAAACTTAAGTCATTGGGCAGGCACTTTCAAGTCGTGGCCATCAATGGACAAGTCTTGGCCGGCATGGTATAAGAGGATGCAGCCGGCCAAGCAAAGCCACTGGGAAGAAGTTGGAATAGCTCAATGCCTTGCTCTGTCTATAGCCGATATGGCAAAAGATGAAACCCTAATGTCGGCTGCCACCTACTTTTGGAACAACACCTGGAATGCCTTCGTCTTCCAACAGGACCCAATGACCATTACCCTAGCCGATGTAGTTATGATAACCAGATTAGATGTCCTGTCATCGACTAACCCCAACAGATTGGCAGACAAAGGCCAATTTTCATTCAAAACTAAGGCCATAGGGGGTTGGAATGGCTTCGTGGCCATGAACATGAAGGAAGGGCAAATCAGTACCAGAGAGCATGCCGCGTTCTTGATGATGTGGCTGGAAAAGTTCTTCTTTTGCGGATCTAGCTGTGGGCCGACGGCAAATTGGCAAGTGATAGCCAAAGCCTTAGTGGACAAGAAGAAGATCTCATTAGGCAAGTTTTTGCTCGGTTACTTGTGTCAAACCCTGAACCAGGCTGTCTCAAAAATTGCCTCCAACGCTAACATCAACACTAGGAGTCCCTAGTGGTTTCTCCAAATGTGGTTGGTGCTGATAACACAGAAGATAGCCGGTCGGCCACAATTGACTAAGTCACGCTTCCCCCTGCTGGAGCCGATCAAAGATGAGGAAGGGGGTGAAGTGAGCACCAGAAGATGCTCGTGCTACGGCGAAGCAGCGGCCAGACATATTGGATCCAAACAATCGGCTGACATGCTAGCCGAATGGTTTATATCCTTATATGACGGATTTGCCAAGAACAACCGGTGCTGGTACTTCTATAGGGACAGAGCACTCTTCGAGCTGCCGATTGAGTTGAACTTTGAAGAAGTCAATTCTGCTGATTACCCCAAGTGCCGAGAGATCTTTACCGCAGCACTTACACCATGCATCTTGCCGACGGGGATCCATCAAGGCCGAAACATGGTGAAGACATATGAGTTTTACTATCCAATCTCGGCTGCTAGGCAGTTTGGACTTGGGCAACTGCCCATCGGTTGTTATTATGCCGATAAGATTGAAACCCGAGGCGTGGTGACCGAGAAGCTAATCATGAACAAGCTAATGGAGATAGAAGGCCCACCTCTCGGTAGTATTGGCACCTTGGGGCTGTCCTACAAGAAAAGCGCAGCATATGACAGGTGGTGGGTGGAAATCAAGAAACATCTGTTCCATCAACGATGTTCCTACTACATCACCTCGTTGCTGCCGAACGAGATCCCCTCGGTAAGTCCTTGAACTTTGAACCTTTTTCCTTCTTCGAGTGATCGGCTTATCTTGGTTTGCTCACACTTGAGTCTTTTTCTTCTCTGCAGATGACAGAAAGGGAACCGCCAACGATGAGAAACTCCGGGGTTGCTATTGAATACCGTCTAGGTGTTCTACCCGGTGGCTGTGGATTGGCTCCGTCGGCAATCAGCTGGAAGGCGCCAAAGTTGAAGACCTTGTTATACGGGCAGACGCGCGAGCCGATAGCAAGGAAGAAGAGAGCCGCTCCTGCTACAAAGCCATTGGCCACCCCTGCCAAGAAGCAGAAGAAGAAGAAGCCGACTGCACTGGCTGATAGCTCCCATCCATCGACCCAAGCATCAACGAACTCCTCAACAAAGAGGTCATGGATGAGGTGATGTCCCAAGCTGCCGCGGAGGCGGCCGAATCGAGTGATACGAGCCACAATTCAGTAAGCCCGCCGGCCGACGATTCGTCTCCTCCAAGCCCTCCTGCCAAGAAATGGCCGGTAAGTTCTTTTCTTGTCAAATTTGGCTCACCAACCCTGATCACCTCAATTCTTAACCAAATTTTCCTCTGTAGTTCAAAAGGCTAGCTGGTCGCACTCCCCGTCCTACTTCATCAGTAGACCTCTGACCCTGTCTTTCCTTTGTTCATTTTTCTTAGCCGATCGCAACTAACACTTGTCTTCTGTGCAGCCTCCTCGGTCTCCATCGGCTGCCCCCCATGTCTCGAGCGAGCGCACTCAGTCAGCTGTGGGCAGCCACGACGCCGAAGGAGTTGCTGGGTCAACCAGCTAGCACACTGAGGATGTGGCCGATTCGGCCAGCAATCATGATGAGGAAGCCAATGCTCCAACCAGCCTGGCTGCTGAAGAAGTTGTCGCCCGAGCTCCTGCGGCAAGAGTAATCCTTATTCCTCTTTTCTTTTCAGCCCTTGAATAATCGACCGCTTTTATTCTTCCTCTGACCTCTCCATCTTTCCTTGCAGGCTCTAGCCGATTTGCTGTCATTTGATATCAAGGAGTTCCTCGGCGATGAAGAAACCGAAGCAACTAGTCCCGACAAGACCATAGCCGACGAACTCAAGAACAAGCTTCAAGACATCCGCAATCGGCTGGACATCGATGTAGATCGACTGGTCATGGAGTGCGGATCAGCCAGGTCACGATTCTTCAAGATTGAAAGCCAACTCTCTGAAGACCTGGCCAACAAAATCTCGGAGGCTGTCTACATCGACCAGCATCGGTCCAAGCTAGGATGGGCGATGCAGAGGATGACAGAGAGAGAAGCCCAGGCCGACTTGGCGAATAGGATTGAGGCCATGGTAAAGAACGTGGAGGCTGAAAAGGCTAAGCTCAATGAGCTGACAGCCGGTCCATCAACTTCACAAGCCCGGCTTACTGAACTTGAGCTCGAAGAAGTCGGCATGTTGCTGCAGCTGGAGCAATGTAGAGCAAAAATTGCCGCGGAGAAACAGCTGCAAGCCGATCAGCTGAAGGCCACTGAAGATCAAAGGAGCAGATTGACGGCCACGATCAAGCACCTAAAAGAGCTGCACAAGACGGCTAAGGTGGTCCCTGGCTCTGAAGAGGAAGACTTGGTCGTAGTCGACAGAGTAAATGCTATCAAGAACATAGCGATTTTGGCTATAGATGAGTTCATCGGAATGTAATAGGACTTATCTCTCGAAACTTGTATTATATTAACTCTGTGTAAACCACTTTTCCAATTGGCTTGCTGGCTCTTAATCACATTCCCTTTGCTGATTCAATTATGTCCAAGTTTCGAATGCCTTGAAAATTTTGAAAAATCTTCAAAAAATTGAAGTCTCTCGTCTGTGATTTCTGAACTTGTGTTATATAATATGCCTCCCTAATTTTGTCAATGATGTCCTTAGCATTGATAAAATTAGTAAACCAAATGACTTGAAGTTGTCGGCTAGATTGAGCCGATGTAGAAAAAATTAGAGCGAAAACACTTGGAGTAAAAACGTTCTAAAGGCGATGTATGTATTGGCAGAACACATCGGCTAACATGGATCGGCAACCTTAGCTGATTCACGAGTTGATCCAGATGCTAGGATAATACTTTTTCAAATACTTTCCATTGAGAGCCCTCCCAAATACTTCTCCGTCCAATCCTTCAAACATGTAGGCTCCCTTAGAGACGCATTTGTGGATCTTGAAAGACCCTTCCCAGTTAGGTGACCACTTGCCGAATTTGTTATCCCTTGATCCAATCGGCAATATTAATTTCCAGACGAGCTCGCCCTCTTCAAAAGACTTAGGCACAACTTTCTTGTTATAATGACGGCTACTCGCTCCTTGTCTCCGGTCACTTTTTCCAAGGCGCGCATCCTTGATAGGACTAGGTCTTCTGATTCATCTACCATCAGATTATAATAATCATCGGCTGTTAGCTGGTCTTGTAGTTGAATTTGTCTTGGGCCGATGATATTCTTCCATGGCAGGAATGCTTCATGTCCGTAGACTAATTTATATGGAGGCACCTAGATTGATCCGTGGCAAGCCATCCGATAAGCCCACAGTGATTCGGCTAATCGGCTGTGCCATTGCTTCGGGTGCTCAGCAATCTTTCTCTTTATCAGCTTGAGCAAGCTTTTATTTGAAGCTTCTGCTTGCCCGTTGGCCTGAGCATAGTATGGTGAAGAATTTAACAACTTGATCCCCATGCCGTTGGCAAACTGAACAAACTCATCGGAGACAAAGATAGATCCCTGATTCGTAGTTATAGTTTGAGGGATGCCGAATCTGTATATGATGTGTTCCTTAACAAACTCGATTGCATCCCCAGAGTCAACCTTTTTTAAGGGAATTGCTTTCACGCACTTGGTAAAATAATCGGTTGCCACCAATATAAACTTATGTCCTTTGCTTGAAGGTGGATTGATCTGGCCGATCATGTCGATTCCCCAACCTCTGAACGGCCAAGGCTTGATAATTGGGTTCATAGCCGATGCTGGCGCCCTTTGGATAGCTCCAAACTTTTGACAGTCTTGGCATCCCTTGTAATACTTGAAACAATCTTCCATCATAGTTGGCCAAAAGTACCCTGCTCTCCGAAGTAGTCACTTCATCTTGTGAGCCGATTGATGTGTGCCACAAATCCCTTCATGCACTTCACCGATAGCAACCTTGGCTTGATCGGCAAAGACATTTGAGTAGCACACCATCGATCGTTCGATAGTACAATTCTTTGTCAAGCAAAACATATCTCAAACCCTTGTAGCGCAATTTCCTTGAAGCCGACTGGGAGGGATTTTGTAGGTAGTTGTCAACGTCAAATCTCCAGTCATCGGCTAACATTGTGGCGATCTCCACTTCAATATCCTTTGTCATCGGCCTGTAGCCTGATGCCCCCTGAGCTATATCATTGGCTTCTGTGTTTTGTTCTCTGGGGATGTGCTTCAATGTCACTAGCCGAAAACCGTCCATCAATTCTCAACACTTTTGATAGTAGGCCATCAGTGCGTCGTTCTTGCACTCATATTCTCCTGATAAATGGCTGATGACCAACAATGAATCTCCCATTATTTTGATGGCGTCGGCTTCAACTTCCTTGAGCAGTTGTAGCCCTTTCAGCACGGCTTCATACTCGGCTTGGTTGTTTGTGACATGGGGCGTGATTGAAAAAGCAAACTCGAAGCTTGCCCCCCTTGGAGAAATTATTACTAAGCCGATGCCGCATCCTTTGGTGCAAACCGAGCCATCAAAAGTTAAAGTCCAAAGCATGATATCCACTGAGCCGATTGAATCATCTTTGCGTTCCACTATGAAATCGGCTATAGCTTGTCCTTTTATTGCCTTGGGTGCCTGCTATCTCAGATCAAACTCTGTTAAGGCAAATATCCACTTCCCAACTCATCCTTTTAGCACTAGAGCCGACAGCATGTACTTTACTACGTCGGCTTTGCATACCACGGTGCACTCATTGGATAATAAATAATGCCTCAGCTTTGTGCATAAAAATACAGGCAAAGACATAATTTCTCCACTGGTGAATACCTTGCTTCAGTGTCCAGAAGCCATCGGCTGAGATAAAAGATAGCCTTCTCCTTTCCTTCGATCTCCTGAATCAAAACTGAACCAATTGATCTTTTGTCGGCTGACAGATACAACTTGAATGGCACCCATTTTTGTGGAGAAATTAAGACTAGAGGCGAGCTCAAGTAATTTTTGATAATATCCAAGGCCTTTTGTTGCTCTGCCCCCCAGGTGAATGCTTGATCGGCCTTCAGCCGAAGCAATGGTGTTGGAACTATGTTGGAAACTCATTCTGCTTATCGGCAGGGCCGAATGAATCCAGCTTCGTATAGCTGAGTGATTTCGGCTTTGATCGCATCATACATATCGGCTTTAAACCTCCTGGGAGGCTGTTTGTATTGCCGATATCCAGGTTTTATAGGCAGCCAATGCACAACAATGGATGGGCTAGGACCGGGCATCTCGAAATACTCCCAAGCAAAACAATCTTTATATTCCTCTAATAAATCGATAAGCTTGGACCTAAAACGAGAAGACAAATTTTTGAATATATGTCGGCCTAGGTCTATCTCCTGGACCTATATCGACCTCTTCTAGCTCATCGACCGACATAAAACCTTGCCCGAGTTTGCCGTCGTTGTCGTCCACGGTGTCCTCGTTGTAGACGCTCGAGCCCTCCACGATGCCTTCAAAGTAGTAATTGAGGTTCCTCATCTCCAATGGGCTGTATATCAGAATCTGATACCTTTAGGAAATTGGCTTGCCAGACTTTGCCAGACAGGCAATCAATACCATCGATTTCCCACAGTGGCAAATCGGTGCTAGCTACGTTCACTGACCTGTCGGCTAGCATGATCTCTACCTTGTCGCCTTGCCACCGGACTAAGCTTTGGTGCATTGTGGAAGGGATGCAACAGTTGGCGTGAATCCAGTCCCTCCCAAGTAGCAGGCTATATGACCCCTTCCCGTCGATGACAAAAACATAGTGGGCATGATTTTGCTGTTGACGATCAATTCGACATTTAAAACTCCCTTGGCTTCTGAAGGGTTGCCGCTGAAGTCTTTGAGCACCATGTTCGTCTTGATCAGATCTTTGGCTCCTTTTCCTAGCTTCCTAAAAGTCGCGTAGGGCATTAGGTTGATAGCAGCCCCTCCATCGACTAGCATTTTGCACATCGGCTTGCCATTGACGAATCCTTTGATGTATAGTGGCTTAAAGTGCCGATTTTTGGTCCCCTCAGGTTTTTCAAAAATAGCTTGTTCTGGGGACAGAACCAGTCTAGCCAAGGTCTCCTCGACGTTATCTGCGTCGGCCTCGGTAGCCTCAAACTCGGCTGGTAACACGAATACCATGTTGACCAATGCAGAAGCTATTCCTTTTCCTTTGGCCGCCCTTTTTGCTTGATCGGCGGGCTCTCATCGGCTGGGGCGGTCTTCTTCTTGGGGCGCCACTGTTTCCTGCCCTGCCGACGTTTTTGATGCTGAATCATCTGTTGGACCTCTTCCTCCTGCCCTTTGCTTTTCAGCCTCTGGATTCTTCTTTGCTGCGTCTTGGTGAACTGGTCAGAGGGGCACTACTGCGGATTGGTCGATTACTCCTCATCAGCCTCTTCTTCTTCTTCGTCTTCGTCGTCGAAGAAGTCTTGATGGATCGGGCCCAGCCGATCATGCACGGGCATCCGTCTTTGGTTAAGCTGTACTGCCCTAGGGACGAATCGGACAGGATTTTGCGTAGGGGGATCCCTGTATTCGTCCTCTCTAAACTCGCTGCACGCTGGGCAGTCTTCAATCGTAGGCAGTGCCCGATTCCCAGCAGAATCGGAAGAATTCGCAGCGCCAATGCAGGTCGCAGTCACTGTGGCGTTGGACATATCGCAATCCTATCCGCTCAGGTACTCTCTGGTACGGCCTGCCGCGCCGATCTTCTTCTTCTTGTTGCACTCACAGTTGAAACCGGCATCGGCTATCCATGCGTATGGGCTGACGATCAGCCGATCGGCCAGTGGTATGCACCATGTTGACTGGTGTGGATTTGTCTCCAGTCGGCTTTTTCTTGGCCTTCACTAATTTTAATGTTTCGACTAAGCTGTATGTCACTATGTGCTGCCGATCAGCTCGCCTGTGGCCAGCCTGGACCGTGTTTACCGGGAAAGGATTGCCATCAACCTTCATTGGCTTAGCCGATTCTTCAAACATTATTTTCCTGGCTTGAATGGCCGACTGGATCTGCTGCCCGAAGATCTTGCAATCGTTGGTGCTGTGGGAGGTGGTGTTATGCCACTTGCAGTACTTTTTCTTCTTGAGTTCTTCGGCCGATGGGATGACGTGGTTGGCGGAAGCTAGATTTGCTTCTCCTTCAGCAACAGATCGAAGATCCTATCAGCTTTGGTTATGTCAAAGTCGTACTTCTCCATCTTAGCCGATCTTTTGAACCGCTGGCAGACTATGGCCTTCTTGTTCCTTGTCCACCCGGCTGCCGCCACCTCCACGTCGTTGTCGCTTGAGTCTGAATCCGTTGTGCAAGCGACATGGGTAACCTTCTTGACGACTCTCCTGGAATCTTGAAATCTTTGTTCATGAGCCGTCACTTTTTGGGCCAAGTGGGCCAGGCTGTCAAAGTCTTGAGCCAAAAACCTTTCACGGATCGGAGGCAAGAGGCCGTGAAAAGCCAGGTCGTCCAGCTGAGAGTCCAATAACACCAGGCTGTAGCATCGGTTCCTCATATCCCTCAAGCGTTGGATGTAATCTTGGACCGATTCCTCATGCTTCTGCCTGATGCCGGTGAGGTCTGACAACTTCATCTCGTGGGTGCCGGAACAGAAGTAGCTATGGAATTTTTTCTCAAGATCGGCCCAGCTATGAACTGAGTTGTATGGCAATGATGAGAACTAGGTGAAAGCCGATCCTGAGAGAGATAGCGGGAATAGGCGAACCCTGAGTGCGTCTATAGCCGATGCCTCCCCGCATTGAGCTAGGAATCGGCTGACGTGTTCATAGGTAGACACGTTGTATTGCCTAGAGAATTTGGAAAAATCTGGCACCTTGTACCGGTTCGGCAGTGGCATCCTCTCGAAGTATTCTGGATATGGGTACCGGTACATGTGGCCGGAGTCCTTCGGCTTGAGGCTGAACTAATCGCGCAAAACATCAGCAATCAGATCGGCCCAAGTTCTGTTGTCTTGAGCTTGGGGTATCGGCTCGTATTGTTCATATGGTATGGGTCCTTGCCAATACTGAGGTGGTGGCGTCTGCGGCTGGTTTTGTTGCTCGAATCGGCCTCCCGGATATTGGTACTGGAATTGGTTCGCAGCGGGAGGCGGCCAAGATGCCAGCGGTGGTGTCTGTTCAGGAGGAAGCCGATGACTGCCAGAATTGTGATGTGGCCCTGGAACGAGGATGCCAACTGCCTCGTTGGATACAATAGGTCACCGATTGGTGTCAAACATGTTTGCCACCTGCTCCTGGATCACCTTTCGGGCGCCCTGCTCCTGGTGCGGGGGCTGTTGTTGGGTCAGAACGATGGGTGACGGCCTTGAAGCCGATGCATGCGTAGTAGGCCGGATCAGGACTCCCTCTGGTGGCTTCTGCTATCCTGGCGGCGGTGTCGGTCGGCCCTGTGTCGCCAGCACCCTGTAGCCCGGGAACTGACCGTCGGTGAAGTAGGTCGGCCCCCTTGGCAGTTGCTCGGCTATCTTCGAATCAACCACAATGCTTATCATGTTGTTGAGGGTGTTAACCAGTATGCCACTTTGGTTGTTGAGAGCATGGTGCACAGCCGAGTCAATTCGGTCCTATAAAGTGTGGAGGCCTGAATCATCTTGTTCTTGTTTAATGTCCTCCATCTTCTTCTTCCCTTTTTTTCTCCTTGTCGGAGGACATGTTGAGGTCTTCAATCTTGAATTTGAACTTCTAGAGGATAGCCCCAGATCTGGTCTGGGTAAAGGATTGCAGGTAATTAGTCTGCAGCTGATCAACGATCTCTTTGTAGTCGGCTAGTTGTTCGGCCGACAATTGTTCCATCATTACCGGGATGATGTTTTCCTCGTTGATCTCTAGGTTCTTGATGTTGACCATTGAGTCGATCCTGGAAATCTGCAAATGGGTCCCACTAGGCGTGCCAAAAAGCGTGTTAATGAGAAATTCGATTCCCTTGCACTGGCCTGAGTGATTTGCTTTACTCTAGTGCAGGTCCAAGATGGTCGCCTTTGGTGAATTTAGGGTGTGCCAGTTGGTTTGATCCTGTATCCAACAAGAAAGCATAGAATAGGCGTTAAGTTAATATTAGATCCTACTGGATCGGCTGAAGACATCAATAAACATACAATTGCTATCCCAAAGCACATTTATACTAAGTGATTGGGATAGATCGGTAGTACACCGAGACAGTATAAATCACTTAGGCTAAAGGCACATTAGGATAATAATTATCTGCATTGATAACCTAGCCGATGCTGCAGGTCTAATGTGAATCGGCTAGTACTCCGATACAATTAACAAAAAGATATTCGGCTGTCAACGTAACTTGACAGATTGATACCGGCTTAGGGAATTTAAATAAATTGAGATCTTAATGTAAAAGGCAGCTTTAATATATCTAATAGCAATTAATACTAGAAGATGACTAAAACAGGTAAGGCCGGCTGAAACCCCGGCACTGTCTCTAATGATAAACATTAAACCAAACAGATCTTTATAGTTCTAAAAGCGACTTAACAGGTCGATTAGATGCAGCATTAAGTACAAAAAGAAATACTAGATCTGTATAAGCTAATGAAAACCCCACGAGACGGTAGACACGACATATAATCTAATTCAACCTCTAGATCTAACTCTATTGGTTGCTGTCTTTAGAGAGAAATCAGTCGATTGCAAGATAGATCTAGACATTGCTCTAGATTATATGTCGCATATGATAGATTAAGCAGTTTATAACATCGAAACTAGAGTGTCATGATGATGGAAGCACTAACCCCGACGATACAAACCACTTGTGACAAGGAATTACCTTGTTCGGAGATCAAAGCCGATGCAGCCCAAGCAAGAACAAGAACTTGTCAAAAGGAATAAACTAAAAGGGTGGTGATGCACCGAAGTTGATTGATTGTCTGTTGTTATTTTACAAAGAGCCCTCGGGTCTTATTTATACCCAGGTACAACGACATCCGTGTAGGACACGGTTTCTACCTTATCTACTATTTACAGTACGACAATATCTCGGGGGCAGTCCCAAGCCGCGTTACAAAAGGAATATCTATACAACTTTCTAATTTAAAGATACAATTACCGTTACAGGACCTTATATCTAGATGGCAATATCTTTAACACACAATTTGGAGACCGAATCCAATGCTTTATCTTCATGTTTTCCTTTCGGGACTGGCTCCACTTCTATCTCAACTCGGAATCGGCTATCAGCTATCCTGGTCCGATTCGGGCTTAGCTGACGGGCTCCGCAGCCGATTTGGACTCAGCCGACGCAGCCTCTGTTTCTCTATAGATCGCGCATCTCCTCTGATTCCGCTTCAATCTCTACTTCAAACCCGGGGATTTGGTTACCAAATTTGGTCGTTAATAGCCCTGTAATGAAGTGTGAGGCTTGGCGATGCGGCAGGGAAGTTTGAGGGCAGGAGGAGGAGTTTGTGGCGCCGACACGTCGATGCCACACGTCGCCGGTGTCCAGAGCATGGTCGGCTCGCGCTCCCCCACAATCTCGGTCAAGTGAGGGTGAGAGACAGGGCAAGGGTTAGCTAGGGAGGCTGTCCAGTGGGTCCATGCCGTGGTACTCTAGGTGGGAATGAGAGGGATGGGTAGAAAATTGAGTATACTTGAATTTTTGAAGATATTTTCGAATTAATCTTCACCTCTAACTTTGCAGCCTCATAACTTATTGTGTGGGTTTGGTAAATTGATTAAAATTTTTCTGGGAGTTTGGAAGCAAAATAGAGTCCATTTTCCTTGGTTGCACTTAAAAATCATGTGTAGTTTGCTCACAGAAAATAGGCAAAGATGGGCTAATTTGAATCTTGTTTGAATTTTTAGGAGACTTAAACAGAGAAGAAAAATTCTATAAAAATTATGTTTATTCATGATAATTAACCTATTATTTGAATAAATTATTTACCATGCACACTTGTGTGCATATTAATGAACTTTTAAACACAATATTGTTTTAGCCGATTGAAAATCATAATTAGTATACTATGTGTTTGTATTGACTAATTTGTTTGAGGCATCAACTCAGGTATTAAATTGTACCAAAATTACATTGAGTTGATTATAATGTTTGACACCTACATGAATTTTTCCATGATTTTATCTTGTATGGATTATTTTAGAAAATTAGGGTAACCTTCTATCTTTATGTGTTCCCACTTCGTACATGCATCTGAATCACTATAAAAATTATATTTTTGACTTCCCCTAACATGAGGTGAGGTTAATCAACTTCTTTGCCATATCTTTGAAGTAACTTCACAAGGAATGCATAAGTTTGTTTAGTAAAATTGTCTTCTTTTGTTTATGCCCATGAATCCTATCATGAGATGCAAACCAAATTCCAAACACATAAGGGACTCATTGCCATGACTTTATGCTCATGCATGCACACATGTATGTTTGTTTCTACATTCTAAGTCAAAAATGAAAAGTTTTAATTTGTTATCAAATTTTAATCATGCAATGGGTCAAGGTACTTCACCTATGTTAGAAGTGAAAAATTTTGGTTCACAAAATCGAGAAACTTTACTTTCATTTGGTTTTGACAAAAATTTTCTTGACCCTAGAATTTGGGTATGTGATATATCCTCATCATAATAGTTCTCTCTTTCTTTCTCATGTCATTTTTCATATTTGCTGATCAGACTGGCTGAGTTGATTTTAGCCCGATAAGTTTTCTTATCGGCTTCATCTTCATATCTCTTTTAATAAACCATGTTTATTGGAAAAGGATGTTCATCAATCTTCATCGGCTTTCTATTATCATCAAACTTAATTCTTACTTGTTCTACAATCAATTGAATTTGTTGCCTAAATACTTTGCACTCGGTATTATGTGATCATGTGTTATGCCATTTACAATATTTTCACTTGTTCAACTCTTCAGTTGATGGAATAACATGATTCTAAGGTAATATAATATGCTTTTCTTGCAATAATTGATCAAAAATTTTATCGGCTTTGTTGATATCACAATCATATTTTTCTTCCTTTCCATTATCTTTGACCCATTGGCAAGCAACCATCTTCTTGTTCCGTGCCCACTCGCTAGGCCAATCTCTCGATCTTCTTCTTGATCTGAATCAGAAGCATAGTTGTAAACATTATTAACATCATTGGCATTTTTAGTAAACCTCTCCCTTTTGGATTCTTGAAATCGTTGTTCATGAGCTGATACCTTTTGCACCAACTGATTAAGCTCTCAAAATTTTGCAAAGAAAATTTATCTTTTATTGGCCCCAACAATCCCTGGAATGCCAAATCAGCCAATTGTGAATCACTTAGATTCAAACTATAACATATGCTCCTTATATCTCTGAATCTTTGAATAAAATCTAGAACCGATTCGTCACATCTTTGCTTGATTGATGTCAAATCTGACAACTTCATTTCTTGAACTCCAGCAAAGAAATAGTTGTGGAACTGTTTCTCTAAATCGGCCCACCCTTTGGCAGAATTAGGTGGCAAATAAGAAAACCATGTAAATGCTGATCCAAATAATGACAACAGGAAAAACCTAAACCTCAAAGCTTTCTTCAACCGATGCCTCCTCACATTGAGCTAGAAATCATCTAATGTGTTTAATTGTAGAAATATTATCTTGCGCTGAAAACTTTGAAAAATCTGGAATTTTGTATCGGTTAGGTAATGGCACTCTATCAAAAGGTTCTGGATATGGATGTTGATAGATAATTCCAATGTCCTTTGGTTTTAACCCAAATTGCTCCCTCAAGACCCAGCAATCATATTGGGCCCACTCTTGATTCCAAAATTGTTGTGGTGGAGGTCCTTATGGGTTAAGTACCGACTCCAACCGTCACATACCTCGAGAATAAAAAGGGAATTAGCATCTCTTACACGCATATAGGTTTAAAATAAATAAAGTTTCACATGTCCTTGGAGATTATTTGAGTGTAGGTACTTATACAAAGAAATAAGGTGAAAGCACACTTATATGGCGAAGAAATACAACTCTGACCAATCGACGCTCATCACGTCAGCATCCCACGAATTGAAGGGTCCACATGATAGCTAAAACTGACTCAAAGTGGAACCAAACACCTAGGAACCGACTAAAGGGCCCACCTGTCATCCATTGGCCAAAGGCGGTGGAAAGGGTTCGACCGAACCAGCCTTGGCACCCCCGGCTCCCTCCTTCCACGTGGTGACTCCTCACTCACTCTTGATGGCGGTTATGCATGATTCCTGGGCTCAAACAAACTTAAGCAACTGTCATTGGAGACTATAAGAGGAGGAGGAGAATTCACCTCACAACACACACCACAAGAGAGAGTTCCTATATTTCACTCTTAGTCTCTAGGCTAGTGGAGTTAGGAGTTATGTTAGAGCTTCTACTCGGTTCCCAAGTTGTCATTGGTGAGTCGGGTATGACTATTCTATCTTACTTACCTTGTACAACTTTGATCTATTTAATATATTTATCTTCTCATATAATTGAGTATGGTCCATATGCTAGTTGGTTGGTTATATGTTCCATCCATAGTTTATATGATAATTATATCATGGTTAGACGAGTAACTCTATTGCCATGGCCACGGTCTAATGTGCAATTAGGATGTAGGTGTGCTCTTGTCTTAGAAATCGATGCCATGGGAGGGTTAGACGAGTAACTCTATCTATGGCAACGTAAGTGCGGTGCTTAGATTGTTTCATAGACATTGGTTATGGTAGATCCCATGGGTTGTAGAGGTAGGTGGCAGGTGGTGACAACCATGTATGTCCTTTGTAATCCTCCACGTTCAGGTATGGCGTAGGGAGGACGATAAGAGATCAACTCTGGGTGGCAGGGCGAGCTACTAGCGGTACCCCTGTAGGCCGGGGAGCATAGAACTGGATAACTAACCATGAAGATAATTGTTTGTATAATATGTTCAATTATATTAGAAGTACATTAGGAACTTAGCTCTAATACTATACTCTCCACTTAGCATTAGTATATTATTTATTAGGACTCCTCTGTGTATGTCACACTACCCCTTTATCACTTACCTCTTGCCCCTGTTCAGACTTTGGTGGCTCAACTATAACATATGAATATTCATAGTAACTTAGTATTCTCTTCTCGACCGCCATCTTTCTTTGGGATAAAATACGATACCCTGAATACTACTGGGTGAAATGTTACAACGATATATCGATGTGCTTAAGGATTTATCTGTGACCATAAGAAATACCAATAATCCTTGAACAAACGGATTTATCTGAGATTGATACTGATTAGCCTCCCCATACCGATACCGATGAGGTGATGATGGTTGTTGTTGCTGAGGATTAAAATAGATGCATATATTGTTGATGTGGATTTGGCTGAGATTGATATTTCTGAGAATATTCATCCACATATTGTTGTCCAATTGGTTGGCCTCAAAGTGGTTGCCTTCCTATAGGTTTAATTGGTCAATTCCCAATCGGTTGTTGCATTTATCCCCTAGTTGATGTCTGAAGTGGCTGCCCTCCATAATATGCAGTCCGGTACTGATCTTGATTTTGATTATTGATATTCATCGTTGAACTAGGGCCTACTACACGCTTCTATTCTGGATCCTCAGTCTTAATTGTCCTATATGCTGGAAACATATGATTTGGAAGATAAAGTAGTCCCTTAGCTTGTTCTTCAACAATAGTTCCATCCACTATCTTTTTTATCATTGATGTTAATGTGTTAACCAACATCCCTGATTGGTTTATCAAAGCATGATGAACTGTTGTGTCAATCCTGTCTTGGAGAGTCATGAGAGGAGGTTCTTCTTTAGATTCTTGATTGGTTGTATCTTCTTGCTTGTTATTTCCTTCATCTTCAGGTTTCAACATGATAATTTTGGGTTTTTGTAATTAATTTTCCTTGCCGAGTAACACTCAAGGAATCCAAATACATTTTTTAGAAATTCTTGAGTAAGTTGTTCAATTTGCGCCTTTTGCTCATCAGACAACTTGTCGATACTGACTAGGATGATGTTTTTTCCCTTGATTTCAGACATGGTGAAAATCTTGATGTCTCACTAGGCATGCCAAAAGCATGTTGATGTGAAAACACAATGGCCTGGGAGTTTTGCTTAGCTCTAGTAAATGTCCAAAAGCTTATGGTTCAAGGGTATGCCAGTTGGTTTGATCCTACAACCAACAAGATAAACATTGGTAAACGTTAGAAGACGATAGCTGATCGGCCGATAGGCTGATGTCGTATTGTGATAACCTAGCCGATGCAAACAAGTCGAATCAGCTGTGAGGTAAAAGATGCTGCTCATGAACTAAATTTATGTTAGATATAATCATAAAATACTTTTCTTTAATATAACTAATCCTGTAGGTCGAACCCAATCGATGCAGCATAAGATTGAGATTATTAAAGTCAATTGTTATGTAATTATATGACTTAATGTTGATGAGAATTTTGATTCCTACGCACTCGCCTGGGAGATCTGCTTAGCTCCAGTGCAGGTCCAAATTGGTTGCCATTGGCGAATTTAGGGCGTGCCAGTTGGTTTGATCCTGTAACCAACAAGAAGACAAGAAATAGACGTTAAGTTAAAATTAGATCCTACCGGATCGGTTGAAGACATCAATAAACATATAATTACTATCCCAAAGCACATTTATACTAAGTGATTGGGATAGATCGGTAGTATACCGAGACAATATAAATCACTTAGTCTAAAGGCACATTAGGATAATAATTATCTGCATTGATAATAATACTCCGATACATTTTATAAAAAGATATTAATCTAATCTAAATGTGCTAAACCTAGATCAATCGGCTATCAGCGTAACTTGACAGATTGATACTGTTTTAGGGCATTTAAACAGATTGAGATCTTAATATAAAAGGTGGTTTTAATATATCTGATAGCAATTAACACTAAAAGATAACTAAAACAGGTAAGGTTGGCTGAAACCCCGGTACTGTCTCTAATGATAAACATTAAACTAAATAGATCTTGATAGTTCTAAAAACGACTTAATAGTTCGATTATATGCAGCATTAAGTACAAAAAGAAATATTAGATCTGTATAAGCTAATGAAAACCCCTTGAGACGGTAGACATGACATATAATCTAATTCAACCCCTTGATCTAGCCTCATCGGCTGCTGTCTTAAGAGAGAAATCAGCCGATTGCGGGATAGATCTAGGTATTGCTCTAGATTATAGGCCACGTATGATAGATTGCGTAGTTTATAACATCGAAACTAGAGTATCATGACGATGGAAACACTAATCCCGACGATACAAACCACTGGTAACAAGGAATTACCTTTTTCGGAGATCGAAGCCGATGCAGCCCGAGCAAGAGCAATAACTATCGAAAATAAAAGGGTGGCGATGCGTCGAAGTTGATTGATTGTGTGTTGGTTCATTTACAAAGAGCCTCCGGGTCTTATTTATACCCAGGCATAACGACATCTGTGTAGGACACGGTTTCTACCTTATCTACTATTTACAGTACGACAATATCTCGGGACGCAGTCCCATGCCGCATTACAAAACAAATATCTATACAACTTCCAATTTTACAGATACAATTGTCATTACAGGACCTTATCCATAGATGACAATATCTTCAATGCACAATTTGGATACCGAATCCCATGCTTTATCTTCAAGTTTTTTTCTGGGACTGGCTCCACCTCTATCTTCACGCGGGATCAGCTATCGGCTATCCTGGTCCGACTCGGACTCAGCCAACTGGCTCCGTAGCCAATTCGGATTCAGCCGACGCGGCCTCTGTTTCTCCGCAGATCACACATCTTCTCCAGTTCCGCCTATATCTCTGCTTCAAACCTGGAGATTTGGTTACCAAATTTGGTTGTTAACACATGCCCCCAAGTCCGCAATATGAAAATGTTGTGGATTTTGTACAATCCGAATCCTAAGCACAACTCTAGGTCGACTCTGTTTCGGCCGTTATGAAAACTCCTTAAATAACGCCCGCCACCCGTCGAACAACTCATGCCATCAACAACTAACCACTCCAACAAACGTCTCGAGTCCTCCGGTGACCTTTCCGGCGTCTTCAAACTCGCAGCGGCGATCTCTTCCTCCAGCGACCCCAGCGCACTCCAATGGCATCCTCCGCCGCTCCGTCGGTCACCTCTCTGTCGAGTTCCCGAGGTATGCCCTAATCGGCTAGAACTCCATTTTTCGCTCATTTCCCTTTATATATCTGAATTCTAGGGTTTATGATTCTGAAATCTGCATCTTTCCAATTGTAGCATCTTGTTCACCAAGTAGCAATCCCCAGCCTCCTGCAAAACGATAGATTTTTCCTAGGCCGATCGGCAACAAGGACCCCACAGGGTTCATAATAGCCAAAACCAATAGAATGCCCTATAGGATGAAAAACCCAAGTGTTAGCCACTGGGCAGGCACCTTAAAGTCTTGGCCATCAATGGACAAATCTTGGTCGGCGTGGTACAAGAGAATGGAGCCGGCCAAGCGCAGCCACTGGGAGGAAATTGAGATAGCCCAATGCTTAGCCCTGTCTGTAGCCGATATGGCAAAAGACGAACCACAGATGTCGGCTGCAACCTATTTCTGGAACAACACCTGAAATGCTTTTATTTTCCAACAGGGCCCAATGACCATCACCTTAGCTGATGTAGTAATGATAACTGGATTAGACGTCCTGTCAGCGGCTAACCCCAACAATCTGGAAGGCAAGAGCCAATTTCAATTCAAGACTAAAGCCATAGCGGGTTGGAACGGCTTCGTGGCCACAAACATGCAGGAAGGGCTGATCAGTGCCAGGGAGCACGCTACCTTTTTAATGATGTGGCTGGAAAAATTCTTTTTCTGTGGATCTAGCTGCGGGCCGACGGCAAATTGGCAAACAATAGCCGAAGCCTTAATGGACAAGAAGAAAATCCCATTAGGCAAGTTCTTGCTCGGCTACTTGTACCAAACCTTGAACCAAGCCATTTCCAAGATTGCCTCCAATGCCAACATCAATACCGGGGGCCCTTGGTGGTTTCTCCTGAAGGGTTACGCGGAAGCTACGCTAGCCGATAACAAAAACTTTTAACCGCGCAAACCAGGAACACTTGCAAGTAAGGGTCGATAGATCGTTACCGATTGGAGTAGAGTGCAGCGGAATAACCAATCAGGGCAATCTGATCCGGAACAGTGTAGCCGATTCCCGGAGACAGCCGATACGCCAATCAGCCGATTCGAGTCGTCCGGCCGCGTTCTCACGCCTCGCTCCGATGCGCCCGACCGCAGCCGATTCCACCACAGTCGATCGCTCCGATTGCAGCCGATCCAAAGCCGATCAACAGCGCGCAACGTAGCAGCGCCTCTACCGGTATCCACACGTCCGGGGACAGAACGCCGTACACCCGTGTGCTAGCACGCGATGCAAGGGTAGGGTTTGGCTCGAAAGTGGGGAGGGTTTCCGTGGAGATTGATCTCGGCGACTTCTGTTGCACGCGATGCAATTGACGTGTCACAGCTCTCCACCCCTCCCTCCTTTATATAGAGTTGACCGACTGGGACTAGTGGCCGATTAGGACTCTATTTTGAATCGGATCTCATCCGTATCTCATAGAGTTGGCCGCCCCACACGTCGTAAGCCCATAGGACTCTATCCGATCGGATCCCTATCCGATCGAGCCGTATCCGAGTCCAACTCGAATGCCTGTTCTTATCCCCTTAAGCGTGCGACCCTGTAGGTTCAGGTATACTCGGTTTCAGCTATAGTCTAACTTAGCCGATCGTCGGCTCGAGTCTAACTCAGCCGACCTGTCAATAGCGGCGCCTAGCAACACATATTGACACCATAGTATACAAGAATAATATCGGCTCGAACCTGTAATGTGTACACAAATCCCTTTGCCTCACGATACCGGTTAAGCTATAGGCAAGATGTGTGCCATCCCTTCAATAGCTTAACCATTCACTCGAACCGTATTGGATTATCCGTCTTGATTGACTCCTCAATCAACTTAGCATGGCCATGCATTTCCATAATCCATTACCTCGAGGGGCCCGAGATATCTCTCCAAAGGAGGGGCAAATTCCATCTTGATCACTCACATCCCACTCCATGTTTCATAGCAAACCCGAAAACTACCTTTATAACTACCCCATTACGGAATAGCGTTTGGTAGTCCCAAAGTAGGCTACTACACATGTTGGAATCCATGGTGATCTCAGGTCTAAGGACTTTGTACCAACACTACCCGAGACCAACTAATGGCACATTAATTCCTGTAGTGTCTCATGATGGGTCTATCCAACAATGTGTTCTCCAACACATATGTCCATGTTTATTGATTTGGTATCTCCATACCCATGATCTATGAGACATGATCATCAATCAATAAACATGCCGATCTTAGAATCATATTTGTTCCAACAATATGACATATGATCAGGGATCGTTTAGAAATAGATTCATACATAAAGAGTCTCATAAATAAGTCACGTACTTATTGATCAATACAATATGTCTATTTCATGGAACTGAATAACACTTTATTCATTTATACATAAACATTGACGTGATATCCAACATCTCCATGTTGCCTCTAGGGCATATCACTAACAACAACTGTGGCTGGTGTTGATGACACAGAAGATAGCCGATTGGCCATAATTGATGGAGGCCCACTTCCCCTTGTTAGAGCCGACCGAAGATGATGAAGGTGACGAGGTAACCACCAGGTGATGTCTAAGCTATGGCAAAGCAGCAGCTACGCACATTGGATCTAAGCAATCGACCGAACTGCTAGCCGAATGGTTCATGTCCTTATATGACGGTTTCACCATGGACAACGGATGCTGGTACTTTTACAGGGATAGAACACTCTTTGAGCTGCCAATCAAGTTAAACTTCGAAGAGGTCAATTCGGAAGATTACCCCAAATGCCGAGAGATCTTCATGACAACGCTTGTGCCATGCATCCTACCGACAGGGATCCACAAGGGCCGAAATGTAGTGAAGCCATACGAGTTCTATTATCCAATTTCGGCTGCTAGGCAATTTGGTCTTGGGCAACTACCCATCGGCTGCTTCTTTGCCGATAAGATTGAGACTCGAGGGGTGGTGACCGAGAGGCTGATTATGAACAAGTTAATGGAAATAAACGGCCCACCCCTCGGCAGTATCAGCATCTTGGGGCTGTCCTACAAAAAGAGCATGGCATATGATAGATGGTGGGAAGAGATCAAGAAACACCTGTTCCATCAACAATCCTCATACTACATCACCTCCCTGCTGCCGAACGAGATCCCCTCGGTAAGCTTTAAGCTTTAAACATTTTCCCTTCTTTGAGTGATCGGCTAATCTGGCTTGCTAACACTTGAGTCTTTTTCCCCTTTGCAGATGACAGAAACGGATCCGCCGAAGGTGAGCAATTCCAGGATCACCATCGAATACCGCCTAGGCGCTCTCCCTGGTGGCTGTAGATTAGCTCCTTCGGCGATCGGCTGGGAAGCACCAAAGCTAAAGAATTTGTTGCACGGGCAAACGCGCGAGCCGCTGGCACGAAAGAAGAGGGCCGCCCCTTCTATAAAGTCGTCGGCTACACCTGCCAAGAAGCAGAAGAAGAAAAAGCCGGCCACACCAGCCGACAGGCTCCCATCCATCGACCCAAGCATCGACCAGGCCCTCAACGAGGAAGTCATGGATGAGGAAATGTCTCAAGCTGTCGAGGAGGCAGTCGAATCAAGTGATTCGAGCCACGACTCAGTGAGCCCACCAGCTGACGACCCGTCTCCTCCAAGCCCTCCTGCCAAAAAACGGTCGGTAAGTCCTTCTCTCGTCAAATCTAGCCCACGAACCTTGATCACCTTAATCCTTAACCAAACTTTCCTCTGTAGTTCAAAAGGATAGCTGGTCGCCCTTCACGTCCTACTTCATCAGTAAACCTCTAACCTTGTCTTTTCTTTGCTTTGCTTTCTTTGGCCGATCTGGACTAACACTTTGTCTCTTGTGCAGCCTCCCCGATCTCCATCGGCTGCCCCCCCCAAGTCTCAAGCGAGCACACTCAATCGGCTATCGGCAGTCGTAATGCCAAAGATGTTGTTGGGCCGATCAGCGAGCACGCTAAGGAGGCGGCTATTTCGGTTAGCAATCACAATGGGGAGGCCATCGCTCCAACCAGCTCGGCGGCTGAGGATGTGGTCAGCCCAGTTCCTGCAGCAAGAGTAAGCCCCATTCCTTCCTTCTCTTTGGTCCTTAGATGATCGGCCATTCTCGACTATGATCTGATCTCTCCATCTCTTTTGCAGACCCTGGCCGATCTGCTGTCCTTTGACATCAAGGAGTTCCTTGGTGATGAAGAAGGCGAAGCAACCAGTCCAGACAAAACTGTAGCCGATGATCTTAAGAGCAAACTCCAAGACATCCGCAATCGGCTAGATATTGACGTGGACCGCCTGGTTGTGGAATGCGGATCAGCCAGGTCACGGTTCTTCGAGATCGAGGGTCGACTCCCGAAAGATCTGGCCACCAAAATCTCGGAAGCCGTATACATCGACCTGCATCGGCCTAAGTTAGGGCGTGCAATGCAAAGGATGATAGAGAGAGCCGCCCAAGCCGATGTAACAGCTAGGATCGAAGAAACAGTTAAGAATGTGGAAGCCGAAAAGGCGAAGCTAAACGAACTGACGGTCGGTCCATCAGTCTAACAAGCCCGAATTGTCGATCTCAAGCTCGAAGAAGCCGGTTTGCTGTTGCAGTTGGAACAATGCCGAGCAAAGATCGCCGCTGAAGAACAGCTGCTAGCCGATCTGCCCAAAGCCACCAAAGACCAAAAGAGCAAATTGACGGCCACGATCAAGCATTTGAAGGATCTGCATAAGTCGGCTAAAGTGGTCCCCGGCTCTGATGCAGAAAATCTGGTTGTGGTTGACAAAGTGAACGCCATCAAGACTTCAGCGATCTCGGCCATAGATGTATTCTTGGGCATGTAATAGGACTTAGTTTTTGAAACTTGCATTAACTTTGTTTAAACAATCTTTTGTAATTAGCTCATTGACCTTAATCTCATTCCTTCTGCTGATCCAAGCTTTGAATGCCTTGAAAAATTTTGAAAACTTGCTACGTCTGATTCCTGATGTTGTATATGTATATGCCCCCTAGTTTTGTCGATGATGACTGCAGCATTGATAAAATTAGTATTCTGAACAAACCAAGGTGTGTCGACTGTATCGAGCCGATTTAGGAAAACCAGAGGGGAAAAACTTAGAAAAATGGTCTAGAGGCGATGTGTGTATCCCACCACATCGGCTAACATGAATCGGCCAGGCATTAGCCGAATCATGAGTTGATCCAAACACTGGGGTAATATTTCTTCAAATATTTGCCACTGAGAGCCCTTCCAAATACTTCTCCGTCCACTCCTTCCAGCATGTAGGCTCCTTTAGAGACGCACTTGTGGATTTCGAAAGGCCCTTCCCAGTTAGGTGACCACTTGCAAAATTTGTTATCTCTTGATCCAATCGGCAATATTAACTTCCAAACGAGCTCG
The DNA here is from genome assembly GCA_019925245.2 of Oryza australiensis. Taxonomy (NCBI): domain Eukaryota; kingdom Viridiplantae; phylum Streptophyta; class Magnoliopsida; order Poales; family Poaceae; genus Oryza; species Oryza australiensis. Next base: position 378,492 of record JAIFGZ020000387.1, on the reverse strand, counting down.
CCCTCTTCAAAAGACTTAGGCACAACTTTCTTATTATAATGACAGGCTACTCGCTCGTTGTCCCTGGTCACTTTTTCCAAGGCATGCATCATTGAGAAAACTAGATCTTCTGATTCATCCACCTTTAAGTTATAGTACTCATCGGCTGTCAGCTCGTCCTATAGTTGAATCTTTCTTGAGCTGATGATATTTTCCCATGGAAGAACTGCTTCATGTCCGTAGACCAGTTTATATGGAGGCACCTGGATTGATCCGTGGCAAGCCATCCGATAGGCCCAAAGTGATTCGACTAATTGGCTATGCCATTGCTTCGGGTACTCAGCGATCTTTCTCTTTATCAACTTGATCAAGCTTTTGTTAGAAGCCTCGGCTTGCCTGTTGACCTGAGCATAGTACGGCGAAGAATTTAACAACTTGATTCCCATGCCGTCAGCAAACTGAACAAACTCGTCGGAGACAAAGATAGATCCTTGATCTGTAGTTATTGTTTGAGGGATGCCGAATCTGTATATGTTGTGTTCTTTAACAAACTCGATTGCATCCCCAGAGTCAACCTTCTTCAAAGGAATTACTTCCACCCACTTAGTAAAATAATCGATTGCCACCAATATAAACTTATGTCCTTTGCTTGAGGGTGGATTAATTTGGTCGATCATGTCGATTCTCCAACCTCTGAATGGCCAAGGCTTGATGATAGGGTTCATAGCCGATGCTGGTGCCCTCTGGATAGCCCCAAATTTCTGGCAGTCCTGGCATCCCTTGTAGTATTTGAAATAGTCTTCCAGCATCATCGGTCAAAAGTATCCTGTTCGAAGTAGCCACTTCATCTTGTGAGCTGATTGATGCGTGCCGCAAATCCCTTCAAGCACTTCTCCGATAGCAATCTTGGCCTGATCGGCACTGAGACATTTGAGCAGCACACCATTGATCGTCTGGTAATATAAGTCTTCATCGAGCAAAACATATCTCAGAGCCTTGTAGCGTAATTTCCTTGAAGCCGACTGGGAAGGATTTTGCAGGTAGTTGTAGACTTCAAACCTCCAGTCATCGGCTGTTATGGTAGCAATCTCCACTTCAACATCTTTTATCATCGGCCTGTAGCCTGATGCCCCCTGATCTAAATCATTGGCTTCTACGTTTTGTTCCCGGGGGATATGCTTCAGTGTCACTAGCCGAAAGCTGTCCATCAATTCTCGACACTTTTGATAGTAGACCATCAGCGCGTCGTTCTTGCATTCATATTCCCCTGACAACTGGCTGATGACAGACAGTGAATCTCCGATTATCTCGATGGCGTCGGCTTCCACCTCCTTGAGCAGTTGTAGTCCTTTAAGCACGGCTTCATACTCGGCTTGGTTGTTTGTGGCGTGGGGTGTGATTGAAAAAGCAAACTCAAAACTTGCGCCCCTTGGAGAAATTATTACCAAGTCGATTCCGCATCCATTGGTGCAAACAAAGCCATCAAAAGTTAAAGTCCAAGGCATGATTTCCACTGAGCCGATTGAATCATCTCTGTGTTCCACTATGAAATCGGCTATAGCTTGTCCTTTTACTGCCTTGGGTGCCCGATAGCATAGATCAAATTCTGCTAAGGCAAATATCCACTTTCCAACCCATTCTTTTAGCACTGGAGCCGATAGCATATATTTTACTACGTCGGCTTTGCATACCACTGTGCACTCGTTGGATAATAGATAATGCCTCAACTTTGTGCATGAAAAATACAGGCAAAGGCATAATTTCTCCATAGGCGAATACCTTGTTTCAGTGTCCAGAAACCGTCGCCTAAGGTAAAATATAGCCTTTTCTTTCCCTTCGACCTCTTGAATTAAAACTGAGCCGATGGATTTTTCGTCAGCTGACAGATATAACCTAAATGGTATCCCTTTTCGTGGAGGAATCAAGACTGGACGTGAGCTTAAATAATCCTTGATATTATCCTATGCTTTTTGCTGCTCTACCCCCCAAGTGAATGCTTGATCGGCCTTCAGCCGAAGCAATGGCGTGAACGGCTCCATCTTCTCTGATAGATTGGCTATGAATCACCTGATAAAATTAATTTTGCCGATCAGAGACTGTAGATCCTTCTTATTCCTGGGAGGCTGAATCGTCTTGATTGCGTTAACGCTCCTTGGTGTGACCTCAATTCCTCTTTCATGAACAAGAAATCCTAAAAATTGCTCGGACGATACTCCGGACGCACACTTCAAGGGGTTCATCTTCAGGCCATATTTTCTCGTTCTCTCCAAAACCTGTCTCAGATCAGCTATATGGTTTTCTATTCCCCTAGATTTAACAACGACGTCATCAATGCAAATTTCTACCAGGGAGCCGATCATATCATGGAAAATGTAGTTCATGGCCCTTTGATACGTAGCCCAAGCATTTTTCAAGCCGAACATCATGATGACCCATTCATACAGGCCGATTGCCCCTGGGCATCTGAAAGTTGTCTTGTGGATGCCTTCCTCGGCCATGAAGATCTGGTTGTAACCTGCGTTGCCATCCATGAAACTTATAACTTTGTGGCCAGAGGCGGCATCCACTAGCAGATCGGCTATAGGCATTGGATACTCGTCCTTGGGGGTAGCCTTATTCAAATCTCTGAAGTCGATGCATACCATAACCTTGCCGTTTTTCTTTAATACTGGAACTATGTTGGAAACCCACTCTGCATATCGGCAGGGCCGAATAAACCCAGCATTGTATAACCGAGTGATCTCAGCTTTGATCGCATCATACATATTGGTTTTAAACCTCCTGGGAGGCTGTTTGTATTGCCAATATCCAGGCTTTATAGGTAGCCGATGCACAATAATTGATGGGCTAAGACCAGACATCTCGAAATACTCTCAAGCAAAACAATCTTTATATTTCTTTCATAAATCAATAAGCTTGTTCCTAAAATGAGAAGACAAGTTTTACTAATACATGTCGGCCTAGGCCTATCTCTTGGACCTATATCAACTTCTTCTAGCTCGTCGGCCGACATAAACCCCTGCCCGAGTTTGCCATCGTTTTCATCCACGGTGTCCTCACTATAGACGTTCGAGCCCTCCACGATGCCTTCAAAGTAGCAATTGAGGCTCCTCGTCTCCAATGGGCTGTCGGCTGGCACGAGTTCTATCTTGTCGCCTTGCCACTGGATCAGACTTTGGTGCATTGTAGAAGGGATACAGTAGTTGGCGTGAATCCAATCCCTTCCTAGCAGCAAGCTATATGATCCCTTCCCGTTGATGACGAAAAATGTCGTGGGCATGGTCTTTTTGCCGACAGTCAGCTCGACATTTAAAACTCCCTTGGCCTCTGAAGGGTTGCCGCCGAAGTCTTTGAGAATCATATGTGTCTTGATCAGGTCTTCGGCTCCTTTGCCCAGTTTCCAAAAAGTTGCATAGGGCATTAAATTGACAGCAGCCCCTTCGTCGACCAGCATATTGGACATCGGCTTGCCATTGACGAACCCCTTTATATATAGTGGCTTCAGGTGCCGATTCTCAGTCCCCTCAAGTTTGTCAAAGATAGCTTGTTCTGGGGACAGAACTAGTTTTGCTAAGGTCTCCTCGACGTTGTTTGCATCGGGCTCGGTGGCCTCAAATTCAGCTGGCAACACAAATACCATGTTGACCGATGCAGAAGCTTTCCCTTTTCCTTTGGCCGCCCTTCTTGCTTGATCGGCTGGGCTCTCATGGGTTGTGGTGGTCTTCTTCTTGGGCCGCCACTGTTTCCTTCCTTGCCGATGTTGCTGGTGCTGAATCATTTGTTGGACCTCTTCCTCCTGCCCTTCGCTTTTCAACCTCTGTATTCTTCTTTTTTGCGTCTTGGTGAACAGGTCGGAAGGGAACCATTGTGGGTTAGCTGATTGTTCTTCATCGGCTTCCTCTTCTTCCTCACCCTCGTATTCAAAGAAGTCTTGATGAATTGGCCCCAGCCGATCGTGCACAAGCAGCCTTCTTTGATTGAGCTGCACGGCCCTGGGGACGAATCGAATAGGACTTTGTATTGGGGGGTCCCTGTACTCGCCCTCTCGAAATTCACTGCACGCCGGGCAGTCTTCGATCATGGGCAGCCTCATGCCCGATTCCCAGCAGAATCGGAAGAACTCGCAGCGCCAGTGCGGATCACAGTCACTGTGGTGTCTGACATATCGCAATCCTGCCCGCTCAGGTTCTCCCTGGTACGGCCTGCCGCGCCGATCTTCTTCTGCTTGTTGCACTCGCAATCGAAACCGGCGTTGGCTATCCATTCGTATCGGCCGATGATCAGCCAATCAACCAGTGGTATGCACCATGTTGACTCGTGCGGCTTTGTCTCTAGTTGGCTTCGGCTCGACCTTGACTGATTTTAATGATTCGGCTAAGCTGTATGTCATTCTGTGCTGCCGATCAGCTCGCCTGTGGCCGGCCTGGACCATGTTCACTGGGAAAGGATTGCCATCAACCTTCATCGGCCTAGCCGATTCTGTGAACTTTATTTTCCCGGCTTCGATAGCCGACTGGATCTGCTGCCTAAACAACTTGCAGTCATTAGTGCTGTGTGAGGTGGTGTTGTGCCACTTGCAGTACCTCTTCTTTTTGAGCTCCTCAGCCGATGGGATGATGTGGTTGGCCGGAAGCTGAATTTGCTTCTCTTTTAGCAACAGGTCGAAGATTCTATCGGCCTTGGTTATGTCGAAGTCATACTTCTCCTCCTTAGCCATTTTCAAAAGCCACGGCGACTATGGCCTTCTTGTTCTTCGTCCACTCGGTTGTTGCAACCTCGGCGTCGTTGTCGCTTGTATCCGAATCTGTTTCGCACGACGCGTGAGCAACCATCTTGACGGCCTTCCTTGATTCTTGAAACCTTCGGGCCAAGTGCGCTAGGTCAGCGAAGTCTTGAGCCGAAAACCTTTCACGGATTGGCGGCAAAAGCCCGTGAAAAGCTAGATCGACTAGCTGAGAGTCCGACAATACCAGACTGTAGCATCGGTTCCTCATTTCTCTGAAGTGTTGGATGTAGTCTTGGACCGATTCCTCATGCTTTTGTCTGATGCCGATTAGGTCCGACAACTTCTGTAACACCCTCAGGTGTTTTCCCCTTTTAAAAAAAATCCAAAATAAAATTGTAAAAGAAAATCGTTGGAATTAACTCGAGAGAAACAAATAATTTTAAAAAACCAAATTCTAAATGGAAATGGCATGGGAGGATTTTTCTTAAATTCTACAGGTCAAAATACACTAACAGTAATTTTAGTGAAATTTTCAGAGCACTACAAATAACTTTTAACCAATTAAAATCAAAATCGGAATTAATAAATCCCGGGAAATTCCTTTCTCTCTCCTCCCCGTACGCTTTCTCGCTCTTTTTGGGCCGTGGGCCGCCGGCCCGAGCCGACGGCCCATTCCTCCCGCGCGTGCGCCATTCTCTCTCCTCTCTCTCTCTCTCGCGGGCCGGCAAAGGCCACGGCCCGCTAGCCCTCGTGCCTACAAATAAGTCTAATTTGCCTCCCCCGTTTCCCCGGGACCCTGACAGGTAGGGCCCACCTATCAGGCCCATCGTCCACCTCCAGCCGCCCTGCCCGGTGCCATTTCCGCCACCCCGCCCCGCACGGATCTCGCGCGCCGCCTCCCTGCGCCCGGGATCCGTCGTTGTGCCTTGCCTTGTGCCGTCGGCATTTAAAGCCCCGGCCGCCTCTCCCGCGTCCCATAATGGCCGGAATTGATCGCCGACCATTATTTCCCCTTCTCTCTCTCCCTTAACTCCGGCGAATTAATCCGCCCTTATCCGGCCTCAACTGACCTCCTCGTCCCCTTTAAAAGCCGGCCACCAAGCTCCTCGTCTTCCCCACACACTCACCGGAGCTCATCCCTCTCTCCGTCGCCCCCGCACCATGCGCTCTAGCTCCGGACCTCGCCGCCGGTCTTCGTCCGCGTTTTCTCACTGTCCCGAGCCACACCTAGCCCTGCCGATGCCTCCTTCCTCGTCGCCGATGCCCGCGCCACCTCGGCCACCCCTCCCCGTGCCCGTTCGCCGCCAATCTTGCCGTCGCTGTCGTCGTCTTCTCCAACTCCGGCGGCACCCGTGGTGAGCTCCCTTCCCACCCAATCGGTCTGAACCCGCGTCGTTGTGATTAGTCTCACACTATGAAACCCTCATTAATGGATCATGACTAGTATAGGTGGATGGGTTGGGCCTGTCGTAACGTGGGGATAACGTTGGACAGTGTTGGATTCAAAATGCCTTAATTACTTAAACTACTATTGTTTTGATTGTGTTCAAAATTCCTATTGTTTGAAAAACCCTTGCTGTTTGCGCAAAAGCAAACCTTAGCCAAACCCTTGTCTTCCCTGCATTCATTCTCTCCCCCTTCCGGTGTGACTTGCTGAGTACGTGGAAGTACTCATCCTTGCCTCTTCACCAGAACCTGAGCAAGAAGCTAAAGAAGAAGACAAAGTTGAGTAGGCTTTGCCCTACACTCTGGAAGTTGCCCGTGGATTGGTTGAAGGCACATGGCCAGCGTCGAGCTTAGGCTTAGGCCCCTTTTTTCCTTTTTCCGCTGCTCTTTTGTAATTTTTTTCTAATGTTTCTAAGACGTGGAACTGTAATATCAACAATTGACGTATGTGTACCCTGGCTGGTCCTGGACAGGGATTTTAATACACATATAGCTTTGGAAATTCGGGTCTAAATTTCTGGGCGTGACAACTTCATCTCATGGTTGCCGGAGTAGAAGTAACTATGAAACTGCTTCTCTAGATCCGCCCAGCTTTGAACTGAGTTGTATGGTAACGAAGAAAACTAGGTGAAGGCCGATCCCTGAGCGGGAACAGGCGAACCCTGAGCGCGGCTGTAGCCGATGCCTCCCCGCATTGAGCCAGGAATCGGCTGACGTATTCATAGGTAGACACATTGTCTTGCCTAGAGAATTTAGGCACTTTATACCGGTTTGGCAGCGGTACCCTCTCTAAATGCTCTGGATACGGGTACCGGTACATATGGCCGGAGTCCTTTGGCTTGAGGCCAAACTGATCGCGCATCACATCAGCAATCAGATCGGCCCAAGGTCCGTTGTCTTGAGCTTGAGGTATCTACTCGTATTGTTCATACGGCATGGGTCCTTGCCAATACTGAAGAGGTGGTGGCGTCTGCAGCAGATGCTGTTGCTCAAGGTGGCCTCCCGGATATTAATACTGGAAATGATTCGCAGCGGGAGGTGGCCGAGACACGATTGGCGGTGACTGCTCAGGAAGTAGCCGATTGCCGACAGGACTATGATGTGGCGCCAGGGGAATACTGCCAATCAGCTCATTGGGCATGATTGGCTACTGATTGGTGTTGAACATGTTCTCCACCTGTTCATGTGTCACTATCGGGGCACCACGGCCCTGATGTTGAGGCTGCTGTCGGACCAGGATCTTGGGATGTGGCTCTATAGTCGATGCCTGTGTGTTTGGTTGAATCAGAGGTCCTCCTTGAGGATTCGGCTGTCCCAGTGGCGGGATTGGCGAGCCCTGAGTTGACAGCGTCCTGTAACCCAGGAATTGGCCGTCAGTGAAATAGGTCGGCCCCCTTGGCAGTTGCTCGGCTATCTTCGAGTCGACCATAGTGGCTATCATGTTGTTGAGGGTATTGACCAGTATGCCACTTTGGTTGATGAGGGCATGATGGACAGCCGAGTTGATTTGGTCCTATAGAGTGTGGAGCCTCGAATAATCTTGTTCTTGTTTAATGTGCTCCATTTTCTTCTTCCCTTTAGTGTCCCCCTCGGAGGACGCGTTGAGGTCCTTGAGCTTGAATTTGAACTTCTGGAGGATAGCCGGATCAGTCAGGTAAAGGATTGCAGGTAATTAGCCTGCAGCTGCTCAACCATCTGTTTATAGTCAGCAAGTTGTTCAGCCGACAGTTGTTCAATTGTTACCGGGATGACGTTTTCCTCGTTGATTTCTTGGTTCTTGACGCCAGACATCATGTCGATCTTGGAAGTGTGCAAGTGTGTCCCACAAGGCGTGCCAAAAGCGTGTTGATGAGAATTTTGATTCCCACGCACTGGCCTGGGAGATCTGCTTAGCTCCAGTGCAGGTCCAAATTGGTCGCCTTTGGCGAATTTAGGGCGTGCTAGTTGGTTTGATCCTGTAACCAACAAGAAGACAAGAAATAGACATTAAGTTAAAATTAGATCCTACCGGATCGGCTGAAGACATCAATAAACATATAATTACTATCCCAAAGCACATTTATACTAAGTGATTGGGATAGATCGGTAGTATATCGAGACAGTATAAATCACTTAGGCTAAAGTCACATTAGGATAATAATTATCTGCATTGAAAAACTAACCGATACTGCAGGCCTAATGTGAATCGGCTAATACTCCGATACATTTTATAAGAAGATATTAATCTAATCTAAATGCGCTAAACCTAGATCAATCGGCTATCAGCGTAACTTGACAGATTGATACTTAAATAGATTGAGATCTTAATATAAAATACAGTTTTAATATATCTAATAGCAATTAACACTAAAAGATAACTAAAACAGGTAAGGTTGGCTGAAACCCCGGCACTGTCTCTAATGATAAACATTAGACTAAACAAATCTTGATAATTCTAAAAGTGACTTAATAGTTCGATTAGATGCAGCATTAAGTACAAAAAGAAATATTAGATCTGTATAAGCTAATGAAAACCCCTTGAGACGGTAGACACGACATATAATCTAATTCAACCCATGGATCTAGCCTCATCGACTGCTGTCATCAGAGAGAAATCAACTGATTGCGGGATAGATCTAAGTATTGCTCTAGATTATAGGATGCGTATGATAGATTGTGTAGTTTATAACATCGAAACTAGAGTATCATGACGTGTGAAGCACTAATCCCGACGATACAAACCACTGGTAACAAGGAATTACCTTGTTCGGAGATCGAAGCCGATGCAGCCCGAGCAAGAGAAATAACTCGTCGAAAATAAAAGGGTGGCGATGCACCGAAGTTGATTGATTGTGTGTTGGTTCATTTACAAAGAGCCTTCGGGTCTTATTTATACCCAGGCATAACGACATCCATGTAGGACATAGTTTCTACCTTATCTACTATTTACAGTACGACAATATCTCGGAACGCAGTCCCATGCCGCATTACAAAAGGAATATCTATACAACTTCCTATTTTACAGATACAATTGTCATTACAGGACCTTATCCATAGATGACAATATCTTCAACGCACAATTTGGATACCGAATCCCATGATTTATCTTCAAGTTTTCTTCCGAGACTGGCTCCAACTCTATCTTCACGCGGGATTGGCTATCGGCTATCTGTCGACTCGGACTCGCCAAGCAGTGCAGCAGCGGATTCAGCCGATGCGGCCTCTGTTTCTCCGCAGATCACACATCTTCTCCAATTCCGCCTCAATCTCTGCTTCAAACCTGGGTATTTGGTTACCAAATTTGGTCGTTAACACTTAAATAGCTAGTCAATTTGACAGAAATTATGGATTAGACCCAAACCAATCACGATTGGTTGTACATGCAAATAACATGCAATTACTAATTTAATTTTTTTCTTAGCTACAAGCAATTACGATAGATCGAACCTAACCGTGATAATATTAATTGCTTATAACCAAGATCAAATAAATTAATAACTATATTGACTTTTATCATAGCCGATGAAATAGCTTAGGTGTTTTAGATAATATATCGACTGTAACTCTGACATAGCCTTATACAAGAATATCAACCTGTTAACGCCAAAATTTGGTAAGCCCCGAAGTCCTTATCGGCTAAGGGTTAGGATCGGCTCAAAGTCAGTATCGGCTTGGAGTTCTGCATCAGCCGATGGGGGTTTTCTGTTATCCATATCTCTAGCAGTTGGATTCTTATTAGATTCGGTTTGAGAAGATCTTATCCAGAAGAAACCGAGTCCATGGAGGATACAACTTGTATCTATTAATTAGGAAGAGATTGTTAGTTTCCTATTTTTAGGAAAGTCCGTTTAGTGTCCGATAAGGACTTTATCTATTTCCTTTGTCTTTAGGAAAGTTTGGATTGTAATCTGTTAGGATCTTTGTCACCCTACGGGTATAGATATGTAAGCCCAAGGTTCATGTAATCTATCTCTCGATCAATACAATTCGGCGCAACGCCACTCTTTTATTCTTCATCTTCGTTCAACATCCGGCGAAACTTGGCATCCAGCGCTGGGCTGCATCGGTTAGGTTCGACCTCCAGCAAAGGAATAAGTCCAACGTTCTATCGGATCAGACGATCATATTGACTACGTCGATGTTGTCCAAGGCTTCATCCGTACGTTCAATCTCTTGGATTGCTCTGGTTTAGTTAGCATGCTTGCCTGACTATTTATCATGTCTCTATTAATCTAATCTTAGTATTTCAGTTTAGCCCTATCGGCTGTCTCTCGTTTTAGGGTCTTTGTCGTTATCGGCTAAACTGTTTACTAGATTAGATTGGTTTAGGCATCTACCACCCTGAAAATCAGCCAAGGGCTTGATTGTCTAGATATTGCGTTTCTTGTCATAGTTAGTGCTGCATCAGTTTGATCTACTAAGTCGTGGTTAGAACCATAATCTCTAGCCTACCTGTTGGTTGCCACTAAGGGTTTCATCGGGGTTTCAGCCGATGAGCTATTTGGATATCGCATCGGCTTGTAAGGAATATACACAAGTTGGATATAGCCGATTGCAGCAGAGGTTTCATTGAATATTCGATCATTTGGATTTAATAACATCAGACTTCCAGCCAATGTGTGCTTTAACTTTAAATCAATATCTATTTCATCATGTGATTGGTTCCTGCAATGTTGTATATCATCATGTTATTGTCAGCCGATCACCTTTATATAGATGTCTGTTAAGTACACAGTTGATGGATCAAGACTTAACTACATTGGTTGATATCAGCATAGGCTGTCGACCAATCGGCTGTTCTGGATATTAGCCGATTGGCTGATACATTTTGTAATCGGTTGCTTTACATGACTTGTCAGTGGCAGGATCAAACTGACTGGCACGCTCACGCTTCATCGATTCTAGGTCCTGCACTGGAGCTAAGCGGATCTCCCAGGCCGGCGTGTTGATTTTTCTCGTCAACACAACCTTAATTAAATCTATTAAACATATTATAACCTCAGCAGATCGGACGTAACCAAGACGGTGCAAGACGAATAACAAGCTTAATGGATTTAAAGGATTGATAAATTTGTATAAGATGATAGATATAACAGATTAAGCAAAAAAACATGTAATTTAAAGTAAAATAGTTATACCAGATAAGATCGGCTGAAACCCCGATACTACCCTTATTGGCAATTCAAGAGCGAGTTAGTTCTTACAATTTCAATCATGACTTAGTCTTACTGACACACCTTCAGCCGATGCAATTCCTTGTTTTGGCAACTTAAATCACGTTGTCAATCTCGCTTCGCACTTGTTCCTTATTTAATAGAATATGCCAAATTTTTTTGTTAATAGGAAGATAAAATAATGCCCACTGATTGGACAAACGAGGACTTCTCGGGGCTTGTTATCTTTGAGGGGCATCATATACCTTGGGAATATGAGGAGAACAAGGTAATTTAGGGTGCTAGGTATGCTCATACAGAGGATCTAAAGGAGGCGGTGAAGTATTGGGTGGTCTCATTGTAGAGAGAGTTTAGGGTGTCAAGTCAACCAATTATGTGTACAAAGTAAGGTGCATGAAGAAAGAGTGCATGTGGCATGTTCATGCATATAAGAGTAAATGGAATGATTATTGGAAAGTTAGCATTGTGACTGAGCATCGTGCCACTTACAAGGGGTGGAGAAGTACTTTAGCTTTTATTGCAACAGAGATGTAGAGCGGTGTTATCCATAACAATGGGTTTGAATGAAGATCAATTATTAGCCATATTGAAGACAAATTCAAGTACACCATAAGCTATGCTAAGGCCTAGAGGGCAAAACAGAAGATTATCGAGATGAGGTATGGCACATTTGAAGCATCCTATGATAATTTGCCTCGTCTGTTAGCCAGCATTGCCCAGAGGAATAGTAATACTTACTTCGACATTCATACATTCCCATCATCTGATGATCCGACCAAGAGTGTGCTACAGAGAGCTTTTTTGCATTGGGTGCTTGCATTAATGCATTTGTGCATTGTCGTCCTATACTATGCATAGATGGTACATTTTTGATCGGTAAATATAGAGGTCAGATATTGACAGTAATTGGAGCTGATGGGAACAATCAGGTGTTACCTATGGCTTTTGCATTTGTAGAGAGTGAGAACACTCAAAGTTGGTACTGATTCTTGGAGCCAATGCGCAGTGAAGTCGTAAGTATGAGGCCTGATGTTTGCCTTATACATGATCATTATGCGGGCATGTGCGGGCTATTGACTACTTATAGAATGGTTGCGATGAGAAGGGACTTCCATCAAGGTGGCCCGATCTTCGGAGTAGATGATGCATACGTCATATGGGTGCTAATTTCTACAAGAAATTCAAGAACAAACACCTGATGGATCCTTTTAAGAGGCTTTGCACACAGAATCAAGAGAAGCAATTCAACAAGTTGTGGAGAAGGTTGGATGAGTTGACAGTGAAGCAAACAGACGAGCAATCTCGCCGGCCACAAGTTAAAGGTGACGAACCTCCAGTAGCTCTAGGCCCACTACATGATGACCCTCCTACAATGAGAAGGAGGTCAGCATCATCGATTCGGAATTTCTCGCATTGGACTGAGAATGAACCAAATGAAAAGTGGGCCCTCTTGTATGACACTAATGGTTCTCGATATGGCGTAATGACAACTAATCTAGCTGAGATTTACAACTGGGTAATGCGAAGAGTGCGAGCACTGCCATTGGTTGGTCGTTGAATTTATCCTTCACGACACATAGGCCTACTTCAGGGATCGATACAAGAGAATTGGTCCCTCAATGACGGACAACAATATAACTTTTGAGATAGTAGGTGCATGCAAGATAAAATAGCTAAGGCCATGAGACATAGAGTTGTTGCTCACGGTTCTAAAGTGCATCGGTACAAAGTAATTTGTGTTGATAGGAGCAGGTGTGGTATTTAGCGCAAGCAAGCCATGCAAGAATGTGTCCTGAAGGAGGATGAAAATGTGGTTGCAGTTGTATGAAGCCTAAGCTTTGGCACTTGCCTTGCTCTCACATACTTACCGCAGCCAGTGATTGTGGCATACTCTTCGATGTGTACATATCACATTATTTCAGGAAAGAAGCAATCTTTCATAAATGGAGTGAGAAGATATATGGGTTCAGGATCTCAGGATCTTACACAACTCTGAGGCCCCAAGTTTTTTACATTCCAGATCTAGCAAGGTGAAAAAGGGGCGGCGTAAGTAAGACGTGTCAGAAATGACATGGACGAGTCCGAAGTAGATGGTAGGACTCTACATTGCAGCAAGTGTGATCAGCGTGGCCATACTTACAAGAAATGCCTGAAGAATGCAGTTGGTCCTAGTGCCGCGGATGTTGGTCCACCTAGAGAGGCAACAGATGGAAGTCGACCACATGGGGAAGGAACAAGCACCTGGCATGCACATCCCAGGTGTCCTCGTACGGCTGGCGATGCGATGGTGTAGTATTGTTTGTGAACCATGAACTAGTCCGGTATTGTATTTCGAACATTTCGGTGTTGTATCACAATGTCATTGTAGTAGTCATTGCTTGTAACTGCAATTAATGTTGTTGTAATCGTATTCTTTGTTAACCTTCAACTAAAAGGTATTGTACTACGAAGACACCAATATTGTATTCTAATTGTCTGAGCAATGTTGTTGTAATCTCTATATCTTGTCACATGAAAATTTTTTGTTTCTTTCATGCACATATTGAAATAATTTTTACTGATGTTGTAATAATTTTTTTGCATGCAGGTATGGTGGACGACACACCTGAGCTCTTCAACCAACGTGTTTATAGAAACCACTAGTCATACCTGTCAGCAATCCAGGGTGCGCAGCTCAGCACCTTCTGTCCATGTCCTTCGCAACAGTTTGCGTGTCTACCCGCGACACATGCCGTGGTACGCCATTTTATATTTTTTAATGAACGTGTGACTCTACTTTAATTGTCATTAGTAATGTTTCAACCTTACATTCTACAGGTGTGAGGCAGGCCTCCTACCGTTGTGTAGTTTGGTTGAGGCGGGGGTGGACAAGAGAGACCCGACAAAGCGGTTGGATGCAGAGCAGTCCCTCCTTGCCGCTCTAGTAGACCGCTGGAGGCCTGAGACACACACGCGTTCCATCTTTGATGTGGAGAGATGGCACCGACACTGTAGGACATGTCGTACTTTCTCAGGCTATCTCTTGCAGGAGATGCAGTTGGTCATGTAGATGGTGCTGGTGGATGGAAGGAGGATATCACGAAGCGCTTCTCGCACGTGATGCGCCTTCAAGGTCTTGGGGCGCCCACTTCCCTACCCCCATACACGACGGTCAAGCCTGGCAAGACATGGTTTCTTCAATTCACTATAAGTTAACAACATAAAGGGATGGATGTTATTATGGAGCAACCTGTTCATGTGAACTAACATTTGGTAAATGATTTTAAGCTAGTCAGCTCCACCTGGATACCGATGACAACTCGATCAGACAGGCCCGGGAGGCATACTGTAACATCCTGAAAATCGAAGAAATTAAAATCGGAACGTAAAAATCGGAACTTACAAAAACTTTTGCTTGTTGCCTTTCTCTCGAGTTTGTTGCTTCTTATTTGCCAGCTCAGTTGCATAAATTTAGTTGTGAACAATTCCTCTCGATGTTTGTGAATGGTCTCGATTTTGTTGGGAAGAAAATTTCGAATTATGGGATTAGGAATTTTTAAAATAAAATCGGAAAAGGGATGCGGATTTATGAAAATACGTATTGAGAAATAAAATATTAATTGGTGATTATGGAAGATTAATTAGGGTATAAAATAGACAATAAAATATTTTAGGGGATTTACATGAAATCTAGGAGATTTTTGGAATTAAAAATAGTGAATTATGAAATTAGGAAAAAAAGGAATTAAATAAATATGAAAAATATATTTGGAAAAATAAAAAGTGGGGAAAAAGTTGGAAATATAATATTAAAAATTATTCTGGGAATATTAGAATTTATTTTGAATTTTTAGAGTGGAAGAAAATAGAAATGGGAAATTAGGAATTAAAATCGGGAAATTATAAAACAACATTGTTCATTGATCATCAAGTGCTCGACGCCGTGCCGGCCCCGGCCGTGCGCCGCCGCGCGTCCCCGCCGTCGCGCGCCCGCCGCCGCGCCCGGCCCCGCGACCCACGCGCACGCCCCCGCCCGCGCCGCGTCCCTCGCCGCCACGCGCTCGCCGTCGTCCGACCCCGCCGTCTTGTGCGCCGTCGTCGCCACCGTCGTCCGCTGCCCGGACCCCGCCGCGCTCTCGCCACGTGCCACCGCGCCCAAACCCGGCCCGGCGTGGCGTCCGCCGTGCGACGCCACGTCGGCCCCCTTCTCTCCCGTTCCCCTCTCGCGCGCTATAAAAGGGGCCAAAACCCCACCTCTCTCTTCCCTCTCCGAGCGCCGTCGTCGCCGCAAAATCGAGCCGCCGCCGTCGTCGCCGTGCGCCGGCGCCGCGCTGCACCGGCGCGCCACCGCCTCTCCTCGCCGTCGCGCCGCCGGCGGTAAGCCAGCCGCCGCCCCTTTTTCCTTCGTGCTAGCGCCGCCACCGCTCCTTTTTCCCGGCGTCGGTCGAACACCTTGGGCCCAATGAACAGTGCGCGAGAGAAAAAGAAAAGAAAAAGAAAGAAAAAAAGAAAAGGGAAAAAATAAAAAAATAGAGAAAAATTAGGAAAAATTATGGAAAATTTGGAAAAATATTTTGAAAGGACTTGAGTGAAATTTTGGGCAAAAATAAATTATTTTCTTGTATGTTTTCTCCATGCAAAACCTGAAAATTGAAATCGGACTTTTTTTCGAAATTTCGTTTCGCATCGTTTTCAAATCGAGATTTCGTTTAATTCTTTCTCGCCATTTAAATATGCTTCTCTTTTGTGCTCAAACCTTCAAAACCTCGAGCACAAATTCCTCCGCTGATATTTCCAAATCTAGTTTCTCAAATAATTACGATCGTCGTCTTTGCGAAAACCCTAGGGCATCGACTCGATTCCAAAACTTGGATTTTTCCCTAGACACCCTTGTCCTAACTCAAGTAGAATTTTAGGCTAAACATTTGGAGTCATTTTCGTGGCTTTTATGGTTCTTTTCGATCTTTCGGTATTTTATTGAATTCTAATTGAATTCAATTGATCTTTCGCACGTACGGATAGCACCTGAAGAAGCAGGCATCGACTCCGTTGAAGACCCCACTCAACAAGCGTGCGAGCAAGGCAATTCATCACACTCCTTGAACATATTGATCCCAATTGCGAAATGATGTTATTTTAAACTCTAAACATGCATGCTATACATAGAGAATTACCTATACTTGTTATGCCATACCCTGTTATTGACTACCTTTAGAATTATTCCTTGTAACCCTCGATGTGATATATACAACCGGAGAATACCTTCGGTAAACTGCTTAGCCATGCCATACTTAGATTCATGCATACTCATGATTTTATGAAAAGCTTTATGCTTGGGCAACTACCTTAGGGAAGGTAGTTGAGATACGACATGTGGAGACATGAGCGCCACATTGCCATGAGAATGATGAAATGAGTTTTGATGAAAATTGAAAGTACTAAACAAATGTTTTAGACTAGGGCGGGGATGATTTGGGTGGATTCCGGAAAAGGCAAGTGCCGACCACGGTCAGTGGGACCGAGCCATGAGATAGCCGGGAAACGAGCCAGTACAACCGCCTTTCACGAAAATTTCGTACCAGCCGCAGTCATGAGAATGAAGAAGAACGAATTCCGAAGGTTGCGCCAAGGCAACACCACAGTGCAGGAATACCTGAACAAGTTCACGCAACTCGCTCGATATGCCACCGGTGACCTGGCAAACGAAGAGGAGAAAATCGACAAATTTATCGAAGGATTGAGCGATGAGCTGAGAGGGCCAATGATCGGCCAAGATCACGTCAACTTCCAAAGCCTTATCAACAAGGTGGTATGGTTGGAACAAGACCAGAAGATGGTGGAAAACAACCGCAAGAGGAGGCTTGCTATGGCCCGCCCACTTCAGGGAGCGCCTCAGCGTCCCAAGGGAGCCACCCCGTCCAGATGGAAGCCAACCGTCATGGCAACCAGTCGTTCCCCTACACCCGACCACGTCAGCAGGCCGACTGCACCCCAGTTCCGTACCCCGACACCAACTCTAGCCGCTCCGGGAAGGAGAAATGTAAATTGCTTCAACTGTGGAGAGTTTGGGCACTACTCCAACAGCTGCCCCAAGCCACGCAACACTCCCGTGCGTACCGGCGCCAATGCAACGGCTGTCCGAGGAACCACTGCCCCTGCTGCGGGACGCGGTCTGTTTAGGACGCCGCAACCCAATGAGACTGCTACCGGACTCCGGCGCGGACAAGTGAATCATGTGCGTGCCAAAGAAGCGAAGGAGGATCAGAACGTGCTGATGGGTATGTTCTCTATCAACTCTACCCCAGTTAAAGTCTTATTTGATTCCGGAGCATCGCATTCATTCATATCCTCACAAGTAAGCAAACAGCACCACCTACACCAAGTAGAACTTAAGAGACCCATGTTGGTACACTCGCCTGGAGGAAACATAACCGTACCCCACGCTTGCATCAATGTGCCCATACGGATTAGAGACGTGGTATTCCTTTCAAACCTTATGGTACTATCACCACAAACTATTGATATCATACTTGGAATGGATTGGTTGACTAAGAACAATGGAGTCATAGACTGTGGCCGAAGGGAAGTCACAGTATCCACCCCATGGGGATCACCAATGAACATAGCCATGGACCAAAACCCGATGCTATGCGAGCAAGCCGCGGGAGTATTTACCATGCTACCTTTGAGCGGGATGCCAGTAGTGCAAGATTACCCAGACGTATTCCCCAAGGAATTGCCCGGAATGCCCCCTGATCATGACATAGAATTTATCATTGACCTAATGCTTGGTACTGCCCCCATATCCAAGAGACCTTACTGGATGCCGGCTAACGAACTAGAAGAACTCAAGAAGCAAATCAGAGAACTACAGGAAAAAGGATTTGTACGCCCTAGTTCTTCTCCTTGGGGAGCCCCAGTACTCTTCGTCAAAAAAAAGGATGGAAGTATGAGAATGTGTGTAGATTACCGATCGTTGAATGAAGTAACCATCAAAAACAAGTACCCACTACTACGAATCGATGACTTATTCGATCAACTCAAGGGTGCACAAGTGTTCTCAAAGATTGATCTTCGGTCAGGATACCATCAGCTAAAGATTAGAGCCAGAGATATTCCCAAAATAGCATTCTCTACGCGTTATGGCTTGTACGAGTTCACCGTAATGTCTTTTGGATTGACCAATGCCCCGGCATATTTCATGAATCTGATGAACAAAGTATTCATGGAGTATCTGGATAAATTTGTGGTGGTGTTTATTGATGATATACTTATCTACTCCAAAGACGATGAGAAACATGCAGAGCACCTACGACTAGTACTAGAGAAGCTGAGAGCACCATGTATGCTAAATTTAGTAAATGCGAGTTCGGCTTAAGGAAGTCGCTTTTCTTGGCCATGTAGTCTCGGCGGAGGAGTAGCGGTGGACCACGCCAAGGTCGAAGCTATTACGGAATGGAAGGCACCCAAGTCGATAACGGAGGTTCGGAGTTTCTTGGGATTGGCCGGATATTACCGAAGGTTCATCGAAGGGTTTTCCACGATAGCCCGACCCATGACTCAACTTCTGAAGAAGGAGAAGAAATTCGTATGGAACGAAAAGTGTCAGGAGGCCTTTGACCAACTAAAAGAAAAGTTAACCACCGCCCCAATCTTGACCCTACCGACAACCGTAAGGATTTCGTGATGTCTTGTGATGCGTCTCGGCAAGGACGGGAGGCGTATTAATGCGGGATGGAAAGGTCGTAGCATATGCCTCGAGACGATTACGACCCCACGAGGAAAACTACCCCACACACGACTTGGAATTAGCAGCGTTGTTCATGCATTAAAAATGGAGACACTATCGATCGGGAACCACCGTGATGTATATACCGATCACAAGAGCCTGAAATACTTCTTTACTCAGCCCGATCTCAATCTACGTCAGAGACGGTGGTTGTAATTGATCAAGGACTACGATCTAGGAATCCATTACCACCCCAGTAAGGCAAATGTTGTGGCCGATGCGCTAAGCCGTAAAGCCCAATGCAACCATATGAGACTGAAAGGCATGGCCAGTGAGCTCAAAGAAGAGATGGCTTGACTTAACCTGCACCTGATTCCTCACGGAGAAGTGAACTCACTGGAAATCCAACCCCTTCTGAGGACTCAAATAGAAGAAGCTCAAAAGGATAATGAAGGAACTCAAGCGATCAAAGAGCGCATGACCGCTGGGCACGCGAAGGAATTCTCGGTAGATGACAATAATGGGTTACGCGGAGGCTACGCTAGCCGAAAACAAAAACTTTTCTACCGCGCAAACCAGGAACACTTGCAAGTAAGGGCCGATAGATCGTTACCGATTGAAATGTGCAGCGGAAACAGCCAATCAGGGCTATCCGATCCGGAACAGTGTAGCCGATTCCCGCAAGCCGACAGCCGATACTCGGGGACAGCCGATACCCGGGGACATCGCCAATCAGCCGATTCGCAGATGCCGTAGCCGATCCGAGTTGTCCGACTGTGTTCTCGCGCCTCACTCCGATGCACTCGACCGCAGCCGATCAACAGCGTGCAACGTAGCAGCGCCTCTACCGGTATCCACACGTCCGGGGACAGAACGCCCAACACCCGTGTGCTAGCACGCGATGCAAGGCTAGGGTTTGGCTCGAAAGTGGGGAGGGTTTCCGTGGAGATTGATCTCGGCGACTTCTGTTGCGGATTCGGTTCAATGCGATCCAACTGATGTGTCGCAGCTCTCCACCCCTCGCCCCTTTATATAGAGTTGGCCGACTAGGACTAGTGGCCGATCAAGACTCTATTTTGAATCGGATCTCATCCGTATCTCATAGAGTTGGCCGCCCACACGTCGTAAGCCCATAGGACTCTATCCGATCGGATCCCTATCCGATCGAGCCGTATCCGAGTCCAACTCGAATATCTATTCTATCCCCTTAAGCGTGCGACCCTGTAGGTTCAGGTATACTCGGTTTCGGCTATAGTCTAACTTAGCCGATCGTCGGCTCGAGTCCAACTCAGCCGACCCGTCAATAGCGGCGCCTAGCAGCACATATTGACACCATAGTATACAAGAATAATATCGGCTCTGAACCTGTAATGTGTACACAAATCCCTTTGCCTCACGATACAATTTAAGCTATAGACAAGATGTGTGTCATCCCTTCAATAGCTTAACCATTCACTCGATCCGTATTGGATTATCTGTCTGTTGATTGACTCCTCAATCAACTTAGCATGGACATGCATTTCCATAATCCATTACCTCGAGGGGCCCAGAGATATCTCTCCAAAGGAGGGGCAAATTCCATCTTGATCACTCACATCCCACTCCATGTTTCATAGAAAACCCGAAAACTACCTTTATAACTACCCAGTTACGGAATAGCGTTTGGTAGTCCCAAAGTAGGCTACTACACATGTTGGAATCCATGGTGATCTCACGTCTAAGGACTTTGTACCAACACTACCTAAGACCAACTAATGGCACATTAATTCCTGTAGTGTCTCATGGTGGGTCTATCCAACAATGTGTTCTCCAACACATGTGTCCATGTTTATTGATTTGGTATCTCCATACCCATGATCTATGAGACATGATCATCAATCAATAAACATGCCGATCTTAGAATCATATTTGTTCCAACAATATGACATATGATCAGGGATCGTTTAGAAATAGAGTCATACATAAAGAGTCTCATAAATAAGTCACGTACTTATTGATCAATATAAGATGTCTATTTCATGGAACTGAATAACACTTTATTCATATATACATAAACATTGACGTGATATCCAACATCTCCATGTTGCCTCTAGGGCATATCACTAACAGACAAGGGAACCCTGTGGTATAAGAAAAGAATCTACGTGCCTGAACAAGGTGGTTTGAGAGGGTTGATCTTAAAAGAGGTGCACGAATCAGCATATTCGTTACATCCGGGAAGCACGAAGATGTACCAGGATTTGAAGGAAGAATACTGGTGGCCCAATATGAAGAGAGACGTAGCCGTATGCGATGTATGCCAAAGGGTAAAAGCTGAGCATCAACGACCGGCAGGCTTGCTGCAGCCACTCAAGATTCCCGAGTGGAAATGGGATGAGATAGGCATGGATTTCATCGTTGGACTACCCAAAACTGCAGCCGAATATGATTCCATTTGGGTAATAGTAGATCGGCTCACCAAGACCGCCAGATTTATCCCCGTAAAGACTAACTACAATAGCGCCAAGCTGACAGAGCTATACATGAGTAGGATTGTGTGTCTTCACGGTGTACCAAAAAGAATTATATCGGATCGCGGTACCCAATTCACGTCTCATTTCTGGAGCAGAGTTCATGAGGCACTCGGAAGTCACCTTGCCTTCAGTACCGCTTATCACCCACAGACCGACGGGCAGACCGAAAGGACAAATCAAGTGCTTGAGGATATGTTGAGAGCCTGTGCATTGGATTTCACCAAGGATTGGGAGAAATGTTTACCGTACGCCGAGTTCTCCTACAACAATAGCTACCAAGCCAGTCTGAAGATGTCACCAAACGAAGCCCTATTTGGTCGCCGATGCCGAACCCCATTGATGTGGTCAGAAACCGGTGAACGAGCCGTGTTTGGGCCTGACATAATCAAAGAGGCCGAGGAAAAGGTCCGTCTGATCCGGGACTGATTACAAGCTGCCCAATCTCGACAGAAGAGCTACGCGGATACTCGTCGGAGGGACTTAGAGTTCAATATAGGCGACTATGTGTATCTAAAGGTCTCACCACTACGAGGTACTCAAAGGTTAAGGGTCAAAGGGAAACTTGCACCAAGATACGTGGGCCCATTCCTGATAAGCACTAGAAGAGGTGAAGTGGCCTACCAGCTAGAGTTACCCGAGAACATCTCCGATGTCCACCCAGTGTTCCATGTGTCACAGCTGAAGAAATGCCTGCGGGTGCCAGAAGAGCAAGCTCCTTTGGAAACCATCCATATCAACAGTGATCTCACATATCGGAACATCCAATAAAGATCTTGGACGAGGCGAAAAGAAGACACGAACCAAGTCATAGCGCATGTACAAAGTACAATGGAGCAATCACATTGAAGAAGAGGCCACCTGGGAAAGCGAAGACTTTCTGAAGACTGAATACCCACATCTACTCAACAACCGGTAAGAAATCTCGAGGACGAGATTTATTGTTAGGGGGGTAGGTTTGTAACATCCTGAAAATCGAAAAAATTAAAATTAGAACGTAAAATCGGAACTTACGAAAACTTTTGCTTGTTGTCTTTCTCTCGAGTTTGTTGCTTCTTATTTGCCAGCTCAGTTGCATAAATTTAGTTGTGAACAATTCCTCTTGATGTTTGTGAATGGTTTCGATTTTGTTGGGAAGCAAATTTCGAAATATGGGATTAGGAATTTTTAAAATAAAATCGGAAAAGGGATGCGGATTTATGAAAATACGTATTGAGAAATAAAATATTAATTGGTGATTATGGAAGATTAATTAGGGTATAAAATAGACAATAAAATATTTTAGAGGATTTACATGAAATCTAGGAAATTTTTGGAATTAAAAATAGTGAATTATGAAATTAGGAAAAAAAGGAATTAAATAAATATGAAAAATATATTTGGAAAAATAAAAAGTGGGGAAAAAGTTGGAAATATAATATTAAAAATTATTCGGGAATATTAGAATTTATTTTGAATTTTTAGAGTGGAAGAAAATAGAAATGGGAAATTAGGAATTAAAATCGGGGAAATTATAAAACAACACTGTTCATTGATCATCAAGTGCTCGACGCCGTACCCGGCCCCGGCCGCGCGCCCGCCGCGCGTCGCCCGGCCGTACCGCGCCGCGCCGGCCCCGGCTGCCGCGACCCCGCACGCACGGCCCTGCCCGCTCCCCCGCCCTCGCCGCCACGCGCTCGCCGTCGTACCGGCCCCGCCCGTGCCGTGCGCCGTCGTCGCCACCCGTCGTCCGCCTGCGCCGGACCGCCGCGCTCTCGCCACGTGCCGCCGCGCCCAAACCCGGCCCCGACCTCCCGCGCGCCGCGTGGCGTCCGCCGCACCGACGCCGCGCCGCCCCCTTCTCCGGTTCCCTCTCGGCCGCAGCTATAAAAGGGGGCAAAACCCCACCTTTTCCCACACCGCCACCACTTCTCTCTTCCCTCTCCCGAGCGCTGCCGTCGCCGCAAAAACCAAGAGCCACCGCCGTCTGCCGCTGCGCCCGGCCGCAGCCGCCGCCTGCCAGTGCGCGCGCCGCTCTCTCTTGCCGCGCGCTTGCCGCCTGGTAAGCCCAAGCCGCCGCCCTTTTTCCTTCGCGCTAGCGCCGGCCGCCGCTCCTTTTTCTCCCGAGCGCCGGTCGAACACCTTGAGCCCAGTGAACAGTGCGCGAGAGAAAAGAAAAGAAAAAGAAAAGAAAAAAAGAAAAGGAGAAAAGAAAAAAATAGAGAAAAATTAGGAAAAATTATGGAAAAATTGGAAAAATATTTTGAAAGGACATGAGTTAAATTTTGGGCAAAAATAAATTATTTTCTTGTATGTTTTCTCGGTGCAAAACTTGAAAATTGAAATCGGACTTTTTTTTGAAATTTCGTTTCGCATCGTTTTCAAATCCGGATTTCGTTTAATCCTTTCTCGCCATTTAAATATGCTTCTCTTTTGTGCTCAAACCTTCAAAACCTCGAGCACAAATTCCTCCGCTGATATTTCCAAATCTAGTTTCTCAAATAATTACGATCGTCGTCTTTGCGAAAACCCTAGGGCATCGACTCGATTCCAAAACTCGGATTTTTCCCTAGACACCCTTATCCTAACTCAAGTAGAATTTTAGGCTAAACATTTGGAGTCGTTTTCATGGCTTTTATGGTTCTTTTCGATCTTTTGGTATTTTATTGAATTCTAATTGAATTCAATTGATCTTTCGCACGTACGGATAGCACCTGAAGAAGCAGGCATCGACTCCGTTGAAGACCCTACTCAACAAGCGTGCGAGCAAGGCAAGTCATCACACTCCTTGAACATATTGATCCCAATTGCGAAATGATGTTATTTTAAACTCTAAACATGCATGCTATACATAGAGAATTACCTATACTTGTTATGTCATACCTTGTTATTGACTACCTTTAGAATTATTCCTTGTCACCCACGATGTGATACATACAACCGGAGAATACCTTCGGCAAACTGCTTAGCCATGCCATACTTAGATTCATGCATACTCATGATTTTATGAAAAGCTTTATGCTTGGGCAACTACCTTAGGGAAGGTAGTTGAGATACGACATGTGGAGACATGAGCGCCACATTGCCATGAGAATGATGAAATGAGTTTTGATGAAAATTGAAAGTACTAAACAAATGTTTTAGGGGGGCGGTGGATGATTTGGGTGGATTCGAAAAGGCAAGTGCTGACCCTGGTCAATTAAGGACCGAGCCATGAGATAGCCGGGAAACGAGCCAGTACAACCGTACTTCTCGAATGGGTATAGACCTAGCGGAGTAGATAGCCGAGCGGAGGCGATACCCTTGCATAGTGGTTCTTATGGATGAGATGAGGTTTGACAGGGATGATGGTAAATTGAACTTTATTATAGCTTGATGAATGAAATCTTCCCTTACCCCGGGTGCGCCAGAACTCCTCTCACTGCTAGAAAATGACGGCTAGAGTGCATGAGGGCTTAAGTTCATGGAGCGGGTACTGCCAAAGTGAGGTTATCGAAAGGCTTTGCCGTGACCGTCTCATGTGGTTGGACGTAGGCTCATTTGTTGGGCTATCGCGAAGTACGGGTAAAGTGTACATCCACTGCAGTTTGAATGAATCAATCTATTCGAATAGCCGTGCTCGCGGATATTGAGCATCGTGACAAGACTTTCGCTTGGCTAGACTGTAAACCTTAAAATGATGGGATGGGTTTGCATGATGATTCCTATTCACTGGTGGATCAACTTCTCGAGATGAGAGAAGGGGTGGACTCCCCAGAAAAACCATGACGAACCGGAGGCGGAAAGCCATCCTTGGAATCACGATGGATGGTAGACAGAACCGTCGCCGACTTAATGAACTATGCAATTAAAACTTGACTTGGCTAGTTGTTAGGCTTGTGAAAAGAGTTGTGAAAATTGGCTTTATGCAAAAGAACACCAGTCATTCCTTGAATGACCCTATCATATGCATCACTTCCGTGTTGGCTTGCTAAGTACGGTTGGTACTCACCCTTGCTATACGCACAAACCTTCAGATGGTGGGAATGAAGACTTGGAGGATCCATATGCCTACTACCAGGAGGGCGAAGAAGCTGATGGTGCTTGCTAGGTCTTAGTCTCCGGTCGTTGCCTGTGGCAATTGACAAGCCGCTGCCTTTATTCCGCTGCCTTATCTAATTTCTACTTTTGGGTTGTATCTGGACCATGAGGTCCTATGTGTTGGACATTGCCTTCGGGCCTACTATTGTAATAATTTCTATGTAAGACTATTCGTGCATTTGCACCTGATTATTCAGTACTGTATTTTGTGGGTACCAAACTACTCGATCGAGGGAAATGGTACTATGAACACGAAAGATTCCCGTTCCAAAAACGGGGGTCCACACATACCTTCTCTGGTTTTTTGGCCGAGTGATGTTCACCAGCTCAGCAGGCCACACTGTGGACAAGGCATTGATCCACTACGCACGGGCCATCGCAGATGCTGAGATAGGCGGTGTGCCATAGTGGAGCTAGGGATTTGCAGTGATAGTGGCCACTTGTCGTGGCCTTTGTGACACCTGTACAAAGACTAATGGGAGATCGATCATCACTGGCTACCCTCTGCTTCTTCAGCTTTAGGCAGCTGAGAGTTTCATGATAGATCGGCCTATGGTGGACAACACACCCTATGGGACAGGACGCAACACAGAGTGGCTAGAGGACAGCCCCACCATGGAGACGTTGAGGTGTCGGCGTGGGGTAAGTACATTGATGTTTTACGTTCTTTTTTCTTTACTGCTAGTTGATAACTACCGGTGACATGCATATCATGTTTTTATCTCGCAGCGCCATTACACCCACGTGCAGGTGAGACGAGGGTACCCCGAGTTTGTGTTCGAGTTCGACCGTCTACAACCCAACGATGTCATCTGGGAGTCGTACACTGACCAGGTCATCGCACAAAGAGCACCGCTAGGACTTTCATCCTTGTGCACACGTGACATGGCCTACTGGCTCATCACTGTACCGTTAGTGTTCGACATCTTCGTTGAGCCTCACTCCCGCATCGTGTGATGAGGCAGTTCGGCCTAAGGCAGGCTTTTCCCGACGTCATGGAACCTATCGTTCTCCTTGAAGACCACTTGTGAGTACTAAGCGTTTAAATTATAAATATGATGTTAATTTATTGAGGTATCTAAGTATGTGTAACCAAACAGGATGACTCGCCGGGGACAACAGTCCGGCACACTATGGGCACCATGCATATAGAAGTATGTGGACGACTGGGTTTTAGCTCCAGAGGAGGTGATCGACGAGCTCTGACCACACACAGAGGACAACCGTGACTACCTCCGCTGGTACTTACCGTGCACTCGTGCCCTGTGACCTTCACTCCAGCCATGCCACAGCCGCACCTTGCCGCTGTCACAGACGCATACCCCGTGCACCGTGATCGAGACTAAATCCTCGGGGTAAGTCAAACTCCTGCTTAGTTCTTTCATTTTTTCAATTGGTACTAACATGCTTAATTATATCTCTAATAGGCCGACATTGCATGGGCTGTCACTGCGATATTAACTCAATGGTACTCAGGTTGGATGTTGGCTTGCACTTGAGTGATGCAGAGCAGAGGCTGACGTTCGACCAGATGCAATCCAAGATGCGCGTTGTGATGCACGTCCTCTCCTGTTGTAGCGCCCCAGACGAGGTACCACCACCTATGCCAATAGCACCATGGCCACGAGCCCCTATGCCTAGAGTTGTGCCACCTAGAGCAGCGGCTTCTCATGGTACTACTCCTCTGTTGATGAGAAATTTCTCTCACGCGCGGCACAGGAGATCGCAACTCCGGTGCGGGTCCTTCTCGGATGTACATGTTTGTGTAGGGCGTACCAGATTGGTTTGATCTTTTAACCAACAAGAAAAACAAGAAATATGCATTAAGTGTTAGGTTAGATCACCGCTGTATCGGTTGAGGGAATCCATAAGCATATATTTGCTATCCCTCATCCACACACGTCCGGGAGTCACGTCATGGGCAGCGAGTCACGTCCGGGAGTCTCTCTAGGTGAATATCATCATTGGTTACTTAGGTTAATTGTACTTGTTTATTAGTATTATTTAACCCAATGAACCTTATGTCTTTTTTCCTACTGGGTATCAAGCAGGGATCTTTGCTTACTTTGGTTCTTCCTCACTGGGCACACAAGTAGGTGCTGATCCTAGTGACCATTTCTATGATGCCGACTTGGAGGACGAGCCGGACCAGGAGATACTTGGGTCCTCACAGCTTGCAGGTGCTCCACCAGCTTAGACCAAGGAGCAGCCAGTGGCCACACCGATACAGGAGGGTCGGGCAGGCCGTGCCATACCACAAGACCATTTGACGTACTACTAGGGACACGTTAGGGCACAGGGTAGGAAGGATAGGGGTAAGAGGCCCCGGCAGTAGTGTCCCATCATTATTTTGCTTGATATTCTGTGTACTGAAATAGCAATAGTGATCCCTCGAATATTGTGTGCATCATTTTTTTTGATATTTGTGTGCACCAGTACTACTTTTGCAGTGACTTTTCTAGTAACAATGTATTTACTCAATGACATTTCGTTCATGTTGTCGGTACGCTGCAAAAACCTTACAACTACTTATGCATACGCCAACAAACTTTCGGCGCATACAGATCGGGTCCATTAGGTCACACAGTAAACCACAGTACACGGACACAGTGCCAGCTCGAGTTGTTATGGTCAATTTTCATTGTTGCATTGATAGGTAAAGTAAAGCTTTCTCCCGTGTGCTTGTGTTTTCACGTAGCATGGTGACAGTCCAGCAATGGTTGCTCCACTATATATAGATGGACCTTGGTATAATAGACAAGCAAAATACAAGATCTTCATATTTTCTTTCGCATTCCCACATATCTAGAGAGCATGGAAGCTCCATTTCGTGAGCGTCATAACTGGCGAAGGGATCCTTTCGTCAGTCTGTTTTCACCATGATGTGACCATCCATTGTGCACTTGCGGTGAGCAATATACTCATGAGATCCCTGTCGGTAGAAATTCGGGACAGGAAATTCTTTCAATGCCCAAACATTGATCAGGTATGATTAATTTGTTCCAAATTTAATTTACTATACTCAATACATAAAACGCTAAGTGGTTTCTATACAATCATACCATGTTTCGCAGATGTCACGCCCCCGATTTTCGTTCGGGATTAAACATCATTAAATAATCCATTTTCCAGAAATTAAATAAAATTAAAAGCAAATTAATCAAGTGAAAGTAATAAGGAAATAAAATTTTTCTTTAAAAATCATGGCTGGAAATATTTTTAAAATATTATCCATGCCCTAAAGTATTCTCCTAAATTTTCCGTGAAATTTTGGAGCTCCAAAAATAATTTTAATAATACAAAGAATATTTCAGTAATTAATTAAATAATTTAATTAATCATCAAATGATCTGTTTTTTTTTTGTAAATACTTTGAGTGTCCATCTAATTTTAGGATTTTTTTGAAATTATTTGAGCATTGGAAGTATTGACAAAAATTCAAAGAAGTTTGAAAGGAAAAGTCTAAGTTGCCTTCATGTGCTACGGTGTCATCTTCTTCCTCCAGTGCCTATATTGTTCCTCCCTTTCCAAATTCCGTCGAATCCCTTGCCAAAATCGAAAATTGATTGAGGAGAATTAATCCCCACCTCTTCCTCTTCATTTCCCCTATGATTTCCCACCCAAACCCGCAATATTTGTGATGGATTTTGATGTGTGTTCTTCAATGGATGAGCTCCACCATGGCCGGCCGACCCCCTCCTCTCCCCGGCCGTGCCCCTCCTCAGCGACCTTCCATCTCCCTTCCCCGGCCTATAAAAGGGAGGACCTCGAGCTCCCTTGCTGTCTCTCCATCTCTCTGCTCGACCTTCTCTCTCCGCGGCGCCGGCGAACTTTGGCAGCCCATCCTCGTCGACCGGAGCTGTGCAAGACCTCGGCGCTGCCACCTTCATCGTCGCATCAACCTCCTCTTCCCCGGCCTCGCCTCCGTTTCACCCGAAGACCGCCATGCCAGCCTGTCCACCCACCTTACCGGCGCAACTCCGGCCGGCTGTTCCTCCTTGCTTGTGCGCCAGTCGGCTGCGCCGTCGCCACCTATGGCATCCAGCATCACCGTCCACCTCGGCCAAATCCCGTTTTCGCCCATAACCCACCGAAACCTTGCTGCCCATGGTGCCTCTCCCTCGGCCTCGCCGGTGCCACTCTGGCAGCCCCTGTCGCCTTGTCGGAGTGCTACCCGACGTCGTCATATTCTTTTCTGGCATCACGACGTCATCTTCCTCGGCCACCCCTCCATTTTTGCCCGAAGTCCACCGGTAGCGCGCCCCAGTCAGCAACCGGTGAAGAACGTCGTCGTTCTCCACCACCAATAGACACTGCCACCTCGCCAATGTTCCGTCCAATGTCGCTGCCTCCTTCCCTGGCATCGTGGCATCATCTCCTTTGCCGGCCTCCGCTTGGTTTGCCGTGTGCCACCAGCATCTCGTGATCGTCCTCGCCGGTGCAATCTTTGGCTAGCCATTCCTCCTTGACGGCACGTTGCCCCGTGGCCTCGTCATCTCCGTCGTCGGCAACGCTACAACGTGTTCCACGCCATCCTCGCCCCCATGCAGCCGCTGCCGGCTGTCGTTGTCGTCCTCATCACCCGCGTCGGCACCCGTGTGCCGGCCTTTCCTCCGCTCGCCGCTGTGCCCGTGCCGCCTCTTCTCGCCATCGTGCGCCGATGGGTTCCTTCCTCCTCTCTTCGCCTCGCTCGCGACATCAGCCCTCGCCCGCTGACATCATCCTGGCTCTTTTTCCTTCTAAAAATAATTTTAAATTTCTAAATAAATCAATTTAATTTTTAGAATTCATTCAAATGGTCCAAAACTTCTAAAATTCATATCTAATCCATACGAACTCTAAATTGGGCCATTCAAATTGCAAAATTCATCTAAAATTGAGCTTCACATGTTTGTTTACTTTCCATGTATTACTTATTTGGTTTTTATTAGGGGTTTTCCTCATTTTACATGCCAGCGTGTAGACTTCGTCGTTTCAGAGGTTCGCGCTCGGGAGGAAAAGAGTCCAGAAGATTTGTTCGAAGGAGCAAGGCAAGTCATGTCATTTTTATCATATTGCTATCTCAGTTAACAAAATTATGTTTATTTAAATTATTGAATTTTGCTTTATTAAATTCCCTCATCTATCACTTGTTTTATTTAGCCTTACCAATTATCGTTATTATAGCCCTATTACTTGTATTATTATGATCCTTGATAACCCTAGGAAAAATAAAACTAGTGAGCACCTTATATATGTGGTACTTACTAGCAAACTTAGGAATATGCTTAGCCCAGCTTGAATAGAAACAATTAGATGTTTTCAATAATTAGACTAAGGAATAACTTATAAATAATGGAAAGATTGGCTGTTTAGCTATGGCAATAAAAGTCCCCTTCAAAATTTCCCAAACATGTTTTTGGCTGAGCACGGGGTGCTTGGTTTTGCTAGTCGCACCTCGACCATCATAAGGACCGGTCTTCGAGCCTCGGTTGCAAAGCATATCCCGTACTACCACCTGTCTAATGGATAAGACTTAACATGTCGACTAGTGTGGTCATAAACAAAAAAGACACAGATAGGGATGGATGAAGCCCTAGGAAGGGTTGGAGCCCATGGGCTGACATCTCTGGCAAATGAAGTGTCGACCCCCATTATTTGAGATGGGAATCTTTCGTGTTCATAGTACCATTTCCCTGGATCGAGTAGTTTGGTACCCACGAAATACAGTACTGGATAATCAGGTGCAAATGCACGAATAGTCTTACATCGAAATTATTACAATAATAGGCCCGAAGGCAATATCCAACATATAGGACCTCATGGTCCAGATACAACCAAAAGTAGAAATTAGATAAGGCAGCGGAATGAAGGCAGCGGCTTGTCGATTGCCATAGGCAACGACCGGAGACTAAGACCTAGCAGGCGCCATCGGCTTCTTCGCCCTCCTGGTAGTAGGCATATGGATCCTCCAAGTCTTCATTTCTACCATCTGAAGGTTTGTGCGTATAGCAAGGGTGAGTACCAACCGTACTTAGCAAGCCAACACGGAAAGGTGCACATGATAGGGGATTCTCAAGGAAAGTCGTGGTTTATTTGCACAAAGCCAACTTTATAAATCTTTTCACAAACCTAACATCTAGCGAGGTCAAGTTTTAGTTCCATAGTTCATTAGGTCGGCGACGGTTCTGTCTACCATCCATCGTGATTCCAAGGATGGCTTCCCGCCTCCGGTTCATCATGGTTTTTCTGGGGAGTCCACCCCTTCTCGCCTTTCGAGAAGTTGATCCACCAGTGAATAAGAATCATCATGCAAACTCATCCCAACATTTTAAAATTTAGAGTCTAGCCAAGCGAAAGTCTTGTCACGATGCTCAATATCCGCGAGCCCGGCTATTCGAATAGATTGATTCATTTACACTGCATTGGATGTACAGTTTACCCGTACTCCGCGACTGCCCAACAAATGAGCCTACGTCCCAACACATGAGACGGCCACGGCAAAGCCTTTCGATAACCTCACTTTGGCAGTACCCGCTCCATGAACTTAAGCTCTCATGCACTCTAGCCGTCATTTCCTAGCAGTGAGAGGAGTTCTGGCGCACCCAGGTTAAGGGAAGACTTCATTCATCAAGTTAGAATAAATTATGATTTTTAATCATCCATTTCCAATCTCATCTCATACATAAGAACCACTATGCAGGGGTACCGCCTCCACTCGGCTATCTACTCCGCTAGGCCTATACCAATTCGAGAAGTACGGTTGTACTGGCTCGTTTCCCGGCTATCTCATGGCTCGGTCCTTAATTGACCAGGGTCGGCACTTGCCTTTTTCGGAATCCACCCAAATCATCCAGCCGCCCTAGTCTAAAACATTTGTTTGGTATTTTCAGTTTTCATCAAAACTCATTTTATCATTCTCCTGGCAATGTGGCGCTCATGTCTCCACATGTCATTTCTCAACTACCCTTCCCCAAAAGTAGTTGCCCAAGCATATAGCTATTTGCAAAAACATGAGTATGCATGAATCTAATAATAGCATGGCTAAACATTTTGCCGAAGTATTCTCTGGTTGTATGTATCACATCGAAGGTTACAAGGAATAATTCTAAAGGTAATCAATAACAAGGCATGGCATAACAAGTATAGGTAATTCTTTGTGCATAGCATGAATGTTTAAAGTTTAAAACAACATCATTTCGCAATTGGGATCAATATGTTCAAAGAGTGTGATGACTTGCCTTGCTCGCACGCTTGTTGAGCGGGGTCTTCAATGGAGTCGGTGCCCGCTTCTTCAGGTGCTATCCGTACGTGCGAAAGATCAATTGAACTCAATTAGAATTCAATAAAATATCGAGAGATCGAAAAGAACCGTAAAAATCACGAAAACGACTCCAAACGTTTAGCCTAGAATTCTACTTGAGTTCGGACGAGGGTTGCTAAGGGAAAAATCTGAGTTTTGAAATTGAGTCGATGCCCTAG
Organism: Oryza australiensis; assembly: GCA_019925245.2. Classification (NCBI taxonomy): domain Eukaryota; kingdom Viridiplantae; phylum Streptophyta; class Magnoliopsida; order Poales; family Poaceae; genus Oryza; species Oryza australiensis. The sequence continues at coordinate 345,450 of JAIFGZ020000387.1, read as the reverse complement.
GGTTTTCGCAAAACGATGATTGAAACTATCGAGAAAATGAATTTAGGAATATCAACGGAGGGGGATTTTGTACTCGAGGTTTTGAAGGTTCGAGCACAAAAGAAAAACATATTTAGATGGCGAGAAAGAATTAAACAAAATCCGGATTTAAAAACGACGCGAAACGAAATATCAGAAAAGTCCGATTTCGATTCTTCGAATTTGCTCCGAGAAAAATATACAAGAAAATAATATATTTTTGCCCAAAAATTCACTCAAATCTTTTCAAAACATTTTTCTAACTTACTAAAGGTTTTCCCTATTTTTTTCTATTTTTATTTTTCCTTTTCTTTTTCTTTTCTTTTTTCTTTTTCTTTCTGTTTACTATTCATTGATTCGCTAGGTGCTCAACCGAACCTCGCTCTCTCTTTGCGGCGGCGGCAGCAAGCGAACGGGGGAGAGGGTGGTGGCTCGGCTTACCGGCGACGGCGGCGCTGGGGCGGTGGAGCTCCGGCACACGGTGGCGACGGCGCTCGGCGGCTTGCGGCGGCTTGTGGCGACGGCGGCGCTCGGGAGGGGAAAAGGAAACCGACGAGAGAGGGGGAAGCTAGAGGCGGCGAGGTGGGGAAAAAACAGGGCTTCGATCCTTATTTATAGGCGCGGCCAGGGGAAAACGGGGGAGAAGGGGGCCGGCGCGACGGTACGTCGACGAGGCACGCGGCGCGCTGGTTGACGGGGCCGGCGCGGCGAACGCGAGCGACGCGCGGGCCGGGCGCGGGGCATTGACGCGCGGCGTGAGGGCGGACGGGGTCGGGCACGGCGGTGACGTGCGGCGAGCGAGCACGGGCGGGGCCGGGTGCGGCGGCGACACGCGGCACGCACGGCGCGGGCTAGTACGGCGGCTTGGCGCATGGCGGCGACGGCGCATGGCGCGGCGGCGTGAGCGGGCGAGCCGGGGCCGAGCACGGGCGCGACGCGCGTACGCGCGGTGCGTGGCGCACGCGGCGCGGGCGCGGTACGGCAAGCGCGGCGCGGCGGGCGCGCGGCCGGGCGTACGGCGTCGAACGGGTTGTGACCTAATGAATAGTGCACTTTCGATTTTTCCGATTTTCCACTCCATTTTCCAATTCTAATTTTTCTTCACTCTAAAAATTCCAAATAAACATATAGTATTCCCAAAATTAGTTAAAAAATATATTTTCAAACTTTTCACCACCATTATTCATTTTCAAATATATATTTCCATATTTAATTAAATCCCTTTTTTAAAATTCATAAAACACCATTTTTGATTTCAAATAATTTTCTAGATTTTATATAAATCCCTAAAAAATTTATTGTCTATTTTATTTCCTAATTAATATTTTATAATCACCAATTAGTGTTTTATTTTTCAAACACCTATCTTCATGAACCCGCATCTCTTTCCGTTTTTTTCAAAAAAAAATTCCTAATCCTAGACTTCAAGATTTTTCCCTCCAACGGAAATCCAAATCATTCGGTTTTTCACAAACCTCAAGATGAATCGTTCACAACTAAATTCATGCAACCGAACCGGCAAATAAGAAGCATCAAACACGATCAAAAAGGCAATTAAGCAAAAGTTTTTGTAAGTTCCGATTTTTAATTTCAGATTTTAATTTCTTCGATTTTCGGGTGTTACAAACCTACCCCCCCTAACAATAAATCTCGTCCTCGAGATTTCTTACCGGCTGTTGAGTAGGTGTGTGTATTCAGTCTTTAGAAAATCTTCGCTCTCCCAGGTGGCCTCTTCTTCGGTGTGATTGCTTCATTGCACTTTGTACATGCGCCATGACTTGGTTCGTGTCCTCTTTTCTGCCTCGTCCAATATCTTTATTGGATGTTCCGGGTATGTGAGGTCACTGTCGATATGGATGGTTTCCAAAGGAGCTTGCTCTTCCGGCACTCGCAGGCACTTTTTCAATTGCAACACATGGAACACTGGGCGGACATCGGAGATGTTCTCGGGTAACTCCAGCTGGTAGGCCACTTCGCCTTTTCTAGCGCTTATCAGGAATGGGCCCACGTATCTTGGCGCAAGTTTCCCTTTGACCTTGAACCTCTGAGTCCCTCGTAGTGGTGAGACCTTTAGGTACACATAGTCGCCTACATTGAACTCTAAGTCCCTTCGACGAGTATCCGCGTAGCTCTTCTGTCGAGATTGGGCCGCCTTTAATCGGTCCCGGATCAGACGGACCTTTTCCTCGGCCTCTTTGATTATGTCAGGCCCAAACACGGCTCGTTCTCCGGTTTCTGACCACATCAATGGGGTTCGGCATCGCCGACCAAATAGGGCTTCATTTGGCGACATCTTCAGACTTGCTTGGTACCTGTTGTTGTAGGAGAATTCGGCGTACGATAAACATTTTTCCCAATCCTTGGTAAAATCCAACGCACAAGCTCTCAATATATCCTCAAGAACTTGATTTGTCCTTTTGGTCTACCCGTCGGTCTGTGGGTGGTAAGCGGTACTGAAGGCAAGGTGACTTCTGAGTGCCTCATGAACTTTGCTCCAGAAATGGGACGTGAATTGAGTACCGTGATCCGATATAATTCTTTTTGCTACACCATGAAGACACACGATCCTACTCATGTATAGTTCCGCCAGCCTGGCACTATTGTAGTTAGTCTTAACGGGAATAAATCTGGCGGTCTTGGTAAGCCGATCCACTATTACCCAAATGGAATCATATCCCGCTGCAGTTTTGGGTAGTCCAACGATGAAATCCATGCCTATCTCATCCCATTTCCACTCGGGAATCTTGAGTGGCTGCAACAATCCTGCCGGTCGTTGATGCTCGGCTTTTACCCTTTGGCATACATCGCATACGGCCACGTATTCGGCTACGTCCCTCTTCATATTGGGCCACCAGTATTCCTCCTTCAAATCCTGGTACATCTTCGTGCTACCCGGATGTAACGAATAGGCTGATTTGTGTGCTTCTTTTAGGATCAATCCTCTCAAACCACCTTGCTCAGGCACGTAGATTCTTCTCTTATACCACAGGGTTCCCTTGTCATCTATCAAGAATTCCTTCGCGTGCCCAGCGGCCATGCGTTCTTTGATCGTTTGTTTTTCTCCACTATCCTTTTGAGCTTCTTCTATTTGAGTCCTCAGAAGAGGTTGGATTTCTAGTGAGTTCACTCCTTCGTGAGGAATCAAGTGTAAGTTAAGTCGAGCCATCTCTTCTTGGAGCTCACCGGCCATGCCTTCCAGTCTCATATGGTTGCATTGGGCTTTGCGGCTTAACGCATCGGCCACTACATTCGCCTTGCCGGGGTGGTAATGGATTCCTAGATCGTAGTCCTTGATCAATTCCAACCACCGTCTCTGATGTAAATTGAGATCGGACTGAGTAAAGAAGTATTTCAGGCTCTTGTGAGCAGTGTATACATCACAGTGGTTCCCGATCAGATAGTGTCTCCAGATTTTTAATGCATGAACAACTGCTGCTAATTCCAAGTCATGTGTGGGGTAGTTTTCCTCGTGGGGTCGCAGCTGTCTCGAGGCATATGCTACGACCTTTCCATCCTGCATCAATACGCATCCCAGTCCTTGTCGAGACGCATCACAGTACATCACGAAATCCTTACGGTTGTCAGGTAGGGTCAAGATTGGGGCGGTGGTTAACTTTTCTTTTAGTTGGTCAAAGGCCTCCTGACACTTTTCGTTCCATACGAATTTCTTCTCCTTCTTCAGAAGTTGAGTCATGGGTCGGGCTATCGTGGAAAACCCTTCGATGAACCTTCGGTAATATCCGGCCAATCCCAAGAAACTATGAACCTCCGTTACTGACTTGGGTGCCTTCCATTCTGTAATAGCTTCGACCTTGGCAGGGTCCACCGCTACTCCTCCGGCTGAGACTACATGGCCAAGAAAAGCGACTTCCTTAAGCCAGAACTCGCATTTACTAAATTTAGCATACAGGTGGTGCTCTCGCAGCTTCTCTAGTACTAGTCGTAGGTGCTCTGCATGTTTCTCATCGTCTTTGGAGTAGATAAGTATATCATCAATAAACACCACCACGAATTTATCCAGATATTCCATGAATACCTAGTTCATCGGATTCATGAAATACGCCGGGGCATTGGTCAATCCAAAAGACATTACTGTGAACTCATACAAGCCATAACGCGTAGAGAATGTTGTTTTGGGAATATCTCCGGCTCTAATCTTTAACTGATGGTATCCTGACCGAAGATCAATCTTTGATAACACTTGGGCACCCTTGAGTTGATCAAATAAGTCATCAATTCGAGGTAGTGGGTACTTGTTTTTGATGGTCACTTCATTCAACGATCGATAATCTACACACATCCTCATACTTCCATCCTTCTTCTTGACGAAGAGCACTGGGCTCCCCAGGGAGAAGAACTAGGGAGTACAAATCCTTTTTCCTGTAGTTCTCTGATTTGCTTCTTGAGTTCTTCTAGTTCGTTAGCCGGCATTCGGTAGGGTCTCTTAGATATCGGGGCAGTACCAGGCATTAGGTCGATGATAAACTCTATGTCACGATCAGGGGGCATTCCGGGCAATTCCTCAGGAAATACGTCCGGGTAATCTTGCACTGCTAGCATCCCACTCAAAGGTAGCATGGTAAATACTCCCGCAGCTTGCTCGCATAGCCTCGGGTTTTGGTCCATGGTTATGTTCATTGGTGATCCCCATGGGGTGGATACGTGACTTCCTTCGGCCACGCCTATGACTCCATTGTTCTTAGTCAACCAATCTATTCCAAGTATGATATCAAGAGTTTGTGGTGGTAGTACCATAAGGTTTGAAAGGAATACTACGTCTCTAATCCGGATGGGTACATTGATGCAAGCATGGGGTACGGTTATGTTTCCCCCAGGCGAGTGTACCAACATGGGTCTCTTAAGTTCTACCTGGTGTAGATGGTGTTGTTTGCTTATTTGTGATGATATGAACGAATGCGATGCTCCGGAATCAAATAAGACTTTAACGGGGGTAGAGTTGATAGAGAACATACCCATCAGCACGCTCTGATCCTCCTGCGCTTCTTCGGCACGCACATGATTCACTTGCCCGCGCCGGAATCCGGTAGCAGACTCATTGGGTTGCGGCGTCCTAAACAGACCGCGTCCGGCGGCAGGAGCGATAGTTCCTCGTGCGGCCGTTGTATTGGCGCCGGTACGCATGGGAGTGCTGCGTGGCTTGGGCACTGTTGGAGTAGTGCCCAAACTCTCCACGTTGAAGCAGCTTCACATTTCTTCTTCCGGAGCGGCTAGAGTTGGTGTCGGGTACGAAACTTGGGCGTAGTTGGCCTGCTGACGTTGTCGGGTGCAGTAGGACGACTGGTTGCCACGACAGTTGGTTTCCATCTAGATGGGGTGGCTCCCTTGGGACGCTGAGACGCTCCCTGAAGTGGGCAGGTCATAGCAAGCCTCCTCTTGCGGTTGTTCTCCACCATCTTCTGGTCATGCTCCAATCGCACAACCTTGTTGATAAGGCTTTGGAAGCTGACGTGGTCTTGACCGATCATTGGCCCTCTCAGCTCATCGTTCAATCCTTCGATAAATTTATCTATTTTCTCTTCTTCGTCTGCCAGGTCACTAGTGGCATATCGAGCGAGTTGCATGAACTTGTTCAGGTATTCTTATACCGTGGTGTTGCCTTGGCGCAACCTTCAAAATCCGTTCTTCTTCATTCTCATGACTGTGGCGGGTATAAAATTTTCACGGAAGGCGGCCGTGAACTACTCCCAGGTTAGTTCTTCGGCGTCTTCTGCCCGTGTCTCTTTGTAGGTGTCCCACCAGTCACTTGCGGGACCTTCCAATTGATTGGTGGCAAAAACGACTCTGTCAGCTTCTTGTACCGGACGAGGGTCAACTTCTTCTCTATTACTCTAGCCAATCTTCGGCATCCATTGGCTCGTCAACCATGGAAAATGTAGGCGGCTTAGCTCGCATAAACTCTCCCAAGCTTGATCCTCCGCGATTCCCTTGGTTGTTGGCGATGGCTTGAAGCAACTGGGTTTGCAAAGCCATGACCTCCGCTAGGGTGGACGGATTAGGCTCTGGTGGGTTCTCGTTGGAGGTTGAAGCTCTGCGACGATGTGCCATCTGAAGGAGGTAGATGAGTTAAGAGATTGGAACCACTAAGGTCATGGTTTCTAAGTGATTTCTCTTCAAGTTGTTTTTAAGTGATCTTTGAACAGAGCAAGCATGGTGGAATAAACTCATTAATAACATACCATAAAACATTACATAGGTCCATAGCGATTACATTAATGGGGATACAATGGACTGCACATATGCAGTCCCACATAACACAATGCAAAAGCTAATATCGCACTACTGCCATCGGCTACTAGGGGGAGGGTGTGATCCTTGCTGCCAAAAACCATCCAAAGTGAGGTCAAAGCCGGTGCGGACCTCTCGTCTAGTCATCCAACCAACCGCAGGAACCAGGTGTAGGAAGGGGGTGGTCCTTAGCCGAAGCAAATCGAAGTCCCCATGGCTCGAGGTAGTGGCCTCGAGTCTGTTTAATCTTCCCGCTTGGTGGTCGGGTACTCTTCCGAGCGATCCCGAGGGTGATGGGACCTCGGTGTGAGTCAGGCGACGAGTAGGAGCTTCCTCCTCTACTGGATCAGTATCACTGGACTCCCACTTGATCTCCATAGGCTCTGTCTCGGACTCGGAGTCAGTGTTGATCTGGATGGGGTTCTCCTCTCCCGAACCAGGCTCAGATGGTACAGCCATGGAGTTCGAGGTGGGTCCCGTTGAGGTGGCAGAAGTGGGGTCTATCAGGTACGGTGCCGACTCTGTGCTCAACATAAAGGCCTGCTCCATCATGGCTTGAAAAGTGTTCAGGCATGCTGGAATCATGAGGTAGTAGTGGTCGGGCACAGGGGCAGGGGGTGTTGGTGCAACTTCGGTGGAAGTACCAGCGGCAGGGACAGGATTGGAGCGAAGTTCCTCTTCCAGCTGGCTGACCTGTTGCTTGCTCTTCCTGAGTTGTTCTTCCAGCTCCACCAAGGCTTCTCCACGGGCCATATAGCGGTCAGAGAGCTGCTCGTACTGAGCACCGTTAGCCTGCAGTTGGGTCTGTAACAAGTTGATCTGATCCCTACAGTTTTGGTGTTCCTCGACCAGATCATTGAGGCGTCGCTGCTGGTTGTCGATTTCGAGCAAAGCCTCTTCATAGCGGTCATCCGTTTCGCCCAGGGACACGGGTGACCATAGGATTATAGCGAAGGGGTGGCTTCCACGGTGCGGACTAGGTTGCCTTCCTCTCGGTAAGGTGGTGTACAAATTCAGTCACGGTGAGCTCAGCACGGTGAATGGCGTTGAGGCAGAGGAACGCTTCGCGGGCTGCGTCCTGAAGAGCTGCTTCTACCAGATCTCGGTGGTAACGAGTGTGGAAGCAATAGGGTGTCTCGCTCCCCATGCGAGCTTCAACTGCTGCTTCCCATACCGGGTATCCTTCGGTGCCATGCCTCCTAATCCGGTAGGTGGGTACATCTGGGTACCTTAGGCACCATAGCAATAACTGGAGTTGCGACACGAATCCTTCTTCCCGTGGAACTGTGATCTCCCAAACTTCGACATGGTCTGACATCTGCTTTTGAAGGCAACTTAGGGTCAGAGAGAGATAATATCAAAACAATTTGAGTAAAAGAAATGGGGATAAAGGTATAGGAAAAGTATGTTTGTCTTTCAAAAATAATAGTTTGCGAAATGATCCTTCGTAGGGATATTTCCCTTTAGCCAGCTAGTCAGGGGTAGGACGCCAGTTGGTCTTATCCTACAGTCGCATTGCTCTGATACCAGCTCTGTGGACCCTCGTTTTTTGAGACGGGAATCTTTCGTGTTCATAGTACCATTTCCCTGGATCGAGTAGTTTGGTACCCACGAAATACAGTACTGGATAATCAGGTGCAAATGCACGAATAGTCTTACATCAAAATTATTACAATAATAGGCCCGAAGGCAATATCAACATATAGGACCTTATGGTCCAGATACAACCAAAAGTAGAAATTAGATAAGGCAGCGGAATGAAGGCAGCGGCTTGTTGATTGCCACAGGCAACGACCGGAGACTAAGACCTAGCAGGCGCCATCGGCTTCTTCGCCCTCCTGGTAGTAGGCATATGGATCCTCCAAGTCTTCATTTCTACCATCTGAAGGTTTGTGCGTATAGCAAGGGTGAGTACCAACCGTACTTAGCAAGCCAACACGGAAAGGTGCACATGATAGGGGATTCTCAAGGAAAGCCGTGGTTTATTTGCACAAAGCCAACTTTATAAATCTTTTCACAAACCTAACATCTAGCCAGGTCAAGTTTTAGTTCCATAGTTCATTAGGTCGGCGACGGTTCTGTCTACCATCCATCGTGATTCCAAGGATGGCTTCCCGCCTTCGGTTCGTCATGGTTTTTCTGGGGAGTCCACCCCTTCTCGCCTTTCGAGAAGTTGATCCACCAGTGAATAAGAATCATCATGCAAACTCATCCCATCATTTTAAAATTTAGAGTCTAGCCAAGCGAAAGTCTTGTCACGATGCTCAATATCCGCGAGCCCGGCTATTCAAATAGATTGATTCATTTACACTGCATTGGATGTACAGTTTACCCGTACTCCGCGACTGCCCAACAAATGAGCCTACGTCCCAACACATGAGACGGCCACGGCAAAGCCTTTCGATAACCTCACTTTGGCAGTACCCGCTCCATGAACTTAAGCTCTCATGCACTCTAGCCGTCATTTTCTAGCAGTGAGAGGAGTTCTGGCGCACCCGGGGTAAGGGAAGATTTCATTCATCAAGCTATAATAAAGTTCAATTTACCATCATCCCTGTCAAACCTCATCTCATCCATAAGAACCACTATGCAAGGGTACCGCCTCCGCTCGGCTATCTACTCCGCTAGGTCTATACCCATTCGAGAAGTACGGTTGTACTGGCTCATTTCCCGGCTATCTCATGGCTCGGTCCTTACTTGACCAGAGTCGGCACTTGCCTTTTCCGGAATCCACCCAAATCATCCAGCCGCCCCAGGCTAAAACATTTGTTTGGTATTTTCAGTTTTCATCCAAACTCATTTTATCATTCTCCTGGCAATGTGGCGCGCATGTCTCCACATGTCGTGTCTCAACTACCCTTCCCCAAAAGTAGTTGCCCAAGCATATAGCTATTTGCAAAAACATGAGTATGCATGAATCTAATAATAGCATGGCTAAGCATTTTGCCGAAGTATTCTCCGGTTGTATGTATCACATCGAAGGTTACAAGGAATAATTCTAAAGGTAATCAATAACAAGGCATGGCATAACAAGTATAGGTAATTCTTTGTGTATAGCATGAATGTTTAAAGTTTAAAACAACATCATTTCGCAATTGGGATCAATATGTTCAAAGAGTGTGAAGACTTGCCTTGCTCGCACGCTTGTTGAGCGGGGTCTTCAATGGAGTCGGTGCCTGCTTCTTCAGGTGCTATCCGCACATGCGAAAGATCAATTGAACTGAATCAGAATTCAATAAAATATCGAGAGATCAAAAAGAACCGTAAAAATCACGAAAACGACTCCAAACGTTTAGCCTAGAATTCTACTTGAGTTCAGACGAGGGTTGCTAGGGGAAAAATCCGAGTTTTAAAATTGAGTCGATGCCCTAGGGTTTTCGCAAAACGACGATTGAAACTATCGAGAAAATGAATTTAGGAATATCAACGGGGGGTTTGTACTCGAGGTTTTGAAGGTTCGAGCACAAAAGAAAAACATATTTAGATGGTGAGAAAGAATTAAACGAAATCCGGATTTAAAAACGACACGAAACGAAATCTCAGAAAAGTCCGATTTCGATTTTCCGAATTTGCTCCGAGAAAAATATACAAGAAAATAATATATTCTTGCCCAAAAATTCACTCAAATCTTTTCAAAATATTTTTCCTAACTTTCTAAAAGTTTTCCCTATTTTTCTTTTCCCTTTTCTTTTTCTTTTCTTTTCTTTCTTTTTCTTTCTGTTTACTATTCATTGATTCGCTAGGTGCTCGATCGAACCTCGCTCTCTCTCTTATCTCTTTTGCGGGCGGCGGCTGCGCAAGCGAAGGGGAGAGGGTAGCGGCTCGGCTTACCGGCGACGGCGGCACTTGGGGGCCGGTGGAGCTCCGGCACACGGTGCCGACGGCGCTCGGCGGCTCGCGGCGGCTTGCGGTGGCGGCGGCGCTCGGGAGGGGGAAAGGAAACCGGCGAGAGAGGGGGAAAGCTAGAGGCGGCGAGGTGGGGAAAAGAGTGGGCTACGACCCTTTTTCATAGGCGCGGCCAGGGGAACACGGGGGCGACGGGGGGCCGGCGCGGCGGTACGGCGACGAGGCACGCGGCGCGTGGGTTGGCGGGGTGGCGCGGGAACGCGGCGACGCGCGAGGCCGGGCGCGGGCGTTCACGCGTGGCGTGAGCGTGGGCGGGGTCGGGGCATGGCGGCGAAGCGCGGCGAGCGCGCGCGGGCGGCCGGGTGCGGTGGCGACGCGCGGCGCGCACGGGCGCGGCAGATGCGGCGGCTTGGCGCGTGGCGGCGCGGCATGGCAAATGGCGCGGGCGGGCCGGCGCGACGCGGCGGCACGTGCGGGGCGAGCCGGGGCCGGCGCGGTACGGCGGGGCGACGCGCGCGGCGCGCGGCCGGGCGCAGTCGGCGTCGAACGGGTTGTGACCTAATGAATAGTGCACTTTCGATTTTCCACTCCATTTTCCAATTCTAATTTTTCTTCACTCTAAAAATTCCAAATAAACATATAGTATTCCTAAAATTAGCTAAAAAATATACTTTCAAACTTTTCACCACCATTATTCATTTTCAAATATATATTTCCATATTTAATTAAATCCCTTTTTCTAAATTCATAAAACACCATTTTTGATTTCAAATAATTTTTCAATTTTTATATAAATCCCTAAAAATTTTATTGTTTATTTTATTTCCTAATTAATATTTTATAATCACCAATTAATGTTTTATTTTTCAAACACCTATCTTCATCAACCCGCATCTGTTTTCGATTTTTTTCTAAAAAAAATTCCTAACCCTAGACTTCGAGATTTTTCCCTCCAACGGAAATCCAAATCATTCGGTTTTTCACAAACCTCAAGATAAATTGTTCACAACTAAATTCATGCAACTGAGCTGGTAAATAAGAAGCAACAAATATGATCAAAAAGGCAATTAAGCAAAAGTTTTTGTAAGTTCTAATTTTTAATTTCCGATTTTAATTTCTTCGATTTTCAGGGTGTTACATGAAGGCTCAGAAAGAGTCAAGATGCCCGGGGGCATAGACTGTCTGCTCGACCCAGGGCACCTGGTGGGGAAGTCTATGTTGGTCTTGTTTGTTTAGGGCAGTACTAAGCGGTGAGTTATGTCATGGCTTCCATTCGTATGCCATGGTGGCATGTGGCACGTCGCAACACGTGAGAAAGACATGTCTGGTGGGTAAAGATGTACACCTCTGATCAGAGTAAATCTATTCGAATAGCCGCGCCCTCGATTATGGGCAAGCTGAGCAATGTACCCAAGTTAGAATTTAATTCTGTTTAAAACTGATATAATTGGAGTTAGCACATGTTGGTCTGAGTTAAGGCAAGATTGCTGTGTACGACTTGATAATAATTGACTAGTGATAGGTTCATGTTTATTAAAATGCCTTCAAATATTTAAATGCTTGGAAATGCTGGTTTTTTGCAAAATAGCCTTATATATATATTAATTCGTTGTACTCCCTTGCATTATTTGCATTTTCCCGACATGGCTTGTTGAGTATGGTGGTTGTACATAGCATTGCAATTCCTTCCCCCCTTTCAAAAGTATAGTGCTTCTGAGCTGAAAACGGTGTTAGAGGACCAAGGCTCAGACCTCAGTTGAGTTTGCCTGTGGAGTGGAGCTGAAGCCCCGCTAGGATCGTCTTTTTCCGCTGCCGCTGTTTTCTTTCGAGTATGAGGACTAAGAGCCTCTTCTATAAGCATTTATTTACGCTTTATTTTACGTTTGGATCTGTGTATTGATTTGTTATTTTGTGTACCCTGGCTAGTCCTGAACAAGAATTTAATACACAAAATAGTCTGGAAATTTGGGATAAATTTTTAGGCGTGACAGCAGACATACCATAGGATGTGCAACTTCGTTCAGTGGGTAGATGCGGAGAATCAATAGAACGACATAATACGCTGATTGTCACATACCCAAATCCAGGGTCAGGAAAAAACTTTGTCAAAACCAAAAGAAAGGGGAGATTTTCAATTTTGTGAACAAAAAAATTTCTTTTCAAACTCAGGTGAAGTATTTCAACCAAGTGGCAGGATTAAAAATTGAGAACAAAAGAAAAACCTTTTCATTTATAACTTAGAATGTGGATACACGCATACATGTGCACGTGTATATGCATAAAACATATTTTGGCAATAAGTCCTTTTGTGCATCTGAATTTTTGAACCCTCATTTCATCCTATGTTCATCTCCTCAACTCGAGGTAAGGATCAATATAACCCTGTCAACGAGTTAGAAGCATTCGTGAAGTAGGAACGCAAAAACATAGAAAGATTACTCTAATTCTCTAAAATGATCCACACTAGATAAAATCATGGAAAAAATTCATGAAGATGCCAAATATTATATTCAACTCAAAATAATTTTGGTACAATTTAATAATTAGGTTTGATGCCTCAAACAAATTAAACAAAAATGTCATATAGGTTAATAATTAAAGTCCTTAATCGGCTAAAACTATTTAACACCCAAAGGTAAATTAAAATGCACATAGGTGTACATGTGAAATAATTTATTCAAATACTAGATTACTTATCATGATTAAATATAATTTTTCTAGAATTTTTTTCTACTGATTATTATCTCTAAAAATTCAACCAAGGTTTAAAATACCCTATCTTTGCTGAATTACTGAGAACAAACCATAAATTATCTTGGAGTGAAACCAGAGAAAATGGAATCTAGGAATACTCATCTATATCCAGTAAAATTTTTAGCAATTTATCGTGTCCACAGAATAAGTTATTGGGCTGCAAAGTTAGAGGTAAAAAATAAATCGAAAATACATTAAAAATACACTCAAATACCTACCCATACCCCTCACCCTGACTTAGAATACCATGGCTGGACCCACTGTCAGCCTCCTGGGTCGTTTCAGCTCGGTTCTTCTTCTCCCACCGACCAAGGACACCAGCGTGCGGGCCGACCGTGGGCAGGACGCTGCTGACGCGTGGCTGCGACGTGTCGTCGTTCGGAGCGCCTCCACTCGGTCTCAAACCATCCCAACTCGGTCGCCCAATGCCATGCTCCCTCACCAAGCCGACCAAACCGAGAAAGGAGCCTTAGCTCTCCCATTTCCTTTGGCTCGTCGCCATCGGTCGCGAGGAAGACGACCGCAGCTGCTGCCAAGGAGCCTCGGTCATTCCTCCCTCTTTCGCGTTCCGTTCATAGCACACGACACCGAACGCTTCTCTAATTAACTCCATTTCGTATGGTGCAATGCAGCAGCGGGAACGCCTTTGTGCCCCATCAGAGTCCGGAGCACGCACCGAGCGCCACCGCCGTGTTCTCATTGTCGTTCCGGCCAACCCCGACCAAACCCGGTCGAACCGCTGTGCCAATGTCGTCGTCACGACACCAGGAGCCAGCATCCTAAAGGAATCGAGCCGGGAGACCGTAGACTGCGGGATCTCCTTCATCGTCCCCAACTCCGACCGTCGGCCGCCAACATCGATTCCTCACCCCTGGGTAAGTTTCGGCGCAATACCTCGCGACTCATATGACCTTAGGTCATCCCTAAGCCATTCCACATCTCTTCTTGGCAGGCCGAAGACCGGAGTGAAGAGTTCGCCGTCGCCCTATCGTTTTTCACCGCCGCCGCCAAGATCGTCCCTCGCCGAGACCCTGTCGAACCTCTACAAGTCCCAGCCAAACTTCGATGAGTCTCCATGAGCCCTGTAGAGCGCAAAAATGCACTTGCATAGGATAGAACTAGCCTCCAGAGTATTATGCACCGGCCACCCGAGAGCTGTCACCGTCTACGTCGTCGCCGCCATAGATTCTTGTGCGCGAAACCACCACCATTAGCTTCGCAACCTTCCCCCACGCCTTTTCTCTTTTGGCCGCTACCCCTAGATCACCGCCGTTCGCCGCCGGCGAGGCCCAGAAGGACTCCGGCCACCGGAGCCCTGCCTCCCTTCCCCTCCGTTTCACTGACCACCGGGCCCCACACCTCGGGTGCCAGAGCTTCTCTCTAAAAAACACAAGCCACTGACTCATGGGCCCCGTGTACTGTATAGGAGAGAGAAAATGATAGAAAAGAGCAAGACTTCTACAGAACAACTAACCTCACTTAGAAAATCCATATAAAATTCAAAAAGGCTCATTTTTGAATGGAACAAATTTCTGTAGACTCCCTAGAAAATGAACTTTAGTATGGAATTATAAAACAAGGCCCTCACTGTACAAATTTTACCCTAAAAATTTAAATAAGGCAAACCATACATACAATATTTGCAAACTTGTAAAATACCTAGAAAATCTAATTCAACTTTAATTTAGACCAACCCAAATTCTATAGATTCCTCATCTTACCCTCTCTGAGTGGGGAAAATAAAAATATATACATTCCTTGAGCCAAATGCTTGTAAAACTACTTTTGGAAAAATGATGTACTTTAGGTAAACCAAACTTTAGGGATTTGTTTAAAATTCATTCTACCTCCTTTTTGAATGGACTTAAATCCTGTAGAATCACCCAAACATGTATTTTTAAAATATAAAATAAAAACATATGCCCTCTGTGTAGTATGACCTCTTAAAATAATTGTAAATGAAACTAATGATTTAATGCACCCTTCAACATGCGAAAAACTATAGAAAATTCAATTTTAATCCTTTTTAAGTGAAATAAGTTTATAAAAAGCCAACAACTAATAAACTTCAATTTGGTACAATAAAATATGGCAACTCATACACTAAACATATAGGAAAAACCTTAATAGACAACCTAGGTGCTAGTCCCCCTAAATAAGCTAAGCATCATGTGTGTGTATATATGTATATACATGAATTGAAATCCTAGCTCTAGGTAAATTAGAATAAAATATGTTGGATAGTTCCATCTCATATTACTAAAATTTAGCACATTTAGCTCTATAGGCAAAACCTAAGTTGATATGTTAAACAACTACATTTCCTAGTTTAGAAAATGTATAGTGAAACAACTTGAACTCCAAAAGTTTTGAACTAAAAGTTAGATTTATTGGCTAAATTATCCACCTTCAAACATCTCTAGCAAAATGAACATGTTCTGGTCTTAGAACTTCTAACGAGGTGTATATAGTGACTAAAAACCTAGAACACGTCATAACTTGTCACAATAAGTCCAAAAATTGGGAAGACAAATGTGTTAAATTTTAGAAAACACACTTTTGCATCCCTGAGGAGTTAAATCAAATAAAAATCACTTTACAAATGTATTTTATAACACCACCTAGGTATATACTACTCTAGGTATATACTACTCTATACTGAGGAAAACTTCTAAAATTAACTCAAATAGGATAAGATAAATTAGAAATTCCTTCACCATAAATCTTGTCCACACAGCACTAACCGCACCAGAGAACTTATGCATTTTTAGAGCATTTTAGATTTTTACATGTTTTGGTACTTATTCGTTACCGACATTTTCTTTTAGTGGATAAATTCGCAACGGTGAGGAGATTAATATTACCACTCATTCCAGGAAGGTCTTATAACAACCAAGGTAAGTTCATGCCCTTCCTGCCCTTCCTTTGAACACTTTGAATCCCATGTTTTTGGGCTAAATGATTTGTTTGTAAAGTTGCATGGTACTAGGTCATATTCCAGTATGCCTAGGATGGAGGAAACACATATCATGTTAGTGCAAGGCTAGGGGATAAGTAGTGTAAAGGCTTCGTTATGACCTCTAGATCACACTCAACATGAAGAGTGTGATGAAGTCTTTCAAACTCAAACTAAACTAGAGTGTTCATATCATGTGGGTAAAGCTGTACAAACTCTACAGAGTTAATAAAACTAATCGATTAGTCGTGCTCACGGTCATGAGCGACATGATGATATGCTATGGGTATAATTTTGTGTTTCCTAAATGTTTTCGAAAATCAAATGCTTTGGGTTGAACATGATATTGATTTATGCAATGTAAATTGCCTTACTCCTCGACGTGGGTAAGGATTTGATACCTACTTGATTATGTGGTAAACATGCCATGTTTAGAGAAGATTTGCACTTTGTTGAAATGCCTTGCTTAAATTACGTTATAAATGGCTTGTGAACTAAAACTTGCTTTATGCTGAAATTCAAGACCACAAACAACCTTCCTTTGAATTAGAGCCTTCATGTATATAGGTTTGATTTTACGCTTACCAGTACATTACCCCTATAATGTACTGACCCTTGCTATTGGAATATCCACTTTGTTTGCATGTCTTAGACTTAGTTTCTGAGAGATGCGGGTACTCGATTTGCTTCTTTTAGGATTTTGAACTTAATGGGGTAATCCCCTAGTCGGTGTGCTTGAGGGTTGGGTATTCAAGCTTCAGCTTTTCTTTGATTTAATTATATCTATTTGGCCGGTCGGCCTATGTAATAATTAAGTAGATGTAATTAGTTAAGTTACTTTTATCTTACGTGTATTTGCTATGTATATCAATGTTTGAGATGAAAATGTGAATCTAGTGCATATCCTGGGAACTAGATCATATGAGTAAGAGTTAAGGTTATTTGAGATATTATAGATCTTTAGTCATTTTTGTCAAGTCTCCTGAATGTGTAACACATCTGGTCGCCGCCTTCGAGTGGTTTGACGGACACAACTCAGGCTGAAGTTGACTGGCAGGCTAAATGCCCAGCAATGCCTCACGTAACTTTCTCTCGGGACGATCGGACATCTCGTTATGTTTGTTTGATGACTTGAAGTGTTTCGCTTCATCACACAAATGTAATGAGATGGTCCGAGCGACTCCGACACTGATATTCACATAGTGAAACAAGATCGGACTATCTTATGCGGAAGGATGAGCACGAACAACGAATTGCTATAGAAGCCTTAAAATAGTAGGTAAATCCCCTAGGACCCTGTATGGTGGGAGCGTCAAGAGTATCATTGTGGTGACCATTATCAGGTGATAAGGTCCGTAAGAGAGCAAACTCTAGAACAAATATGCTTCGTGTGTCCTAACATTGTCAACCATGATTCGTCGTAAGTATCATTCATTTTTCACTAGCACCGATCACTACTTTCATGCACTTACCTTTGCCATCTATCCTAATAAAATTATGCAAACAAGAAGACATAAGGAATGTTAATTCATAAAGTGGATTGATACGGTGAGAGTTACATCCACCCATGTAAGGATAATGCAACCTAAAATGACCACACAATTCATTCAGACATGGATGGAGTATGAATGTTGGGTATAGTTTGCTAGCTTAGACTGGAGAAACAATACATTAGGTTTACCTGAATGGTCCGAGCATCCAAAGTGCGGTTGTAGAGATCGCTGTCAGGTTGTTACCTCCTTTGCAGAAGAGACATTTAGAAGGAGATATTTCGTCTGTCCCAATATAGACAACAACTTCGTTGTACGTCAAAGCCTTTTACAATTCTGCTGACATTTGCATAATATTACTACTCTCACTGATTAACTACATTTTGCTGACATTTGCATAATATTACTACTCTCACTGATTAACTACATTTATTTCTCAGACCAATTCAAAGAGGTGCGGATTCACTTTGTGAATCGACAATGTCAACCTGACATACGATGGTGAAAAAATAACTAAGGCTAAAACCCAAACAGAGCACGAAACTGCAATATGCGCTGAACGACGTTGAACGGGTCGGTAGATAAGCTTAGGCTCGGTTCGTCGGGTTGGACAAATTTGTATTGTTCATCTATATCACTCCTTAACATCTTATCATAACAACGCAAATGCTATCGATGGTTTGTGCTAGTGTATGCGTCACAAGTCGAAAAATAATGTCTCTATTTCGTTCCATTTATAAAGTCCATTTTTCGTCCCGCTGCACTGTGTTCCTTCTAAAGTAAGTACACAGTTATATATTGGTAAATTCTTTAAAAAAATAAATTCTATCTCTAACTATGTACATGATTCAACCTGTACGGAATCATTCAATGTTTCACTAATGTTAACTAAATCTTTTTGCCTACTGAACTATGCTTTAGTTTGCAAATTAATGTATATGAGCACAATTCTATTTTTATTATATCCTATTAATAAAAATAAGAGTTCAAAATACATTTAAGTTCATTTGGTGATATAAAAAATATAGGGAAAAACCTCCTCGCGAAGGACGATAAAATGTCGCTTGTAAAAAAAGTCAGACCGCCATTTATAGACGGCCTCCTCTTCGAGAAAAAACGTCCTCGTAGAGAACAGCAAAGGGGTCGCTTGCACAAAAAGCTAGGCCGCCCTTTGCAAGCGGCCCTCGAATGGAAAAAAAAGCCATCCTAAAAAAGTAGTAAGGGGCCACCTAAATAAATATTTTCTTTTATGGGTATCCGTCAGAAGAGATTCAATTCTGTTAGAAAAAGAGTTGAATAGTTTTGTAAAACTTTCAAATAAAAAATTATTTTTAAAAAATTAAAAATAAAAAATTCGAGACTCGAGAGGCGTATTCGCGAATATTCCGGTGACAGCATTGGGCGTCTCGCTCCCGCCACACACGCGAATGCCGCTCCTCCACCTCTCGCCGCCGCCGTACCGCCTCCTCCTCGTCGGCCGCCGCTGGCGGCTGTTTCCCCCGCCGGCTCCCGGACACTCCCGCGTCTGCATAAGGTGACCTCTCCAGGATACCTTAACCGTATCCTCCACTCGTGTGAGTTCCGACAGCCGCCGCCGCCGCCGCCTAAGTGGCTCATGTGTTTGTGTTCTGGATAGGGTGGTGGCGGAGGCGGAGGCGGAGGCGTACGGGATCCCCTTCCCTCCGGAGCGCGCTTCCCACCACCGAGAACTAGCGACGGCCGCCGCGGCCGTCGAGCGCGCCTGCCGCCTCTGCGTAGACGTGAGTTTGACCTCATCCCCTCTCCCCTACCTGTTTGTGAAGAAACTGGACGCCTTTTTAGATTTATGGGTGGGATTAATTTCCGTTTGGGTACATCTCCTGCATCATGTGAAGGTGGTGTGGAATTAAAATTGATGCACTTAATGTCAAGCCGGAGTCTTCAATGGGGGAATTTTTAGAGAATCCAAATTGGGTTCCGCGTCTCACATTCAATTTGTCGGCAATGCAGCTGGTAGGAACATTCTAGAAACGATCCACTAATTTGCGTGAAGCATGCTCTTTGGAATACCATGCTGTTTTTTTAAAAGGATTGCCATGCTGAATTTTCACCACAAAAAATTTTAAGAATTTCTCTCTAGGAGGTGAGGTCTGTGATAGACCAATGGGAAATCATGGTATTTAGGTGTTCACCAATACTTTCTGGCTGTGCAAAAATACTCCCAGAAAGTGCAATTAATCAAAGAGCTTCATACCGAGTTTGCATAGGATCAGATCCGGTTAATAAAAACAATCCTGCCTAGGATTGCAATAAAACCTTTTCATGTACCCACTAGCTATGGTAGAACAATTCAATAAGTTTGTTTTCTCTAAGTGTTACACTTATGGAGTTATGGTTTGTCTTTGCTTCAAGCATGCAGACAATTTCTTCACTGTATAACTGTTAATTTAATCATGTTAGTCCAAAAAAGAGGTGCAAATGAAAATGTGCCTAACGTTAGTGTTTAAAGGTAATAGCCTTATACCTAGATTTTTTTTTCATTTGATCTTTCTAGTCAAACCACATCTTCGTGCAACATATAACACATGGCTTAGGCTATTCAAACCATGGCAGTGGCAACTGACAAGTTTAGATCACTACAGGGTTACTCATGGAAAAACATCAAAAATAGAGTACACAAACAAATTGCTACAGAGTTTCTTGGGTCAGGTTTTCATTTTTGTTCAAATTAACCAAAAGAGTAAAATAACTTTGATCTAGCCTTGACTGGCGAGATTGGTGGAAGTGAGCATGAGTACAATTGGAGACTCAGGAGGCTTTCTTTAATATGTTGCACAGTCATGGATTGTACCCAGTCCATTGTAATTTTGTGAGTTATCATCTGGTTTTGGTAAAACAAATGTAAATGCTTGTCAACACTTCACTGTAAAGAGAAGGCCTAAACCGCAATTTTCCAGTTCAATTGTACATCTTGACAGGTGAAGAGAACGCTGCTTTTGGGTGACAAGAAGATTCTTGAAAAGAATGACCAAACTCCTGTCACAGTTGCAGATTTCGGAGTACAAGCTCTTATTAGTTTAGGTAATCCATAAGACTATTCTCCAATCAACTTTGATATGTACTTTGCACTTCTGTCGGATGACAAATTTTACCTTTTTGCCACTTAAAGAGCTCCAGCGATCATTTCCATCAATACCTCTGGTGGCAGAAGAGGATTCAGCTTCTCTAAGGTCATCCAATACTGATGATAACAGTAGTAATATGCTTGTTGAGTCAATTTCAAGTGCAGTTGCAGACAAAGTGAGTAACGCCGATTCACTTTTAACTCATGATGATGTGCTGAGAGCTATTGATAGAGGAGGCAAGAATGCTGTATCCTTTGAGTCAAATCCTGCTACTTATTGGGTAGGCAGTAAGCTTCCAAGTTCCATTTACCATAAATCCACATCGGCATAAGTTGGCTCAACTGAGTAAAGGTGGTACTGTGGTTTGAAGGTACTTGATCCAATTGATGGCACAAAAGGTTTCTTGGGAGGGGACGATGCTCTGTATGTGGTATGGTTCTCTATTCTTCCATTGTAAGGTTCATCTTTGAATAGCGTTGTTCTTCCATTGATATGTGCTATGCAGCCATTGATATGTGCATGTATATATTCATTGCACAAGCATATATGCATCAATATAAAGAGATTATAATTTCATGCATGAAAACTTTCTTTTCATTTCACAAGCATGGTTGTTCCTGAACCCTGTATAGTTTAGTCATTTTATGTTAGGCATGTCTGCTTTGAAATGATCATCTGTATTGTATATCATATGTCTGACCACCTGAGGACCTTTTTCAGTCACCAGCCATTGCACAAGTTATCTATATTCATTGCACAAGTTATGGGCATTTGCTCCACACCTCTTTACCTTTCTCAAGGTTCACTGAATGCGGGCGTATGTTTTTGGCTAAGACACTTTTTGTTTTTGTTTTGAGGTATCATCTTAAATCTATTGTAACATCTTTACCTTTCTCAAGGTTCACTAAATGCAACACTACAATATCACCATCTCTTAACTGAGGTTACGAATATTACTGCTATTTTTTTTGGCTAAGACCCTTTTTGTTTTTGTTTTGAGGTATCATCTTAAATCTATTGTAACATCTTGCGGGGACATATGTCATGTCTGAAACTCTGAACCAAATCTGTTTGCTCTTATATGGTTACTGTTCTATATCGATTTGTCAAACCAGTGTTCAAGGAATTCAATATTTGCATCTTTAATCATTTTTTTGCCCAGCGAAATCTTTAATCATTTTTTGCAGTCCTTGTCCTTCTCCTGATACATTTTTTAACCTTAAGGTGGGGCTGGCTCTTGTGGTGAATGAAAAGGTAGTAGCAGGAGTGATGGGATGTCCTAATTGGTCCAATGATACCATAGCCAGCAGAAAAGAAGACAGCACTGCTGCCCAACCTGATCGTGGGATCGTTATGATTGCTCATGTGGGCTGCGGAACTTGGTCTAGGCATCTGTCTGTCGATATTGGCCAGTTCACTACCACGCAGAGTACTTGGAATAGATGCTTAGTGGATTTTTGTTCAGTTGTGCACATGGCACGCTTTTGCATTCCCGATAGCCAAACCTGGAATATGATACCGCTGTCCGTTCTCTTCAACTCAACAATGGATGGATCCAATCCTAGAGATGAGAATGAAATTCTCCTCCTATCTGTTTGCTGTGGCAGGTTTGTTGCACTTCCCTTATGTTACTTACATATGATGTGTGTTACTATTCCAGTTAAAACATGGTGCAAATGAACGGGTAAAAGTTATTTCAAGTATTGATGGTTATTTCTTCCCATCCTAAAATATTGTGTTTGATTTGTTATGTTATTGTTTTATCAGTAACATAAATTGTGAAATATCCTTTTTGTTTTCGTTTGCTCTCTGCTGCTGCCATATTACTTCTGAGATTTCCTACGTAAGTACATATCTTAGGCTGATAGTGACTTCCTTAAATGATTATGAATTGGTCGGTGCATGAGTGATCGTGATGCGCTCTTCTTGTTGATCTCTCGTAGCTTGTGCAAGTACCTAACTGTAGCTTCTGGGAGAGCCTCAGTTTTTGTACTTCGAGCACGGACGAAAAATCTCAAGGTGATCACTTGAATCTGCAGTTTCTATTCAAGCTGAACAAACTATTGACTTAGTTTGTAGCTGCACTAATACTTCTTTTTCCACTGTTTACAGTCTTGGGATCATGCTGTCGGAGTAATTTGTGTGCAGGAAGCTGGAGGTCAGGTATATCACACACCTGCTAAGCCAGGACTTGACGAAATGCATATTTGTTCCATCAGTTCACCAATGTTAATATTATCAACCATGGTGATTTTGTGATTTGTTCAACTGACAGGTTAGTGACTGGAGTGGGAAACCGTTGGATCTTGCAGCTGACCCAACTGGGCGCAGAGACATTTACCCATCAGGTGGTGTTCTCGTCACCAACGGTGCTCTGCACGGCAAGCTTGTTGAAATGATCTCAGCAAATCACAAGTAGCGGCAATGTTGCATAAGTGCACACATAACACAGATTTTTCTTTTTGTCAGCGTTTTACCTCATCAACCATCAAAATGTATTTGGTCTCTCGTCCTTGAGAAAAACCTTGCAAACATGTTCAGATTACCTCCAGTATCATTACAACATGCAATACAACAGATATACATGACAGAAGGCACTGTTCCCCTCTGAACAATGAGTACCTGATTACCTGAAGATACATGCAAACATGTTGCTGGTCTAAGTCATCCAACATCAAATTGCTTGCAGAATTATACAATCTTTTGCCTTCACAATGTGTGAATCTGTTGCATAATCCTGAAGGTTTGCATGGTCGCATAACGTCCACACATACCTTAAGGTTGCAGGCGAGGAGAAAACTTGGACCAATCTGACAGCAGTGCACCATGCAGTGAATCAGGATGTTTTTGGTTTGGTCACCAATTCAAGCCGAAGAAAAGGACACCCAAAAGGTCTGCATCTTTGCCTCTTTGGCTCCATTTCAGTATAACGACCTCCATGTCCTAATGCAAGAATTGGCGGCTTCTAATCATGATTAGCCCAACAAATTCCATGATCAGCACGCACTTTACTACTTGCTTACATCCTGAAGATCTTACTCTCAATTGACACGTCCTCCAGCTACGAATTTCAGTAGATGGCCTGTAGTTGGATTCTTGTTATAATCTATCTTGACTTTTTTAAGCACTAATAAGAGCTACTGATCTACTAGAAAACAAGAAAAATTCAGATGATCTCCTGTTCTCTCGCCAAAAGTCGCAATTACGCGTTGATGATCAGAGATAATTATGCTATGTAAGCAAGCAAGCAAGCACGGTGAAATTAATTCCTGGACCATGAGAGGGTTCAGAATTAAGTTTATCTTGATCTGAGAAAACGCTGGCGAGTATCTGTCGCTTGCTGCTGCAGGAATCGGCCGTACGAGCTTGCCGGAGTCAACGATTTCGGCAAAATCCTGCCTGCTTGACGAACGAAATCACATGTGTTGGCTGTACAAGTGGGCCAACGAAACGGGATTCAGACATTATGAAAGTGCACGTAACAGTGCAGAGCTTTTTTTTTCCATTCTTGCCCACGGAAATTATGGAGGAAATTAAAGCTGATCAAATGAAACTGAAACTGTCGTTATCTCTTCTAATGTTTCTCTGACAGTTCAGTTATCAGATCAGTACTATAGCTTTTTTGGCCATTTCACAACAGAAAACCTCTCGATTTGAGTGCATTAGTGAGAGATGTAATAATCGAGATCTATAGTTTTGAGTTGTAATTATTGAGCTAGTACTACCTAGAGAGCAAGATTCTTCAGTCCTCATGGCCACGAGACCAGCGTATGAACAGTGGGGGAAAAACAGACGTCAAATGCTCTGAATACAATACTCCCAATAATTCAGGCGCCGTTCTCATCACACACGCATCTTCAGTCATCACACACCTGATGCATTTGATCATGATCCATCTCTCCATATTAATTCTTCCCCCATAACTCGGGAAACTTATGATTCTGCCATTGAACAAATAACCTGAAGAAGAACAATGTGCATTCTGCACTTGGAACAACTGCTACCAACTCCCTCATCAGATGGCAATAATGCCTCACAAACTAAGATATATACACACACAAATTGCTAAGCATTTCTAGGGCCATGCAATTAACATTATTAACAAATTAATGCATTTTGGGAGCAAGTACATATGCTCTCGTCGACGCATGGGCCATGCATCAAATTATAATGCTTTTCCCGCCATCTGCTCCCTGCTAGCCATAGGCCGAGGCGATCCAGGTCGCAACCAAACGCAACCACAGGCGTCTCTCATCCCGTCTCCAAAGTCCAAACCTGCAAATTTATTTGTTTATTATAGGTTGTGACGACGATGCAATCGTCTGCGTATATGCAGCATTGCAACAGCTTAATTGGGTTGGTGTGTTGAGAGAGTTTGTTGATGCAATCTATGGACATCCCCATGCACCCATGTATGTGATTAAATACGTATATACTGCAATGATCACCATGCATTCATAATCATATAATTATTAAAAAAAATAAGTGAAACTCGACAGCTATTGTACTTATACTAAACCTAATTAATCATGCTGATCACCAGATGAATGTTCTAGCAAACACTGGATTGTGAGTAGTATATGCCACGATTAATTAAAGATTGCTCTGCTGGTACCTACGTATGAGAGTAATTTTATACTACTAATTTCACCCTGATTGCGAGTCAATTGTGACGTTCACTGCGATGTGGCAAAGCCCTGATCAATGGCGACACAAGTGTTAACCCCTATAAAGAACACGATCATAACACGAGTGCTGCAATTAATTACGGCAAAGTCAGAGACTCAAAAGTTCAATTTGCCAAAATGCATGCAGCTTTCCCGCTCTATCGATCCCTCTATCCATATGCACCAAATAATTAATCTATAGTATCTATACTAATCAGCAGACGATCTCTTCGCTTTTGACTCGACAAGTCACCATGTCTACACCAATATACAAAGCGTTTTAATTAATTAATCTTTCCTCATTTAAAAAAATTATGCAATCTCTTTGAGGTCATCTACGCCCAAATTTTCAAACCATTCCTGGTACCTTTCCACTCTACAGAAATCCAAAACAAACCAAAAGGCATAATAAATTCAATAGCCACACGTATAGTTTAAGCATAGAGCAAGACGCTGCAGCATTATATTTGAATACCTTAAACGTCAATGTTAGGATGAAGCAGGCGAGACCAGGTGACCTCAGGGGAAGATCTTGCGGATCACCGGGTTGCGGATTTAACTATTCGTGTTAATTGTGCCGTACACACTCTCACTTAGTATACTACTCCCTTCGTTTTATATAATCTCTTCAAAGATTAATTAAGTTTATAAAAAATATAGCGACACTTAAGTTAGTTTTATTATATCAATGAATTCTTAGTTTGGTGTTGAAAATATTATTATTTTTCTATAAAGTTAGTTAAATCTAAAAGAGTTTGATTTAGAAAAAATTAAAATAATTTATAATATGAAACAGAGATAGTATATTATTATTATGACGGGAGACAGACACGTGGTCTTAACAAGGAATATGTATAACGCAGTTTATTCATAACAACTCTCTCCGTTTGGCATTGCAATGGGGTCAAAGTCAGACTGGGCGATGTAAGCGTACTCTATTTTCAGGCAAGGAATACGCCATGGATTGCTTGGCGTGTGCCACGTAAGGGCTCGCTAATGGAGAATTAGGGCAAGTGAGATCACGATTAGTTGGTTGGATGTTTGTTAATTTGCGTTGTGTCATGGCTCTCTTGGCTTAAAATGGATAGCTTCCGTGGGTAAATTGAGTATAATGCATGGAAGGTGGCTCCGTGGCTGGTGTCTCCATGGCAGAGACATATGGATCGGCACTATATATATTAAAAGTTGAACACTATATTATCTATAACCTACGGCTAGTTTAATCCTCTCCTATGTGTATAGAGTATTAGTGTGTTGGAGTAAATCTAGCTAGCTAGATTGGTAGGCTACGCCATGTGTACGTATCGATGAGCGTATATGTATGTGTGCTGGTGTGTTAGTAATAAACAAAATGATTAAAAATGATCATCAGTATAAGTTACATAAATAAGAGTATATGATCGATCTCTCTGAATAGTCAAATGTGTTACAACATATTTATCTCCCTCAATCAAACACCTTATCCACCCCCTTCACACCCCATTTTGAAGCATCACATCCCATTTTGTAGGAGTGACAGTTAACACCTCCATTTGTATAAATATGTTGATCAATGAACAAAGCACACACAAGTTCTCCATTTGCTTTCATTCTCATTGTCATTTAGATTCAATCTTCAACACGTTATCAGCACCTAGTCTCTTCCCATTCACACAAATCAGAGAGTTCTTTCCATTCCAAAAAGAAGAACAAGAACAGGAGGAAGAAGAAGGTAAACTACAATGCCTCGCTATTTACCTCCGGCGATCTTCTTTGTGGATCTTGTTTACTTGATTTTCCACCGCGGCGACCAATTCAATGCTCGCGCCGAACTCCTCGCTATGTTCCGCTACATCCTCGGTGAGCGCCACCGCCATGGTGGTGAACACCACGGGAGAAGGAATTTGAGGAGGCGTCATGGTGGTCGTCGTGGTCACCGCGGCGTTCCCCGCGACGCTGCACAACCACCGGCACCACCTTCACCAAATGCCACAGGTCCTTCGTCTTGGACAGCACCGGTGGCGATGGAGGTTGAGCCGGCTGGTTCCGCGCCTCTCTCCTTCCCATCTCTCGTCTTGACGAGGAACCGAAGCCGTTCTCCACCTACGATCGCGGCACGAATCTCCGTCCCGACTCGTCTTCCTCGGCTTGCACTCGGCGAGGTCGAGGCACCGGCTGCCCCACCGCCGCCATCTCCGCTTCTCACGGTGTTCACGCCGGGAAGCCGCCAACCGTCGCCGGGTCTCCGCCCGACGTGGCTTCGTGTCCCCCATGGAGCCTCAGCTCGTGCTCTCCCGAACGGCAACGGTGGCGCGGGGTCCTCCTCCTCCAATGGAGTTGAGGACCGTGCCTCGTCGCCGGGAGTAAACGCGCGGGAGTGGGGGCGGCTCGGGGCGGTGGACGGCGGCACGCGCGCGCCTCGGCGCGGCGGCGCGGCTGTTTCCGGCGGCGTCGTGGCGGCGTGTCCTCCATGGCGCACACGCGGCGGCGTTGTGCCCTTGTGCCGGCGGTAACGGCCCCCATGCTCGGCTGGTGGCGGGCCCCACAGGCCGGTGGCTGGCCCCTTGTGCCACGGCTGGTGGGCCCCACACGGTCGGCGTCCGGCGGCGGCACGCAGCGCTTTTCCGCGCGTGGAGTCGGCGCGGCGGCGCCCTTCTCCTCACCCGAACAGGCGGCGGCGGCTGGGAAGGATTGGGATGGTTAGGGTTTCAACCCTAACCGCCCCTATTTATTATTGGGCTAGGTGGGCCGATTTGGCTTAATGGGCCTCAGTCCATTAGGCCCAACATGCCATTTAATTAGGTTTTTATTTTTTCTGATTTAGAATTACGAATTTACAGTTTAGTCCTTAACTTCTGTGTAAATTGCGTTTAAATCCTAGCAAACATATTACATATCAGTGCTCAGTTTTATGTAAATTGCAACTCAGTCCATAGGCTATCTATGTACATATTTATCAATCCTTTATGCAATTTACTTAATGCATTTTATATATATTCAGTTTTCAGCTTTTCATACAAGCAATTAAAATTACTTGCGAATGCTTTGGGTTGATTTTCTCATTTTTGGAATAACAATTAATTTCTTAACTTTGATATTGGCCATACACAAGGTAGTACCTTTGTACTCACTGGGATTTTTATCCTCAACGTGCGTACCCAATATTTTGAAGTTTTGAAATTTTGGTCTACACTTTGGGTGACTAATTTTATTTATCTTCAAATTGGTCATACACAAGGTAGTACTTCACTCTTCGGGATTTTTATCCTCAAAGTGCGTATCCAATTTGATTATGAATAATTCAAGTCTATACCCAAGTGATTACCATACAATTTATTTTTCACATTGTCCACACACAAGGTAGTATTATATACTACTGCGGGATTTTTATCCTCAACGTGTGTACCCGATGTTGAAAAATGAATTAAAAACAAAGTTAACACCGTTGGTGCTTGACTATGTTATTTCATAAATAGAGAATATCCCTATTTTTTTCAAGTATACCTTGATTAATTGCATTTCGCATGGCTTATTCAACATTGCCATATATTTTAACACATCTATGGCCCTACATATGTAGGCACAATGGCTAGCAAAGAGTTTGAGGCACTCACTCTTGACGGTCAAAACTTTCCCACATGGGCAATGGATCTCAAAGTTAGTCTGTCGTGGCACGGACTGTATGCAGCCATTGCTCCTCCCCAACAGGGAGTTGATGAATTGGCACCACATCTCAAATACAATGCCTTATATATTATAAGGAACCACATCCATCCAGATCTCAAGGATGAGTATCTGATGGAGGAAGACCCACGCACTCTGTGGAATGCGCTACAAACATGGTACGAACAGCAAAAGGCAGTTATCCTGCCAGAGGCCACAAATGAGTGGAATCATCTCCGCATCCAAGATTTTAAATCTGTTGGAGAATACAACCATGCTGTTCATAAACTCAGTGCCAAACTGAGGTTTTGCGAAAAGGAACCATCTGATGTAGATAAAATTGAAAAGACTTTGTCTACTATGCTTCCTGCTCAGATGATCCTTCAGCAACAATACCATCAAAGAGGTTTCACCGTTTATTCTGAGTTAATCAAAACTTTACTTCAGGCAGAAAGGCACAATGAGCTCCTCCTTTGGAACTCCAACCTACAGCCTGTAGGAAATAAGCCTTTGCCAGAAGTGCATACTAACACTCAGAATAAACAACCAAGGAATACTAACCATACTAGTAATCCTGGAAACTTCAAAGGAAAGAACAAGCGCAAACGACAGAGGCAGCGTAAGTCTCATGGTGCTCCAAAGGGAAAGAATATTTCACAGTCGGATAACAAGAAGCAAAACAATAATGAGATATCCATAAGAATGGGTTCCATGTGGAAACTCATGTGAACAATAATGAGGAATTTCTTCTCATTACAAAAGATCACGGATATGGCAGACAGACACTTGAAAAAATTCCCTCACTTCCGTGAGGATTGTACTGCACATACATAAAACCCGTACCACATGTTGCTTACAAAATAATTTTCCAGAATGTTAACACATTCCAAACTTGGCATGATCGCCTTAGTCATCCTGGTATAGGGATGATGCGGAAAATTATCAACAATTCTGTGGGTCATACACTAAGTAATTCAAAATTTCCCCAATCCTCAGATTTTGTGTGCACCGCATGTGCCATAGGGAAACTAATTTTGAGACCCTCTTACCTCAAAATTCATGCCGAACCTCTAAAGTTCCTTGAACGCATTCAAGGAGACATATGTGGTCCAATTCAACCATTGTCAGGGCCGTTCAGGTATTTCATGGTTCTCATAGACGCATCTACTAGATGGTCTCATGTGAGTCTCCTCTCTACGAGGAACCATGCTTTTGCTAAAATTGTTGCACAAGTTATCAAACTTAAAGCACAATATCCTGAACATCAAATCCGCACTATCCGAATGGATAATGCTGCTGAATTTTCCTCACATGCATTCAATGATTATTGCATGGCCTTAGGAATTGAAGTTCAGCACTCGGTCCCATATGTCCATACTCAAAATGGGTTGGCAGAATCTCTCATCAAGAGAGTTAAACTTATTGCAAGACCGTTACTACGAATTGCAATCTACCAACAACTTGTTGGGGTCACGCGATCTTACACGCCGCGACTTGATTCAATTGCGTCCAACAAGCATATCATAAAACCTCCCCGTTTCAACTTGCACGTGGAAATACACCAAATATTTCCCATCTCGCGAAAGTTCGGTTGCGCGTATACGTACCGATCTCACCACCGCAGCGTACATCAATGGGCCCACACAGGAAAATGGGGATCTACGTGGGATATCAATCTCCGTCGATCATTAAATACTTGGAACCCCTTACAGGGGATGTATTTACTGCCCGGTACGCTGATTGTATCTTCAATGAAGATCATTTCCCGGCATTAGGGGGAGAAACTGAAAACCACATACAATGCCAGAAAATTAATTGGAATGCCACAGACATTTCCAATCAAGATCCATATACATCTGAAACTGAACTTCAAGTTCAGAAAATCATAAATTTGCAACATATTGCAAATAATATGCCAGATGCATTTGCTAATTATAAGGGTGTTACAAAATCCTACAATCCTGCGAGAAATGTGCCAGAAAGAGTAGAGGTACCAAATAAAACTACTCAACTCCCTAGTAAGAGGGGGAGAAGTACGGCTATTTCCACGGAGGCAGCTTCTAGCAAGCAAAGGAAAGGGAAGAACATATTTCCCAACATAGCAAATGCAACTCAACCACATGTTGAGGAACACCCAGTGGAGGTTCAACCTTCACATCCCACATCAACAGTGCACTCAATTACTGATGTTGGGACATCGGAACGCCCCGATGCTGTCATATTGGGAAATAATGATGCATCACAAAGGGTGCGTGAAATTTCCATTAACTACATTGAATCTGGAGAATCTTATGATAGAAAGTCTACAGTTGTCGACATACATTTCGCGATTCAATTGCAGAAATTATCCAAAATGATCCGGATCCAAAGACCATGGCGAGTGCAAAACGCGCTCGGATGGAATCAATGGAAAGATGCAATTCAAGCGGAATTAGCCTCACTCTCCAAAAGAAAGGTATTCACTCATGCAATACCTACACCTCGTGGAATCTTTCCTGTGGGATTCAAATGGGTTTTCGTCCGGAAACGAAATGAAAACAACGAGGTTGTGAGACATAAAGCAAGGCTTGTAGCACAAGGGTTCACGCAGAGGCCCGACATTGATTTCAATGAAACATATTCTCCGAGTTATGAGTGGAATAATATTCGATACCTTATATCTCGGTGTACAAAATCGTCTATCTATGCAGTTGATGGACATAGTGACTGCATATCTTTATGGGTCACTTGATTCGGACATTTATATGAAGGTTCCGATGGAATCTCTATCCCGAATCGAACGCAAACCGCAACATGTATTGTGTAAAACTTCGAAGTCACTTTATGGCCTGAAGGTCGGGAAGAATGTGGTATAACCGACTTAGTAAATTCCTTCTGCAGAAGGGATACACTAACAATGATGATTGTCCATGTGTTTTCATCAAAAGATCTCAAACGGGATTTTGCATCATATCTGTGTATGTTGATGATTTAAATATCATTGGCAACCCACAAGATATTGATGAGGCACGCAATCATCTAAAGACGGAGTTTGAAATGAAAGATTTGGGTCAAACCAAATTTTGCTTAGGTTTACAACTTGAGCATTTTCCCACTGGAATTTTAGTGCATCAATCGCCTATGTCCGAAGGTATTGGAGAAATTCAATATGGATAAATCATATCCCTCCAAAACTCCGATGGTCGTTCGGTCTTTAGAGCTCACGACTGATCAATTCAGACCAAAGGATAAAGGAGAAGAAATTCTGGGACCTCAGTATCCGTATCTCAGTGCCATTGGAGCGCTTATGTACCTTGCAAATTGCACCAGGCCTGATATTGCATTTGCAGTAAACTTGCTAGCTAGACATAGCGCTGCTCCAACCAAACATCATTGGGACAGAGTCAAACATATCCTCGAGATATGTGAATGGCACGAGAGATCTCGGATTATATTTCCAAAGGACCCCGAGACTCCAATATGATTGGATACACGATGCCGGCTATTTATCCGATCCCCATAATGGCCGATCCTGCAGGCTTTGTATTTTTACATGGAGGGACATCCATCTCATGGAAGTCATCAAAACAGACCCTTATGTCTACCTCCACCAATCACTGAAATAATTGCACTATATGAGGCATCACGAGAATGTGTTTGGCTTCGAGTGATCAACCACATACATCAATCAAGTGGTATTGGTGAAATTGATTCACCAACAATTATCTATGAAGATAACGCAGCTTGTGTTACACAGATGGATACAGGCTACATCAAAAATAACATAACCAAACATATCTCTCCCAAATTATTTTATCCCATGAGTTAAAACAAATGGGTGAAATAAATATCTTGCAAATCAAATCTTGTGATAATCTAGCTGATTTATTCACAAAATTCTTACCACCTTCCTTGTTCCAGAAATGTGTTCAAGGAATTGGTATGCGAAAACTTCGAGATTTGCAAGGTTCAGGGGGAGAAATATAATAGATGTTGTCATATCTAAACCATCATATTGCACTCTTTTCTTTGTATGAGTTTTACTTTCAAGGTTTCTCATACGAAGTTTTTAATGAGGCAATATTAACATAAGCATATGTCATATCTCAGTTTTTCCCCATTGGGGTTTTTAAAGAGATATCAATGACATATATTGTCCTCTAAACTATATGAGTTTTCTCCTATAAGGTTTTCTCATATGAGTTTACAATGAGGCGATAAGCATTATATGTTGTATCATTTTCTCCTTATTTTTTCACTGGGTTTTGAAGGAGTTTTCACAACATATCTATCAAGTATTACTCCTCGCTTTGTCCTACAGGATACTTTGAAGGATTAATATTATTGTTCATTGATTTCAAGGAGGATTCGATCAAAGGGAGAGTGTTACAACATATTTGATCTCCCTCAATCAAGCAGTTAATAGATCACCTTATCCACCCCTTCACATCCCATTTTGAAGCATCACATCCTATTTTGTAAGGATGGCAGTTAACACTTTCATTTTATAAATATATTGATCAATGAATAAAGCACACACAAGTTCTCCATTTGCTTTCATTTTCATTGTCATTTAGATTCCATCTTCAACAAAATGTATTCGATTGTTAGTTCTCGCACTAATCAAATCGTGATCCATGCATGCACGTACGGATCGGATTAATTAAGCAGTGCGTATTGCATGTGTGTGCTACTAGCTAGCTAATTAAGCTCCGAGTCGTACATATGCAACCAATATATGCAGGTTGGATGCGTCTGCACGCATTGCTCCCCGGTGCTTCACACGTCAGCTCTCTTAAGCTAATTGGCGCGGTCATGCAAACGCCGGCCAATCCAGCTAATCTGCCGGTTATAGTTTTCCTGAAAATCTGCTGGATATTGGCTCGTCGGTACACTCGAGCTTAATTGTATCAGGTTTTACCTTGGGAAGGTCAAACTTCAAAAAACTTAAAGGTCAGATATGTGCTAATTAAATTTTGTTTTTGTAAGACGGAAGCTGCGTGCGTGCACCCACCGCACGCTACACGCGTAATATGACGCTCACAACCTGATAAATACGCCTCCAACACACTTAAAAAAAACTAGCATCAACTTAACTACTATGATGTTTAATTCATCTGGCAAAATTCATAATAGTCCTGATTTCAATAAAAACCGAAACTAAAAAAACATATTTAGTATTGGTTAAAAAATACAATGCGATGTTATGATCTTATCAACTGGGACAAAAGATCATTTTTAGTCTTCTTGTCAGACTTTGTCAGGTCGCCAAATATCTTTAGTCCCGGTTTATAAGAACCAGGACTAAACATCTTAACTTTAGTTCTGATTGGTAATACTATCCGGAAGTAAAGATCATTAGATCTTTAGTCTCTATTGGTAACACCGATCGGGACTAAAGTGAATGTCTATTTTGTACTTCTTCTTATTCCTCCAGCTCGAGTCATTGCTACAAAGATTTGAAGTAAAAAGGGAGGTGTTGTCAAATTTTTTTTTAAATTGTTTTGGTGATAATATATAAATCGAAGAGATTTAAAAGGTTAGCAACTCCATCTTTTAACGATGTATGCTTAGCATATTACATTTATAGGTATATTTCTATATATTTTTATCTCTAGAAAGTTTATGAAAAATGATGAGAGAGAAATTTTTTTAGAAAAAATTATGTTACTTTTTAAAATTAAAAACTTGTGGATAAAAATGTTATAAAAAAGATGACAAAGAAAAAACATAAAAAATTAATATAAAAGAATAGAAAACAAAGTTAATTTAAAAATCGTTAAAATAGTTAGAAATAATTATAATACATTAAAAATATGTTTAGTACTTTCAAAAAACTTTTTAAAACAATTCTAAACTTTATTAAGTATAATACATTAACATAAAGTATGTGTGATTATTATATAATTATTATATGATTACTTTTATATAATTATTATATTATTATTTAATTAGTTTGACTTTTGTAGATTTTCTTTTTACGATTTTTGTGCATTTCGGGTAGATAGATCGGCAATGGATATACAACGCGGACCGATGATTGACAGAGTTTATTCAAAGCGTGCATTATTTTTTGAGTGTGGCCAATGTTAACAAGTATAAGGGATTTATATGTTGTTCATGCAAAAAATGCAAAAACCAGAAGGAGTATTCTATATCAAAAACTATTCATGCCCACTGGTTTGAGTCGGAACTCATGCCTAATTATAATTGTTGGACATCACACGGAGAGGTTAGGGTTGCAACGGAAGAAGATGAAGAAGAAGACGACAACATTTCGGACTGGGGTCAATATGGTGAATTTGAAGAAAATACAACAGGTGAGCCGGATGGGGCTATTGAAGATAACGACGGTCTGGATGATCTTGATCAGATGTTGCGTGACGTAAAGGAGGACTGCAAAGGTGAAAAGGAGATCCAGAAATTAGAGCATATGTTAGCAGACTACAAAATGTCCCTGTACCAAGGTATCGAACAAGGGCACAAAAAGTTGGGTACCACGCTGAATTTCTTGCAATGGAAGGCAAAAATGGTGTGTGTGACTAGGCATTTGGCGAGTTATTAAAACTCATAAAGAACATTCTTCCAGAGGGAAATGAATTGCCCGAATCAACATACGAAGCTAAGAAGGTAGTTTGCCCTCTAGGACTGGAAGTACAGAAGAGACACGCTTGTCCAAACGATTGTATCCTCTATTACGGTGAGGAGTACGAGACGTAGAAGCATGTCCGGTTTGTAAAGCACAACGATACAAGATTAGACAAGATGATCCAGGTAAAGTTGACGGACAGCCTTCAAAGAAGAGAGTTTCTGCTGTGGGGAGCATCACCCTAGGATGGCCTACACAAGGGAAAGAAGACCAGCTAGACCGAGCTAAGAGGCCTCGGGCTAGGGCCGATGGCCCGACCTTATTCGAGGTCGGCCGTCCCGACCTTTGTCCCCTAGTCCAACCCCAGCCCCTTAACTTGGCCTCTGCGGCTGGGGTCGAAGTCCTGACCTCGTTTGGGGTTGGGCGTCCCGACCTCTGCCCCTTAGACCGACCTCAGTCCCTTAACCCGACCTCTGCAAATGGCTCCGACCAAGAAAGGAAGTTTTCCTTATTGGGAAGGAGGTGTACTCAACAAGGTTCGCTGAGGGTACAAGGAGCGGATAACTCGACAGAAGATGACGTCACCCGATAGGACTACGCGTGTGTTACCTGTGGAGGATGGATCCCGAGACAAGACTATGATGCCCACGGCGACTAAAGTCCAAGGGATGTCTGTGTACTTTTTTAGATTATGTTTGTGCTTGCTTTTTACTTTATGGCCAAGCTTTCTTGCGCCTCAAGCCCCATCGTAACTGCCCCCTTGAGATATAAAAGGGATGACAGGTCGTGCGGACGAGGGAGGCCAGATCTGATCCCAAACTGTCACTTGTACACAAATCTTATTTATACACCACCCCAACAAAGAACACAGGACGTAAGCTTGTTATCCTTCGGGAGGGCCGAACATGTCTAAAATCTTGGCTCACATTGTTCTCGAGTCGACCATTAGATCTATCGGTAGGACACCCCGATCACTCTTTCACCTCTTCGGGCAGCCAACGTGGAGGACTGATCGACCACCCGTTGACACCTGCTAAGGTGATTTGATATTTTTTTCTATAATACCACGGCTCAGGTGCTTGTTCAGGAACAAAGAACATGCTAGAATGATGCGCTGGCACGCATAAGAACGTCAACAAGACAGGATGCTGAGACACCCCGCCGATGGGTCACAGTGACGAAACATCGACATGACATTTGAAGACTTCGGAGAGGATGCACGAAACATAAGGTCTGGCTTAAGTACAGCTGACATGAATCCATTTGGAGAGATGAGCAGCAACCATAGCACTTGGCCTGTTACGATGATTATTTACAACGTTTCCTTGGCTATGCATAAAGCGAAAGTACATCATGATGTCGATTATTATTCAAGACCCAAAGCAACCTGGTAACGACATTGATGTGTACCTATGACCATTGGTCGAAAATCTGAAATTGCTGCGAAAGAAAGAAGGTGTCCCCATGTGGGATAAGGACAAACAGAAGCAATTTAACATATGAGCGTTGCTGTTTGAAACTATCAACGATTGGCCTCCACTTAGCAATCTATCTGGACAGTCAAACAAAGGGGTACAAGGCTTGCACCTATTGTATGGATGAAAACAAAAATATGTATCTAAAACATTGTAAGAAGGTTGTGTACATGGGGCATCGTCGATTTCTTGTTGCAAGCCACCCTATCCGAAAGAAAGACAAACATTTTGAATAGAAGACTCACCACCATACTAAGCCAAAACATCATAACAGAAAAGTCGTGTTTGCTATGGTGAAAGATCTGAAAATAGTGTTTGAAAAGGGACCTGACAGCCAACCTATAGCAAGTAAAGATGGTCACACGGTGATGTGAAAGAAGAAGTCTATTTTTTGGGAGTTAACCTATTGGAAAGACTTGGACGTCTGCCATGTAATCGACGTGATGCACCTTACTAAAAACCTTTGTGTCAACCTGCTGGGCTTCCTAGGTGTATATGGAAAGTCAAAAATATATACTTTAAGCACGTAATGATCTCAAGCTTGTGGAACAACGTGACGACCTTCATCTGAAACCAAAGGAGAAAAGAAGCCATTACTTGAGTCCAGCCAGCTACACTCTGAGCAAGGCAGAGAAAAAAAGCATGTTTGAAAGCTTGGAGAGCATCAAGGTACCATCTGGATACTCCTCGAATATAAAGGGAATAATAAGCACGAAAGAGAAGAAGTTCACAAACCTAAAGTCTCATGACTGCCACGTGTTGATGACACAGCTACTTCCTGTTATAATTTAGGGTATCCTTCCTGATAATTTCTGGGCAACAATAACAAAGCTATGTGCTTTCATGAATGCAATTTTGTAGAAGATCATCGATCCAGACAGATTAGAAGCCCTTCAAAATGATGTGGTACAATGTATTGTCAGCTTTGAGATGATATTTTCACCTTCCTTCTTCAATATAATGACACATATTCTATTTCATCTCGTCAAAGAGATCCGTACTCTTGGTCTTGTATACTTACACAACATGTTCCCTTTCGAGAGATACATGGGTGTTCTAAATAAGTACGTTCATAACTGTTCTCATCCGGAGGCAAGCATTGCCAAGGGGTATGAAACAGAAGAGGTCATTTTCGACCCCCGTTTTTGAGAACGGGAATCATTCGTTTTCATAGTACCATATCCCTGGATTGAGTAGTTTGGTACCCACGAATACAGTTCTGAATTACCAGGTGCAAAGTGCACGAATAGTCTTACAACGACTTATTACAATAATAGGCCCGAAGGTGATATCCAATACATATAGGACCTATGGGTCCGAATTCAACCAAATCAGAGTTTAGATGAGATAAACAGACGGAAAAGCAGCGGCATGTCGATTGCCATAGGCAACGACTGGGGACTAAGACCTAGCGTGCTCCATTGTCTTCATTCCTCCTGGTAGTAAGCATAGGGGTCCTCCAGTTCTTTGTTTCCTTCATCTGAAGTTTGTGCGTATAGCAAGGGTGAGTACCCAACGTACTCAGCAAGCCGACACGGAATAGTGCACATGACAGGGTTATTCAAAGGATGGCTGAGGTTCATTTGCACAAAGCCAATTTTCACAAATCATTTCACAAGCCTAACATCTAGCCAGTCAAGTTTTAGTTCTAGAATATGTTAAATCGGCGACGGTTCTGTCTGCCATCCATCGTGATACCAAGGATGGTTTCCTGTCTCCGGTTCGTCATGGTTTTTCTGGGGAGTCTATCCCTTCTCGCAGGACGAGAAGTTAAGTCCACCAGCATACAAAATCATTATGCCTACCAACCCATCATTTTAATGTTTAAGAGTCTAGCCACGGGAGAAACTTGTCACGTCGCTCATTAACCGCGAGCATGGCTATTCGAATAGATTGATTGACTCTCACTGTAGTGGATGTACACTTTACCCATACTCCGCGACTACTCATTGAATGAGCTTACATCCCTCTACATGGGACGGTCACGGCAAAGCCTTTCGATGACCTCACTTTGGCAGTACCCGCTCCATGAACTTAAGTCCTCATGCACTCTAGCCATCATTTTCTAGCAGTGAGAGGAGTTCTGGCGTTCCCGAGGTAAGAGAGAAAACTCACTTCATCTTTAAGTCATCGTTAGGTTTAGGTTACTATTCACATAAAGGCCTTTCATTCATCATAATCATGGGCACACTACCCTTGGTAGGTCCCTAACTCAACACTTACACCTGAACCACTCTGCAGGGATACTGCCTCCGCTCGGCTATCTACTCTGCTAGGTCTATACTCATTCGAGAAGTACGGTTGTACTGGTTCGCTCTAAGTTATAAGTCTCATGGCTCGGTCCTTAATTGATCAGGGACGGTACTAGCCTTTCCCGGAAAACCACCCAAATCCATCCATCCGCCCCAGTCTGAAAGCATTGGTTTGTATATTCATTTTTCATCAAAGCTATTTCCATCATGATCAAGGCAACGTGGCGCTTATGTCTCCACTTGCTGTGTCTTAACTATCTTCCCAAAGACAGTTGCCTAAGCACGAGGCTTATTTGTAAAATCATGAGTATGCAAGAATCTAGTATAAGCGTGGCTAAGCATTTTACCGAAGTTAGCCTCCGGTCATATCACATCAAAGGTTACAAAGAATATTTCTAAGGGTATTCAATATCGAGGCAGGGAATATCAAGTGTAGGTACTCATTTGTGTATAGCATGCAATTTGTAATTGAAATCAATATCATTTCACAAAGTAGGATCAATATGCTCAAAGGAATGTGTAGACTTGCCTTGCTCGCACACTTGTTTGCCGGGGTCTTCAACGTAGTCAGTGCTCGCTCCCTCGGTTGCTATCCGTACGTGCGAAAGATCAATTGAATTTGATCAGAATTCAATAAAATACCAAGAGATCGAAAAGAACCATAAGAACGACTCCAAACGTTTAGCCTAGAATTCTACTCAAGTTCGGACGAGGGTTGTTAGGGTAAAATCCATGTTTGAAAACGAGTTGATGCCCTAGGGTTTTCGCAAAATGTCGATCGCATTTATTTGAGAAAATAGATTTAGAAATATCAACGGAAGGGTTTTGTACTCGAAGCTTTGAAGGTTCGAGCACTAAAAGAAACATATTTCAAAGGGCGGGAAAGAAATAAACAAAGTCCAGATTAAAACGACGCGAAACAAAATCTCCGAAAAGTCCGATTTCAATTTTCTGAATTTGCTCCGAGAAAAATATATGACAGAACAATATATTTTTGCCCAAATATTTTCCCAAATCATTCCAAAACACTTTTCTTATTTTTCCAAAATTTTTCCCATTTTTTTCTATTTTTATTTTTCCACTTTTCTTCTCTTTTTCTTTTCTTTTCTTTTTCTTTTCCTCTGTTTACTATTCACCAACCCGCTAGGTGTTCGACCGCGCTCTCTCTCTCTCTCTCCGTTGTGGCTGGCAACCGGCACATGCGAGGGGGAAAAAGATGGCGGCTCGGCTTACCGGCGACGGCGGCGCTTGGGAAGGGCGGTGGAGCTCCGGCGCATGGCGGTAGGGCTCGCGGCGACGGCGGCGTTTGGTGGCTAGGGTTGCGGCGGGAACGGCGCGGGGAAAACGGCGAGGAAACGGTGATGGGCGGCGGCGGTGTGGGGGAAACGAGAGGGGAGAGGAGGTCTTATATAGGCGCGGCCGGAATGGTGGGGTCCGAGCGCGTACGGCGGGCGCACGCGGCGCGGTGGCGGGGCCGCGCGCGGCGAATGCGGCGACGCGCGGGCCGGGCACGAGACGGGTGGCACGTGGCGAGGTCATGGACGGGGTTGGGGTAAGGCGGCGATGGGTGGCGGGCGCGGGCGCGGGGTCGGTACGACGGGCAAACGCGTGGCGAAACGGCGCATGGCGCGGCAGGGCGGGCACGGCGTGGGCGGCGCGTGCGGGCGGGCGGGGCCGGGCGCGAGCGGAGCACGTGCGCGGCGCGTGGCGCGCGCGGCGCGGCGCGTTACGGCGGCGCGCGCGCGGCGGGCGCGAGGCCGGCGCGTGCGGCGTCGAGCACCTCGTGACCAATGAACAGTGCGGATTTTTATTTTTTCCTGATTTTTCAAATCTATTTTCCAATTCCAATTTCCTTCACTCTAAAAATTCCCAATAAAAATATAGTATTCCCAGAATTAATTAAAAATATATTTTCAAACTTTTCACCACCTTTTATTTATTTAAAAATATATATCACCATATTTAATTTAGTCCCTTTTTCCTAAATCCATAAATCACCATTTTTAATTCCAACTAATTTTCTAGATTTTATATAAATCCCTTAAAATATTTTATTGCCATTTTATTTCCTAATTAATTATTCCACAATCACCAATTTATATTTTATTTTACAAACACATATTTTTATGAATCTACCCCACTTCATATTTTATTTTAAAATTCCTAACCTTAGACTTGAGATTTTTCTCGCCCAACGTAAATCCAAATCATTTGGTTTTTCACAAACATCGAGATGAATCGTTCACATATAAATTCATGCAACCAAGTTGGCAAATAAGAAGCAGTAAACACGATCAAGAAGCAACAAGCAAAAGTTTTTTTGTAAGTTCCGATTTTTAATTTCCGGTTTTTAAATTCTCCGATTTTTAGGGCGTTACAAACCTACCCCCTAACAATAAATCTCGTCCCCGATATTTCTTACCGTTCGCGGAATAGGTTTGGGTACTTGGTCTTTAAAAAGTCTTCTTTTTCCCATGTGGCTTCGTCTTCAGTGTTGTTGCTCCATTGCACCTTGTACATTCGCCACGTTTTGGTCCTAGTCTTTTTTTCAGCTTCGTCCAAAATCTTTACAGGGTATTCGGGGTATGTGAGGTCCTCACTGATAAGAACGTCTTTCGATGGGATTTGTTCTTCCGGTACTCGCAAACACTTCTTCAGTTGTGACACATGAAAGACAGGGTGTACATCGGAAAGATTTTCTGGTAGGTCCAGTTGATAAGCCACTTCGCCTCTTTTGGCGCTTATCGGGAAAGGTCCAACATATCTTGGCGTCAGTTTTTTTTTGACCTTGAACCTCTTGGTTCCTCTTAGTAACGAGACTTTTAGGTACACAAAGTCACCTACTTTGAATTCCAACTCTCTTCGGCGAGTGTCGGCATAGCTCTTTTGCCGAGACTGGGCTACCTTAAGCCGATCTCTTATCAGTCAAACTTTCTCTTCAGCCTCCCTAATGACGTCTGGTCCAAATACGGCTCGTTCGCCGGTCTCTGACCACATCAACGAAGTGCGGCATCTTCGTCCAAATA
Source organism: Oryza australiensis (assembly GCA_019925245.2). Classification (NCBI taxonomy): domain Eukaryota; kingdom Viridiplantae; phylum Streptophyta; class Magnoliopsida; order Poales; family Poaceae; genus Oryza; species Oryza australiensis. The sequence goes on along the minus strand of JAIFGZ020000387.1, from coordinate 303,406 downwards.
GGGCCTCGTTTGGTGACATCTTCAGACTAGCCTGGTAGCTGTTGTTATTGGAGAACTCTGTGTAGGACAGGCATTTCTCCCAGTCCTTAGTAAAATCCAACGCACAGGCTCTTAGCATGTCCTCTAGGACTTGGTTCGTCCTTTCAGTTTGTCCATCTGTCTGAGGGTGATAAGCAGTACTGAAGGCGAGGTGAGTTCCTAACGCCTCGTGAAACTTATCCCAGAAGTGAGATGTGAACTGAGTGCCACGGTCTGACACAATCCTTGTGGGTACTCTATGTAAGCACACGATTCTGGACATGTACAGCTCGGCCAATTTGGCGCTGCTATACCGGGTCTTGACCGGGATAAATCGGGCAGTCTTGGTCAGTCTATCCACGATCACCCAAATGGAATCGTATCCGGTAGCAGTTTTAGGTAATCCTACTATAAAGTCCATGCCTATTTCATCCCATTTCCACTCAGGGATTTTGAGCGGTTGCAGCAGTCCTGTCGGTCGCTGATGCACAGCCTAAACTCGTTGGCATACATCGCATACGGCCACGTATTCCGCTATGTATCTTTTCATGTTGGGCCACCAGTATTTCGTTTTCAAATCCTGGTACATTTTGGTGCTGCCCGGGTGTAGCGAGTATGCTGACTCATGGGCTTCCTTCAAGATTAGTTTCCTCAATCCGTCTTTCTCGGGTACGTAAATCCTTTTTCGATACCATAGGGTTCCAGCGTCGTCGGCTATGAATTCCTTGGCTAGTCCTTCAGCCATGCGCTCCTTGATTACCCGGACTTCCTCACAATCCTGCTGGGCTTCCTTAATTTGACTTCGTAGGAGAGGTTGTATCTTCAGCGAACTCAGTTGTCCTTGAGGAATCAACTGCAGGTTAAGCCGAGCTATCTCTTTTTGAAGCTCATTGGCCATATATTCCATCCTCAGTTGGTTGCACTGGGCTTTGCGGCTCAAAGCATTAGCCACGACATTGGCCTTGCCAGGGTGGTAATGGATTCCTAGGTCATAATCCTTGGTCAGTTCCAGCCATCTTCTCTGGCGTAGGTTAAGATCTGTCTGGGTAAATAAATACTTCAAGCTCTTGTGGTCCGTGTATATGTCACAGTGGTTTCCGATCAGGTAGTGCCTCCAAATCTTTAAGGCATGCACTACTCCGGCCAATTCTAAGTCATGGGTGGGATAGTTCTCCTCATGAGGTCGCAGTTGTCTTGAGGCATAAGCCACAACCTTTCCTTCTTGCATCAACACACCTCCTAATCCTTGTCGAGATGCATCGCAATATATAACGAAGTCTTTCCGGTTGTCCGGTAGGACTAAGATCGGGGCGGTGGTTAACTTTTCTTTGAGCTGGTCAAATGCCTGTTGACACTGCTCAGTCCATGCATACTTCTTTTCCTTCTTCAATAGTTGGGTCAGGGTCGGGCTAACTTAGAAAATCCTTCTATAAACCGTAGGTAATATCCAGCCAATCCCAAGAAACTTCTAACCTCGTTCAGGGTGCTTTCCATTTGGTAACAGCTTCGACCTTGGCGGGGTCTACTGCTACGCCTCCTGCTGAGATCACATGTCCCAGAAAAGCTACTTCCTTAAGCCAAAATTCACACTTGCTGAATTTGGCATATAGCTGATGCTCTCGCAGCTTCTCTAGTACCAAGCGTAGGTGTGATGCTTGTTCTTCATCATCCTTGGAGTAGATGAGGATATCATCAATGAACACTAACACGAACTTGTCCAGATATTCCATAAATACTTTGTTCATGAGGTTCATGAAGTAGGCTGGGGCATTGGTCAGTCCAAAAGACATTACTGTGAACTCGTACAAGCCGTAGCGCGTAGAGAACGTAGTCTTGGGTATATCCTCAGTCCTAATCTTCAGCTGATGGTATCCAGATTGAAGATCGATCTTTGAGAACACTCGGGCTCCCTTGAGTTGATCGAACAGGTCGTCAATTCGAGGTAACGGGTATTTGTTCTTAATGGTAACCTCATTCAATGACCGGAGCCTTGGCTCCGGTGCGGTTGGGGGTGTTGCGCGGCTTAGGGCAGCTGTTGGCATAATGCCCAGGCTCTCCGCAATTGAAGCAATTGACATTCCTGGCTCCTGGGGCTGCCAAGGTAGGTGCTGGAGTGCGAGATGGGGTTGCAGGTGGTCTGCTGACATTGCCGGGTGCGGCAGGGCGATGGGTTGCTACAATGGTTGGCTTCCAACCCGATGGGGTTGCTCCTTTGGGTCGCTGGGGCGTTCCTTGAATTGGGCGGGCTAGAGCAAGTCTACTCTTCCAGTTGTTTTCAACCGTCCTTTGGTCATGCTCAAGCCTTACGACCTTGTTGATGAGGCTCTGAAAGCTAGCATGGTCCTGACCGATCATCGGTCCTCTTAACTCGTCGTTCAGTCCTTCAATAAACTTGTCCATCTTTTCCTCTTCGTCTGCCAGATCGCTTATGGCGTAACGGGCAAGCTGGGTAAACATGTTAAGGTACTCATGTACCATGGTGTTGCCTTGGCGCAACCTACGGAACTCGTTCTTCTTCATCCTCATAACTGCGGCGGGTACAAAATTTTCACGGAAGGCAGCTGTGAACTCCTCCCACGTGGGTTCACCGGCATCTTCAGCCCGTGTTTCCTTGTAGGCGTCCCACCAATCACTTGCAGGTCCTTCTAGCTGATTGGTTGGCGAAGACGACTCTGTCGGTTCCCGTACTCGGACGAGAGTCAGCTTCTTTTCTATTACCCTTAGCCAATCTTCGGCGTCCATGGGTTCAATTGCCGAGGAGAATGTCGGCGGTTTTTCCCTCATAAATTCGCCGAGGTTTGATCCTCCGTGCTGTCCTTGGTTATTGGCGATATCTTGCAGCAACTGCGTTTGCAAAGCCATGACTTCTACTAAGGTGGAAGGGTTAGGCTCTGGCGGGTTCTCGGGAGCTGCTGGGGCTCTGCGACGATGCGCCATATGAACAATGGGGATAAGGTAAGAGACTCGCTTTGCTAACGTCGCGATACTAAGGAATTTTCTTTGAGTTGTTTGAAGTGATCTTTCAAAGCAAGCTTGGTGGAATAAACTCATTTAGGACATAACATAGAACTTCATTATCAGTTCTTAAACGTTACATCTGAGGGATACATTGGACTTGTATAGTCCATACGACACAATACAACATTACTAATATCGTTCTAGGGTCTCATACATAAGAGGGTAGGGCTTGGTCATTGTTGTCTTAACTCCATCCAAAGCAAGACCAGGGCTGCTGCTGGTGTCCAACTAGTCATCCAGCCATCCGCATGATCCAGGTGCTGGCAGGGGGTGATCCTTGGCCGAAGCGAATCGAAGTCCCCATGGCTCAGAGGTAGTGGCCTCAGAGTCATGTCTGACCTTCCTGCTTGGCGGCCTGGTACTCTTCCGGGCAGTCCTGAGGGTGATAGGACCTCCGGTGAGTGTCATGCGCGAGTAGGAGCTTCCTCCTGTAATGGATCAGTATCATTGAGCTCCCACTTGATCTCCATAGGTTCTATCTCGGACTCGGAGTCAGTGTTGATCTGGATGGGGTTATCCTCTCCCGAACCAGGCTCGGATGGTACAGCCATGGAAATCGAGATGGGTTCCAATGAGGTAGCAGCAGTGGGTGGCCTCCACGGTGCAGACTGGGTTGCCTTCCTCTCGGTAGGGGTGGTGTACGAACTCAGTCATGATGAGCTCAGCACGGTGAATGGCGTTGAGGCGAAGGAATGCCTCACGGGCTGCGTCCTGAAGAGCTGCTTCTACCAGATCTCTGTGATAACGAGTGTGTAAGCAATAGGGTGTCTCGCTCCCTATGTGGGCCTCAACCGAAACCGCGGCTTCCCATACCGGGTGTCCTTCGGTGCCATGAATCCTAATCCGGTAGGTGGGTGCATCTAGGTACCTTAGGCACCATAGCAATAACTGGAGTTGTGACACAAGTCCTTCTTCCCGTGGAACTTTGATCTCCCAAACTCCGACATGGTCCGACATCTGTTTTGGATGTAATTTAGGGTCAGAGAGGGATAATATCAAAACAATTTGAGCAAAGGAGATGGGGATAAGAATATGAGGGAAAGTATATTTGTTTTGTGAAAATAGTTTGTATTTGCAAAATAATCCTACGTAGGGATATTTCCCTTTAGCCAGCTAGTCAGGGGTAGGGCGCCAGTTGGTCTTTTCCTACAGTCACACTGCTCTGATACCAGCTCTGTCGACCCCCGTTTTTGAGAACGGGAATCATTCGTGTTCATAGTACCATATCCCTGGATCGAGTAGTTTGGTACCCACGAATACAGTTCTGAATTACCAGGTGCAAAGTGCACGAATAGTCTTACAACGACTTATTACAATAATAGGCCCGAAGGCGATATCCAATACATATAGGACCTATGGGTCCGAATTCAACCAAATCAGAGTTTAGATGAGATAAGCAGACGGAAAAGCAGCGGCATGTCGATTGCCACAGGCAACGACTGGGGACTAAGACCTAGCGCGCTCCATTGTCTTCATTCCTCCTGGTAGTAAGCATAGGGGTCCTCCAGTTCTTCGTTTCCTTCATCTGAAGTTTGTGCGTATAGCAAGGGTGAGTACCCAACGTACTCAGCAAGCCGACACGGAATAGTGCATATGACAGGGTCATTCAAAGGATGGCTGAGGTTCATTTGCACAAAGCCAATTTTCACAAATCATTTCACAAGCCTAACATCTAGCCAGTCAAGTTTTAGTTCTAGAATATGTTAAATCGGCGACGGTTCTGTCTGCCATCCATCGTGATACCAAAGATGGTTTCCCGTCTCTGGTTCGTCATGGTTTTTCTGGGGAGTCTATCCCTTCTCGTAGGTCGAGAAGTAAAGTCCACCAGCATACAAAATCATTATGCATACCAACCCATCATTTTAATGTATAAGAGTCTAGCCATGGGAGAAACTTGTCATGTCGCTCATTAACCGCGAGCATGGCTATTCGAATAGATTGATTGACTCACACTGTAGTGGATGTACACTTTACACGTACTCCGCGACTACTCATTGAATGAGCTTACATCCCTCTATATGGGACGGTCAAGGCAAAGCCTTTCGATGACCTCACTTTGGCAGTACCCGCTCCATGAACTTAAGTCCTCATACACTCTAGCCGTCATTTCCTAGCAGTGAGAGGAGTTCTGGCGTTCCCGAGGTAAGAGGGAAAACTCACTTCATCTTTAAGTCATCGTTAGGTTCATGTTACTATTCACATAAAGGCCTTTCATTCATCACAATCATTGGCACACTACCCTTGGTAGGTCCCTAACTCAACACTTACACCTGAACCACTATACAGGGATACTGTCTCCACTCGGCTATCTACTCTGCTAGGTCTATACTCATTCGAGAAGTACGGTTGTACTGGTTCGCTCTAAGTTATAAGTCTCATGGCTCGGTCCTGAATTGATCAGGGACGATACTAGCCTTTCCCGGAGAACCACCCAAATCCATCCATCCGGCCCAGTCTGAAAACATTGATTTGTATTTTCATTTTTCATCAAAGCTATTTCCATCATGATCAAGGCAACGTGGCGCTCATGTCTCCACTTGTCGTGTCTCAACTATCTTCCTAAAGATAGTTACCCAAGCACGAGGCTTATTTGTAAAATCATGAGTATGCAAGAATCTAGTATAAGCATGGCTAAGCATTTTACCGAAGTTAGCCTCCGGTCATATCACATCAAAGGTTACAAAGAATATTTCTAAGGGTATTCAATATCAAGGCAGGGAATATCAACTGTAGGTACTCATTTGTGTATAGCATGCAATTTGTAATTGAAATCAATATCATTTCGCAAAGTAGGATCAATATGCTCAAAGGTATGTGTAGACTTGCCTTGCTCGCACACTTGTTTGCGGGGGTCTTCAACGTAGTCGGTGCTCGCTCCTCGGTTGCTATCCGTACGTACGAAAGATCAATTGAATTCGATCAGAATTTAATAAAATACCGAGAGATCGAAAAGAACCATAAGAACGACTCCAAACGTTTAGCCTAGAATTCTACTCGAGTTCGGACGAGGGTTGTTAGGGTAAAATCCTAGTTTGAAAACAAGTTGATGCCCTAGGGTTTTCGCCAAACGTCGATTGCATTTATTTGAGAAAATAGATTTAGAAATATCAACGGAGGGGTTTTGTACTTGAGGCTTTGAAGGTTCGAGCACTAAAAGAAACATATTTCAAAGGGCGGGAAAGAAATAAACAAAGTCCGGATTAAAACGATGCGAAACAAAATTCCGAAAAGTCCGATTTCAATTTTCCAAATTTGCTCCGACAAAATATACGAGAAAACAATATATTTTTGCCCAAATATTTTCCCAAATACTTCCAAAACTCTTTTCTTATTTTTCCAAAATTTTTCCCATTTTTTTCTATTTTTCTTTTTCCCTTTTCTTCTCTTTTTCTTTTCTTTTCTTTTTCTTTTCCTCTGTTTACTACTCACCACTGCCGGTGTTCGACCGGCTGCTCTCTCTTCTCTCTCTCGTTGTGGCGGCAACCGGCACAGCGAGGGGGAAAAAGATGGTGGCTCGGCTTACCGGCGACGGCGGCGCTTGGGAAGGGCGGTGGAGCTCCGGCGCACGGTGGTAGGGCTCGCGGTGACGGCGGCGTTTGGTGGCTAGGGTTGCGGCGGGATTAGCGTGGGGAAAACGGCGAGGAAACGGCGATGGGCGGCGGCGGTGTGGGGAAAAACAGAGGGGGAGAGGAGGTCTTATATAGGCGTGGCCGGGAGGGGGAACGAACGGGGGAATGGTGGGGGTCCGGGCGCGGTACGGCGGGGCGCACGCGGCGCGCGCATGGCCGGGTCGGCGCGGCGAATGCGGCGACGCGTGGGGCCGGGCACGGGACGGGCAGCACGTGATGAGGTCGCGGATGGGGTCGGGGTAAGGCGGTGACGGGTGGCGGGCGTGGGCGCGGGCGCGGGGTCGGTACGGCAGCAAACGCGTGGCGGCGGCGGCGCACGGCGCGGGTGGGGCCAAGCGCGGCGTGGGCGGCGCGTGCGGGCGAGCCGAGGCCGAGCGCGGCACGAGCATGTGCGTGCGGCGCGTGACGCGCGCGTGCGCGGCGCGGTACGGCGGCGCGCGCGGCGGGCGTGAGGTCGAGGCCGGTACGGCGTCGAGCACCTCGTGACCAATGAACAGTGCGGATTTTTATTTTTTTCCCAATTTTTCAAATCTATTTTCCAATTCCAATTTTCTTCACTCTAAAAATTCCCAAAAAATATAGTATTCCCGAATTAATTAAAAATATATTTTTCAAACTTTTCACCACCTTTTATTTATTTAAAAATATATATCACCATATTTAATTTAGTCCCTTTTTCCTAAATCCATAAATCACCATTTTAATTCCAACTAATTTTCTAGATTTTATATAAATCCCTTAAAATATTTTTGCCCATTTTATTTCCTAATTAATTATTCCACAATCACCCATTTATATTTTATTTTACAAACACATATTTTTATGAATCTACCCGCTTCCTATTTTATTTTAAAATTCCTAACCTTAGACTTCGAGATTTTTCTCCCCAACAGAAATCCAAATCATTTGGTTTTTCACAAACATCGAGATGAATCGTTCACATATAAATTCATGCAACCAAGCTGGCAAATAAGAAGCAATAAACACGATCAAGAAGCAACAAGCAAAAGTTTTTTTGTAAGTTCCGATTTTTAATTTTCGGTTTTTAAATTCTTCGATTTTTAGGGCGTTACAGTCATTGAGTTCTGCGTAGAATTTATTGAAGACCTTTGTCCAATCAGGGTGCCTGAGTCAAGCCATAAAGGGAGACTACAGGGAAAGGGTACTCTTGAAAGGGAGGTAATAATGACTGTAGACAATGATTTATTTCATAAAGCACAGTTCACGGTTTTGCAACAATATTCATTGGTGGCTCCTTACATGAGGAGCACTAGGCAATTGTTCACTCCAAAAACATCGGTAAGTCCGATGCCTGGATTACACGCCATCACATTGATACTTCCTCGCTTGGCTGCGACAACATCTTCTGGGTAACAAGACGATTGACCAACAACTAGCCTTCATAGCGAGGGGACAATCTTGCTCGATCATGACATTTCGAGGATATGAAATCAATGGGTATACATTTTACACAATTGCCTAAAAAATAAAGAGCATGAACAAGAACAGTGTTGTTCGTATCGATGCCATGAGATACGATGTTACAACTAGCACGTATTACGATGGCATCAACGACGGGAACATGACTATGGACCTCTAAAGGTCCCTTTATTTCCGTGCCAATGGGTTAGGCTGACTGGTGGAGATGTAACAATTGATGACAGTGAGATGACAACGGTTGACCTTAACAAGGTTGGATATTCAGAGGAACCCATTGTCCTAGCCAATGATGTAACACAAGTTTTCTACGTCAAGAACATGTCTAGCAAAGCGAAGGGAAAGGGTCCGACAGGTCAAAGCGCCACGTGGTTCTCCCAGGTAAAAGGAAAATCATCGGAGTCGAGGATAATACTGACGAAGATTACAATCAGTTCGACGGGCAACCTCCGTTCGCAGTGATGGTTGACCCAAGCATCCTCCTATGAAATTAGGACACTCTTTACTCACGTAACGATCATAGCGAAGGAACATTAGTGAGTAGAAAGTACGTGAGGTCAATCATCACATTGTAAATTATGTTTAATGTACTAACCTAGGTTGTTGTATGGACGATGTAAATTATTCTCAATGTATTGAAGATCCATTTGTTAATTATATATGATTATTACAATTTTAAACCATTTTAGTGAGGCATATGTTAATTATATATAATTATTACAATTTAAAATAATTTTAAATCAAGCACATGCTAATTATATATGATTATTGTAATTTAATAACAATTTTAAATTAGTCATATGTTAATTATATATGTTTGTTATAATTTTAAACAATTTTAAATTGGTCATATGTTAATTATATAGGACTATTACCATTTAAAACCGTTTTAAATCGGACATATGATAATTATTTATGATTATTATGATTTTATAATAATTTTAAACTATTTTAAATGTTTTCTCATTTATTTTGTGATTTTATTAAATTTTAATGCATTACTTATTATTGTTTTAAATCTATATTTAATAAAATTAATTTGGCCTGGTTTAATGAATTATTTAATTTTTAGTCCTGGTTGTTAACCCTAACCGGGACAAAAAATTTGAAAATAGCGAAAAATTATCTTTAATCCGTTGATGGCAACAACCGGACTAAATATGGATTGGAAATAACAGAAAATTATCTTTAGTTCCGGTTGATGGAAACAACCGGGACTAAAGATATAATCTTTAGTCCCGGTTGGAGACTGTCGTCGCCACCATCGTCTCACCATCGTCGCCGCGCGCCGCATTTGAAGGTAAGACCCAATATCGATTCGACCGATTCTTCAATCTGGGACAGATACTTCTCATCACTGTTTGATCTTCTCACCACCATCCTTGTCGTCTCGCCATCGTCGCAGTCGTCGTCGTCGCCGCCGCACGCCGCACATAGCTATGGGTGAAAACGGATCGGAAACGGTCGAAAACTACCTATACTATATTTGTTTTCATATTTTTTCGCAATCGGATATGGAAACGGAATCGAATACTATCAAAAACAAAAACGGAGCAAATACGAATCGGAACGAATTTGGTAACGGAAATTGATCAAAATATAAAAACCCCTCAAACTAAACTTTACAAAATATAGATAGCTTAATATTATAGATAGCTTAATATTTTCTCAAAATATATAAACATTTTGATTTTTTAGGTAAATAATACATGCAACAAATTTCATACATCCATATCAACTGACTAATTTTATAAAATATACAACAAATCACAATCTTTCATATCATTATAGATCTTAGACAAAAATTTAGGCATCAATACTAAAAAAAGTTCACTAAAATTCTACTCAAAATTTAATACTAAATCTTTTTTGTCCAGCCAGCAGTACAATCAAATTATACTTAATGTTTAATACTAAATCCCAAGCACTCAGTAATAGAAAATTAGAAATTTACCTACAAGCAGCAGGGGCAATGGGACAGCGGGGGCGGGACAGGCGGCGAACGGCAGGGACGGCAGTACGACACGGGCGACAAACAGCAGTACAACGGCGGGACGACGCAGGTGATAAACGGTAGTACGACGGCGAGATGGCGTGGGCAGCGGCTGCGGCGAGACGGTGGGGGCGGCCGGGACGGCATGGGCAGCGAGGCTGCGGGGGCGGCGGGACGGCGGCTAGGAGTGCGCCAAGACTGGGATGCAGAGAAGTATTAGGGTTAGGGTTAGCTCATGTACAGATGCACTCATGGACTTGTGTTGTGGGCTACTGGGTCGGCCCATGGTCGGATATCCAATACTTTTTCCGGATATTTTTCGACCGATTCTGAAATCCGTCGAATATTTTCTCTACCGTATTTGTTTTTGTTTACAAGAATAATTATCCGTTTTAGTTTCCATAACCAATATTATCCAAAAATTATCCGACCGACACTTTTTGAATCCTAATTTCCGGACGGAAACCAGATAATATCGGGACTACACGCAGCCATGGCCGATGCCGGCCGCCATGGACATGGATCTTGAACTATATTTATTTAGGTACAATAAAATAATGTTCCTTAATGAACTAAAATTGGATATAACTTAACAGTTATAATCATTGAGCTTTCTATTATAGATTTTTTATACTAAGCTCTTAGTTGAAAAATAGGAGCTAAAGGAATTGAATGGGAGAGAAGAGGATGGGAGAGTCGAAGGGGACAGAGTATGTGCTTGTATTATTGTAAAGGAGGAGAAACTTTGTTATTTTAAGATAGATCACATGTGTTTTGAGTTATTAAAATCTAATGTTATAAAATAATAGATCCATTGCATTAAGTGAAATAATATATCCATGGCCGCTTTTGCCGCCATGGCCGACGGCGCACGCCACCATGGCCAACGCCGGCCGCCTCCACTATGCCACCATAACTCGTTCTACCGGGAACGAGAACGTTCACAAACATGAACGAACGAACAAAAATGATAGAACGATAGAACGAATGTAAACGAATGATAGAATGATAGAACTACTTTCACGACCGAACGAACGTGGACGATAGAAGGAACAAACGAGTTTATTCGTTCGGTCGTTCGGTCATTCGTTCGCTCGTTACAAGGAGGTAGTGGTTCACAATATTGGCCGAAAAAAATTTCCAAAACAAATTTTATCTTGACTCCTGTGCATTGGGAGTAAAAACAATTTTTTTTTCTTGACTTCTATGTATTGGGAATCAAAACAAAATTTTGTCTTTACTCCTATGCATTGGGAATCAAGACAAAATTTGTTTCGGTTGTTTTCATCCAATATCCTAAGTCACTATCTCTCACATAACGATGTATATATGCATTGAGAATTTAGACTTAGGACCATTGTACATGTTTTAACTAAATTTTTTTTCCTTATCAGAATTACGTGTTCCAGCTGCTGACCGCTGCCATCGCTCAAGCTTAAGTCAAACAGATGGCAGATCGCGTGATGAATAAATCCTCTTGGACCAGATCGCAGAGGGTAGCAGCCAATACTGGTTGGATGAGTAGGGGAACGAGGATCCGAACTAGTACCTAAACGAGGAGGGAAATGAGGAGGGCAATGAAAACACACCGGTCGTTGGAGAGAAGAGGGCACGTGGACAACGCGGTGTCACTTGGAAGATTCAGGGTCAGCACATTATAACTAAAGTGGCATAAGACGGTCGACCATGTGCCCCTGCCGATGCTACAAAGAAGTTTGTGGCACACAACGGATGGGTCGTGAGGGATCATGTGCCCATTAGCGCGGTGAACTGGCGTCGAATAAGGACACTCAGGGATGAGCAAAGTTATCTCCAAAATACAAAGAAATGTTGTAGACCACAATGCTAGAGACCTTCATGGTACCAAAGTTAAGGAATGGACACTAAATAAGATGGCCAAACTATTCCAGAACTACAAGAAGGAATTGTACAAGAATATATCCTTAAGGGCCAGACATCGGACTTCGACAAATTCCCCAAGATCAAGGATCATTGCGATACTTTTGTCGCATACAAGACAGGAGAGCAAGAGCAAGCGCTGATAGAGAAGAATAAATCCAATGCTGCTAAAAAGCAATACCATCACCGGCTAGGGTCAGGCGGCTATAACAAGGCGATGCCAAAGTATGAAAGAATGGAAGTTGGCCTGATAGAAAGAGGTATCGTTCCAGCCACAGCTGATTGGCCGAAACGATCAAAACATTGGTATTATGCTCATGGTGGAGCACACAATCCCTGTGATGGCTCCCTTATATTTAGCTATGAGATTCGCGAAGCAGCCAACTAAAGGATACATAGACGCCTCTGCTCAGGGCACATTCCAGTTCGATAGAGAGAAGGACGAGCTTACGCTCACACTACAGAATCCGGAGCATCCAGGACGAACACAAGGAAAAGGCATCGTTCCATGGAAATATGGATTCCAAGAGGACATCGACACTTACAGGAGTCGTATGAGGAGCAAGCGAGATACGTTGGCAAAGCTAACAGATCTCGAGTATAGGCTCACGACCCACGAGCAAAGAATGCAAGAGGAGGTGTCCCGACAGGTGGACCAACGCCTAGCCGAACAGTGGAGCCAACAGACCCAACCTTCTGTTTCGCCCATCATGGTAAGCCCCTCAGCCAATCGAAGCAGCTGCGCTTCTACAAGCCAAGTAGGAGAACAGGCCATGGAAGTGCAGACGAACCTCAATGCACCGTTGATGAAATCACGCGGCGGACACCATGTGAGCTGCATATTTCATTCAAGAACTTGTCATTCAAGGTATGCTCGTAGTTTTATGATATATGACTGGTGCATTGCGAATGTTTGTGCATAGGTTTATTACTAATTAATAACCTCTCTTCTTATGAAGGTGGCGTCTGGCATGGCCATACCAGTCAAACAAAATGGGACATATCATTGCAGGTTGATTCCACCTCGGTACTCAAAAGGTCGAAGTTGAGCAGGTGGAACCAGGCTTTCACGATCTCAAACTGGACATCCCAGGAGGAGACGGGGAGACAAAACTAAGAGACACAGCCCAAGCCATTATACTATGGTGCAAACGCTTCATCGTTTTTCCATCTCCTCCGCCTGCACCGTCTCCTCCGCGTGGACCGTCTCCTCCACATGCACCAGTTGCCAAGTCGTGCCCAATTCGTCCCGCGCCGTCAAGGTCAACAAAACAAATGAATAAGCAAGACTTAACACACCAAGGCTCCCAGCTCTAAAGAAAAGGGCATATGACCACATTGAAGAGGAGGCTGACGAGATCATAGCAGCGGAAGTAAAGGCACATTTCAAGCCATGGAGTCCTGAAAAGAAGATTCATCGATGAGCGCATCGGTAAAACCGACCTTACTGTCCGATTATGACCGATCAATTAGGAAGTCTTTTCATAAGCCAAAGAAAAGTCAAAAGTTGTCCCTCGGCTCGAAAGCAAAAAAGAACAAGCGCTTGAGCCATTGCTGCCACCGGTGAAAAGGAGTTTAAGACAATTTAGGGTAGAGACGGGACTAAAGAGAGAGAAACTGTTTGGAGGTGCGCCAATCAAAAAGTGACAAAAGAGGATTTGAAATACAGATTTACCCTCGATGAACCTCTTTCAAGACTTATCAGGTGAACACCCTCTCTACACAGATATATCAATTCCATCATTGATACATGGAAAATTCAGCCAAAGGTAGAGAGATGTTCGGTGTGCGGATAAAAAACGTAGATTTCCTCCAAGTAGATGATATTATGTGGATCCACTTTGAGGATGTATTCGAATTATACCAGCTAGACGTCCTCGACGTCTCTCTTCTCAGTTGCTGGGTTTTGTAAGTATCGTTTAATTAAACTTATTTCGTTCCTTAGCTCCTTGTACGTAGCTGATGAAACTTTATTTTATCCGTTGTAGATTGAAGATTCAACAGTGCTGTAAGCAGGGATGTTTCAACATTATATTCACGGACCCCCGCAAAATTAACACGGACATGATACGTGATTTTGAGCAAGATACAGATAACAATATTGTCCATTTGCAGGTACAGTAGCATTACAAGACTTTCATACTCTTTCCGTACAACACAGCGTGAGTTTTTACTGTCTTACGTACAATTTCCTTCTCGTACATATATAATTTTATATATATCATCTCACGCAATTTGTAGGTTTCATTGGGCCCTTTTCCTTTTTGACCTTTCCTTGTCCAAAATCCATGTCTATGACTCAATGAATAAACCAAAGTCTACCTTCGCAATGATTTTTGAAGTGATAGACAGGTAATGTCCTTTGGATACTGTCATTATAAATGTTGCTATTGCTACTATACGGATCTCGGAAAATTAATCATAGCTTGCAACTATACATAGGGCATGGGCACGGTTTCGTACATTGGTACATGGGACTTGGAAAGAAAAACTTGTTATGAGGATGAAATTTTCAATGAGTACATACTCCAAAATTATATTGAATAATTAATTTCTTCTAAAATAGAAATGTATATTAAATCTCTCGTCATTTCTCCTTTAGTGTGCAAAACAGGACCGATGGACAAACTTGTGCGGTTACTACGTCTGCGATAATACTCATCGTCTAGTTCACCAAATCAAATCTGATAAGGATCTGGATGTACGTAAAAATCATTCATACATTATGTCTTGATATCTTATTGATTTCATATATTTATTTCATTTTTTTCAAATGATAGATACATTACATGAGGGACAGACTCTTCCACGACGAATTTATAAAGGTTGTTCAAGAAGAAATGATGGGATTTATCAATGAATAGATTATTGATCCCGCACGAGAGTTCCACTACGATGGAAATCTAATTCATCAACCCTATCCCACGGATTAGGTTTTGTAATATACGATATAGAACATTAGAAATTAAGAAGGATTGTAATATATTTATATATTTATACGTGTGTATATTTTGATAAAATATGTATATATTTACTTAAATGCATATATGTGTGTGTAAAATATGTATTTATACACATATATGCATATTGCATATATATATAAATACATAAATTACATATATATACATATTATATATCATGCATATATATATGTATTTACACTTATATATGCATAATATATAAACAAGCAGCATGCAGGAGCAAATTTTTTAAAAAATATCTTTAGTCTCAGTTATTTCAACCGGGACTAAAGATCAACATCTTTAGTCCCGCTTTTATGGTCCCGGTTTGTAAGCCGGGACTAAATTGGGTTGTAAACCAGGACTATAAAGAGTTTCCAATAACCGGGACTAAAGATCAACATCTTTAGTCCCACTTTTATGGTCCCGGTTTGTAACCCGGGACTAAAATGGGTTGTAAACCAGGACTATAAAGAGTTTCCAATAGTGTTATTAGCGTTACTAAAGTTTCATTGGAAGTGTGCACCTCGTGTCCAAATACTCATGAACATCAGGTTTAAAACCTTGCCATGGTGGACGAAATAATATATATACTCTGACTCCACCATCATACCACTAGTATTTTCCTAGATATAATCTAACTTAACCTGCAATTGCATCGATTTTTCATTTAAAATTAGTTACATTCATCATTTCAGTATTTGACTCTAAATTATGTCTGCACAGTTTATCTAGTAAATCTTTTATGTGCCTGTAGATTGTGTATCTGACCTAAAATATTCCAGTGAGAAAAAACAATTAATTTGGCTGCCAAGGATCTAGCTTTGTATGCATGATTTATGCCCACTCAACAAATTGATTTCTCTTAATTGAAAGACAATATGATATGCATATAGCAAATGCAATAATTAAGTAATATGGATATCATCCTCTCAGTTATGAATAATAATGCTCCAATGTTGAGAAGGACGTTCAGAACCACTAGTCCAAGTAAGCACAGTTCAATTAGATGTAAGGTTGTTTTCATGAAATATTTTTAATCATATGCGTGCATCCGTACCGTTAGTAGAGCGACTTGGATACTTGCTTTGCTTGCCTAATTAGAACTTGGTCCCATGATCAATTCTTGTTTAGACTTCTTAAGTGCTCATTAGTTGGGAGATCTAGCCTAAAGTAGCAAGACAAGGAGTACGGTCCAGGTTTCTGATTGGTCAAGGAAGTTAAGTAATCTGAGCATTCTGTATGATTTGACAGTTTTAGTTGCAAGTTTGATGGAGTGGATGAGATACATGACTTGCTGAGATCTCCTTCTTAACTACTTACTACAGCATTCTATCTTAAGCCCTACACTCTTTAGAGATTTCCATATATTTTGGTCTCCCCATATTTTTCATTTTCAAAAATTATCAAAACAAATAACACCAAAAATTATTAGTAGAAACCAACATTAGGCCTCTTTAGAATGGAGGATTGTTTTTGAAGAAATTCTATGGGAATTGAACTAACTTATATAAAATACTTGTATTCCCAAATGGCCCTTAGTTTTTCGTTGTTGATAATTTTAATAAATTGACATCAATATTTGAAATACCTAGGGTCTTTTGTGTAAAAGTAAGAGTAAATTGCACATTGTGCTGGGTAAAGTGTACCTTTTACTTTGCACCGGATTTAACGCATTCTTTCACCCTACACCAAAATATATAAAAAATAAGTTTTACTTTGCACTAAAGTTGTGCCATATAATTGAAGGAAAATCTTGTAAAACATAAGTGTAAATTATGAAAAAT
This sequence comes from Oryza australiensis, assembly GCA_019925245.2. NCBI lineage: Eukaryota > Viridiplantae > Streptophyta > Magnoliopsida > Poales > Poaceae > Oryza > Oryza australiensis. Next base: position 286,665 of record JAIFGZ020000387.1, on the reverse strand, counting down.
CTTTGAATTTAGTTCGTGTTTCATGAAGTTTCATCAAATTTTGTGAAATTTCTATAGTTTGATGGTACATCGTTCTAAGTGAAACATATATTAATACTATTAATAGAGCGTAGTTTAAAGTAAGTGGAAAAGTACGTGTTAGACCCATCGCAATGCGAAATAAGATGCACTTCACTCGGTACATATTGCAATTTACTTTAAAGATAAAGGATTGATACGCAAACACCCATGTAGAAAGAGAGTATATCTATAACTATCTAGCAACCACTGTTTCCATCAAAATTTTGTTTTGCCTGACTATTTTGCAAAAAACCTTTTTGAATTTTCTCGAAATTAATCCGTGGTCTACATGGCTATTTTAAAAAAACCAGTTAAAAAAGAAAAATGAGTTATTTTGCAGAAAACCCTTTATAAAATTAATCCACAGTCCCAATACTGAAAAGAAAAAGAGGACTTGGATGAAAAAAAGACCTCCTGCGTCCCTCTCTTCCATCCCCATCCGTGTCGTGCCCCGCGCCGCGCCTGCGCCCTTCCCTCCCGTCGCCGCTCGGAGCTCCCGCGCCGCCGCCTGGACCTTCATCCTCCGCCTACTTCTCTCCCTGCATCGTCGTCCCGTTACAATGCACGGACATTTTGCTATATATATGTGTGTGTTTAGACTTCGGGGTAATAGTACTATGCCATGTCATGTTAATTAGTCCACATATACTCCTAGTTGAATATTTAATCGTTTAGTAAGTACTAAGTACATCCTCTCTAATAACACCGACAGCAATAGGCCAGTATCCTTTGGATCAATCCATTTTTCTTGATTTGTGTCATTGGACGGTCAAAATTAAGGTTGATCAAATGTTGAGGTGTGCCGCCACTACAGGAAAGCCCCTGTTTCAGTGAAGGCTTAAAAAACACTCGGCAAAACTTCGTCGAGTGTTACACTCGGCATATCTCACACGGCGAACTATGACTCAGCAAAGAAGTTTTTGCTGAGTGTTTTTCATCGGGCACTCGGCGAAAACTTCGTCGAGTGTCCCTACGATACTCGGCGAAAAAAAGGTATACGGTTGATGGGTGGACGGTGACGGAAAATTTGTCGAGTGCCAAAAAATACACTCAGCAATATTTTTTATTTTGCCGAGTGCCTACTGGAATACACTCGGCAAAATAGGAATCTTTGCCGAGTGTATTTGCAAAAACACTCGGCAAAGAGGTGAACTTCGCCGAGTGTTTTTCGCAATGCACTCGGCAAATCTTCAGCACTCGGCAAAGATGGTTCTCAGAATCCCCTGTTTGCCCTCTTTGCCGAGTGTTTTGGCCATTGCACTCGGCAAAGAGTTTCTTTGCCGAGTGTAATTCTCGGCAAAATGGAATTTTTTGACCTTTTTAATTCATTTGGTCGCATATTTCACAAAAATCAAAACATACAGCACAACATAACATTTGTATACCATAAGCATCCATCGACAACCACAATCCCATAATGACATCCACATGCAACACAATCCCATAATGACATCCACATGCAATCATAGTCCCACAACGATATCAACAACCACAATTTCACAATGACATCCACATCCACAAATCACAATCATAGGCAATCACATCCATAATTCACATAACATAGATAGTTCACAATCCATAGTAACTAAACATAGTCCACAATCCATTATGACAAGCACAATCCATAGTATCTAAACATGTCCCTAGGGTATTGAGTTATTATAGTTTTGTTTGCAATCACAAGCAAAACATAATGGCGGCGAACCTCCGTGGTCATTGGTGGGGTTATTCAATGCCGCCGATTGAGGCTGCACAAAAGGAAAAGAGAATAGTATTGGTTGTCAAGATAATAACATTCGCAAATAAGAAAAGTAAATACGAGATTGTCAAGTGACTCACCGGAGTGCCTATAACAGGCTGTGGAGGAGTGAATACCACAGACTGTAGCGGTACAACAGGAATACCCATGTTCTAAGTAATTGTTTGCACATAGGTGTACATCTCAGTCATCCTCATCTCAATCTCCCGCCGTTTCCTCTTCTCCTCTTGCAACTCGTCCTACAATATTTCATCCCAATGTTACAAAGCGAAGCAAACAATCGGCAGATATCAATGAATTGAGCATAAAACCAAAATTTCTAACCCAGAGTTCCTGCACTCCGAACTGTGAGTGGACTGTGAAGTGGTCGACCGTGTGCGTATGGCCAGGCTTTCGCTCGAGCTCCTTGCTCGAAGCTGGGACAGAGTGGGTGTACTGGCTGTGTCGATGATGTTGTCGCCAATCTAGTACCGCTCATGCTTCTTGCCTCCTCCCACCCTCATGACGACTTCTCCATCAATATCCTGGGTGGTAGGATCGAAATCTGTCCCATGGAGCTCCCTTGCCATCATGGTGTAATCACTGAGGCTTGTTGTGTGAAAGTGATATCCATTCACATCATAACCGAAAAATGACTAAACCCTATAGGAACAACCACCAGAAACTTGTCTCAACTCGGCACTCATAGACACATCGTTTTGGCCCTGCAAGTTAAAGCAGGTTGTAAAGTCAAACTTCTAAATTTCAAGCAAAAAGATTAAGCATAAGTTTCGATAGTACCTTATTTTTGAATCAAGAAATGAAATCGGGCATTCCATTTCTCGCACCCTGCCTTAGAATGTTTTTGGCTTCTTGCGGGGTAGGTTCCCTTGGTTAACACCAGAATTGATGTTGAAATTCTCTAATACGAACGAGAACAAGGGGGTTGAACAACGAGAATAGTTACTAATTGGTAACAAATTTGTTGAGAACTTACTGCATGTACGACTCCACTTCATCGAGGTTGGTCAACACGTATAGCATGATGTTGCGCCACTCATGATGATTCAATGTCTTGTTGGTCACTTCACTCGCACTTCCTAGTTGCCCTCGGAAAAGACTGAGGTTCAATTCATCTTCGCCAGCATTGTAACGAGGGGGGGATTATGCACGCTAGGAAGGTTGTCAGCATAGTATTTTGATGTGAAGATTGAAACCTCCTCTAGAATGTATGCCTCTGCAATGGAAGCTTCAATCTTGCATTTATTTTTACATTTCGTTCTAATAACCTTCAGACATCTCTCAATTATATAGCACCAACGGCACTGCACAGGCCCCCCCATTCGGCACTCGTGCGGGAGGTGCAGAATCAAATGCTGCATCGGATTAAAGAAGCCGGGAGGAAAGATCTTCTCTAACTTACATAGCAACACATGTGCCATTCTTTCCATTTCGTCAATCATAGTCAGAGATAACTCCTTAGCACACAGCTGGCGAAAAAATTGCTCAACTCTGCAAGGACTAGCCAGACATGCTCAGGGACATAGCCACGAACCATCACCAGGAGAAGCCGTGCAATCCATATGTGGTAGTCATGACTCTTGAGCCCGTTGATTAGCATCGTAGATAAGTTTACTCACCTCTTCAAATTGGCTGCATAACCATCAGGGAACATTAACGTTTGGAACCATTCGAGTACTTCCCTCCTTTGGGCCCTCGTCAAAACAAAATCAGCCTTAGGCTTTCTCCATGAATTGTCGCCTCTGGGAGGCGCCATGTCTAGCATTGGTCTATTGCATAACATAGTTTGATCCACTCGAGCCTTTACGTTGTCTTTTGTCTTATCAGGAATGTCCATGATTGTACAAAAAAGTGCATTGGCGATATTCTTTTCGGTGTGCATCACATCAATGCTATGTGAAAGAAGGAGATCTTGAAAATAGGGGAGCTTCCACAAGGCCGATTTCTGAGCCCAGGCATGTTGGTCACCATATCCCAGAAAACCACCGCCTTCTTCATTGATCTCAAGAGCTTCTAATTGAGCATGAACCTCGGCACTTGTCATCATCTGTGGTGCAGCCTCGGTAACTACTACATATTTTGTAAAGTTCTTGATGTCCCGCCTGAATGGATGGTCAAGAGGGAGGAATTATCGATGTTTGTCAAAAGAAGAATATTTACCACCCTTCACCAACCAGATGAACTTCAGAGCTGTCTTACATACCGGACATGGAAACTTCCCATGAACACACCATCCGCAGAATATCCCATATGCCGGCAAGTCATGCAGGGAGTTATGGTACCAAATATGCATTTTGAAGTTTGTCTTTGTAGCTCGGTCATATGTCCATACCCCATCCTCTCAAGTACGGACCAAATCATCAATCAAAGGCTCCATGTAAACACTCATATTCTTTTCCGGATGTCCAGGAATTATCAACGACAAGAATATATTCAGTCGTTGGAAGATGACGCCGGGGGAGAGATTGAGGGGGATAACGAACATGGGCCAATATGTGTATGGGGCAGCCGCCATTCCATAAGAATTGAACCCATCCATTGCCAACGCAACTCGTACTTACGAGCCTCTAGAGCTTTCCCAGGATGAATCACATCAAACATTCTCCAAGCTTCACCATCGGATGGATGTACAAGCTTCTCAGGATTGTATCGACGTCCATGCTTGTGTCATGTCATCTGTTTCGCGGATTCCTCGGCTATGTAAAGCCGTTGGATCCTTGGTATGAACGGAAGGTACCGTAAGATCTTCACGGGGATAGCGAGTTGCCTCTTATGACCATCACCAGAGTCTACCTCCACGAAACCTAGAGGATCCACACTTTGCACAGTACTTTGCTTCCACATACTCTTTCCTAAATAGGATACATCCATTCGGACAAACATGTATCTGCTCATATGACATCTTAAGTGCATGAAGGAGTTTTTGTGCCTCATACATGCTCTTTGGCAGAATGTGACCATTCGGAAGCAGGCTACCAACAACTGTCAGCATAACATCAAAGGCCTCTCTACTCCAACTAAACTGGGACTTTATGGTCATTAGCCGTGCAATGGCATCCAGTTGAGAAACCTTTGTATGCCCATGAAGGGGTTGCTGTGCCGCAGACAACATGTCGTAATACTCCTTTGCGGTAGGCTCCGGCTCCTCCTCCCTACATCCTTCATCAAAGTGTGCTTCATCATAGTCATTTAACATGTCTCCTACCCCGGCATCAGAATCAAACTCCTCGATGCGTTGTCGTACGACTTCGTCTCTCCCACGGTAGGCTTCACCATGGAACGTCCACTGGGTATAATCAGCTGTAAAACCATTCTTGCAAAGGTGTTTGCCCATGATCTTTTTTGTTTGTCGCTTCATGTTACCACAATTGCTACAGGGACACCAAGTGGTACGTGCTCCTTTAACCTTGGCCATTCATTGGTCAACGAACCATGACTTGAGCGGCCCGTATACATCCACTCACGGTCATCCATCCTCTATCATATCGAAGAATCATATAAATATCATTTGTATCTAGCGAGTGCCTATACTGTCTAATAGGTAAAGATAGGTCCTAATCCCACCCGAGGATGTGTAGATGAGTTTAGTTCCCATGCTCTAGTACTTCGCTTCGAGATAGAATTTCGGCAGCACCTCCCTGCCGTTCTCCAAATACACGTCCTGACAGGGAGATTGTGTATCCGAAGAACAACTGGGAGATACTGCCAAAATTCTAACTCGGATCAGAATACTAGATCATGGAAACTAAACTCATCTACACATCCTCGGGCTATCCAAAAAACGTGGACAACTCGAAACAGATATGGTTAAAGATATGCAAGAAGACACATATTTTTATCCGTATCTCTTTCGAATGGGAGACGCCTAAGGTTACGTTATACACATGCAAATGACGGTGAAGGCAGCGGCACCTGCAAAATAAGGAAGCACAGCTCGATGGCCGGCACACAAGCGACTGCATGGCTGCGCGATGCGACTCCATTCATCATCTCAAAAAGAAGGCTTCGAACATATGTACATACAATAAACTTCAAAATATATACGTGCATATAGCATATATTTTCTACTCAAATCAAAGAAGCATAGATACGTATCTAAAAATACCATTCTTTTTACCATAGATTTGTTTCTAATAAATACCTAAATATCACTCATTTTAATAAACACCTAAATACATGATATTATTTCGATGTTTCAATAATAACCAAAATATTGCCATAGTTTGAACTAAATGTTTCAATAATAACCAATCTAAGTTCGTTTGAACTAAATATTGCCATAGTTTTGTACGAAATAACAAAGAAAATGAGGTGTTTACCTTGTGACGCCGCCAAAAGGTGCGGAGGGGTGGGGGCGTCGGCCAAAGGAGGGGCGTCGGCGGAGGAGGGCGACGGCCGGAGGAGGGGGGGCGGCGTCGGCGGAGGAGGAGGGCGTCGTCGGCGGCGTCGGCCGGGGGCATCGGCCGGCGGGGGAAGGGGCGTCGGCCGGGTGGGGGAGGAGGAGGCGTCGGCCGGGAGGGAGGGCGTTGGCGGCGGGGGCGGCTACCGTGTTAGTGATATGCCCTAGAGGCAACATGGAGATGTTGGATATCACGTCAATGTTTATGTATAAATGAATAAAGTGTTATTCAGTTCCATGAAATAGACATCTTGTATTGATCAATAAGTACGTGACTTATTTATGAGACTCGATATGTATGAATCTGTTTCTAAATGATCCTCGATCATATATCATATTATTGGAACTAATATGATTCTAAGATCAGCATGTCTATTGATTGATGATCATGTCTCATAGATCATGGGTATGGAGATACCAAATCAATAAACATGGACATATGTGTTGAAGAACACATTGTTGGATAGACCCACCATGAGACACTACAGGAATTAATGTGCCATTAGTTGGTCTCAGGTAGTGTTGGTACAAAGTCCTTAGACCTGAGATCACCATGGATTCCAACATATGTAGTAGCCTACTTTGGGACTACCAAACGCTATTCCGTAATCGGGTAGTTATAAAAGTAGTCTTCGGGTTTGCTATGAAACATGGAGTGGGATGTGAGTGATCAAGATGGAATTTGCCCCTCCTTTGGAGAGATATCTCGGCCCCTCGAGCGTAATGGATTATGGAAATGCATGGCCATGCTAAGTTGATTGAGGAGTCAATCAATAGACGATAATCCAATACGGTTCGAGTGAATGATTAAGCTATTGAAGGGATGGCACACATCTTGCCTATAGCTTAACGGTATCGTGAGGCAAAGGGATTTGTGTACACATTACAGTTCGAGCCGATATTATATTCTTGTATACTATGGTGTCAATATGTCTTGCTAGGCGCCGCTGTTGGCGGAGTCGGCTGAGTTGGACTCGAGCCGACGATCGGCTAAGTTAGACTATAGTCGAAACCGAGTATACCTGAACCTACGGGTCGCACGCTTAAGGGGATAAGAACAGGCATTCGAGTTGGACTCGGATACGGCTCGATTGGATAGAGATCCGATTGGATAGAGTCCTATGGGCTTACGACGTATGGGCGGCCAACTCTGTGAGATTCGGATAGGATCCGATTTAAAATAGAATCTGAGCGGCCACTAGTCCCGGTCGGCCAACTCTATATAAAGGGGCGAGGGGTGGAGAGTTGCGGTATCGCATTGAACCGAATCCGCAACAGAAGTCGCCGAGATCAATCTCCACGGAAACCCTCCCCACTTTCGAGCCAAACCCTAGCCTTGCATCGCGTGCTAGCACACGGGTGTTGGGCGTTCTGTCCTCGGACATGTGGATACCGGTAGAGGCGCTGCTACGTTGTGCGCTGTTCATCGGCTGTGGTACTTCGGAGCAAGGCGGCTGTGGCAGATCGGCTGCGGTCGAGCGCATTGGAGCGAGGCACGAGAACGCGGTCAAACGACTCGGCGAATCGGCTACAGCCACGAATCGGCTGATTGGTGAATCGGTTGTCCCCGGGAATCGGCTGTCGGCTTGCGGAAATCGGCTACACTGTTTCGGATCGGATAGTCTTGATTGGCTATTTCCGTTGCATACTCCAATCGGTAACGATCTATCGGCCATTAATTGCAAGTGTTCCTGGTTTGCGCGGTAGAAAAGTTTTTGTTTTCGGCTAGCGTAGCTTCCGCGTAACCCTTCAGTGGTATCAGAGCTAATCTTGCTTAGTTCGGGTTTTAGATTGGATCTGGAACAAGTTTTGCGCACGGGTTGATTAGATCAATCGGTTTTACGGGATCCGTTGAGGAGAGTAGATGGTAATTGCGTTCCTTGATAGTGTATCGGAACGGCGTAATGTGATTACGTCGAAGCAATATCCATAGAACTCGGTTTGAGTCGGCTTCGAGATAGCGTTCCTTGATAGTGTATCGGACCGTCGTGTGCGTACCCCTTATAGGTCATCTCAATGTTGTTTCTCTGTGATAGGTAGAAAACATTTCTACGCCTAACTTGTTTTTGCAGAGAATGCTTTGAGATGGTATGGCCCTATTGTATGTATGAGATGCATGTGATGCATATAATATTCTTTCATATGTGCAATCCCCGTAATATTCTTTCATACGTGCAATGCTTGTAATATTCTTTCACGACCTACGAGTCGATGTAATCTTCAATTAGAGCTTCTATAGTAGTAGCTTAGTTTGAAGAAATCAAGCATTCGACACTCGGAAGAACGGTGATGAAGATGGAGATCCTCTACCGGCATAGAGATGGAGATCACCATGTGAAGGGGGCCATACTATTTCATGCTATTCTACCCGCTTTCATATATGTGATATGTTTGTTTGATAGGATAGCATCCCTCACAATATTAAGTAGTAATGATGCCCTTCCAAATGTTGCACCGTCACCGTTATGCTCGTCAATGGTGGGTCGCCAAAGCAGAGTGCCATTCTCTATCATAACACGAGGGGGTATATGTCGGACATATACAGCAGGAGCATTTGGTTTACTTAACAAGGCTATTAAAATAGTTTTGGGCCTTAGGGCATAGGTTGGCGCAGGGCATGGAGATGCCACACCAACAACAAGAGTCACATAGAGATGTGATTAGCAAGGTGTTGCTTATCGATGTTATTAATTTTCTAGCAAGTGATGCCAAAGCTCAATAGAAATTAACTAACATGTGGATCTTGACCCAAGACGTAACCTAGAGGAAAGGTGTAAAATACGTAATGGGAGTCTAATGTTAAATTGTTTAACAATAGACATAGCATAAACATTGTGCTAAACTTTGTTTTTCTGTTGTAGAATAAATGGCGGCTAATACTACACCCAGGTACCTTTAATTTGCAATCTATTCTCGAAAAGGAAAAATTAAACGGAACAAACTTTATGGATTGGTATCGCAACTTGAGGATTGTTCTCAAGCAAGAGCGTAAGGAGTACGTTCTTGAAGTACCCTATCCGAGGATTTGCCTAATAATGCCACTGCAACGCACGAGAGAGCTTACGAGAAGCACACTAATGATGCCATAGATATAAGCTATCTCATGCTTGCTAAAATGTCCCCGAGCTTCGAAGCAATATAGAGCAAGTGATGCTCACACTATTATTCGGGGATCCGTGGCATGTTTGAGAACCAAGCTCGAGCCGAGAGGTTCAACACCTCAAAGTCCTTGTTTGCGTGCAAGCTTGTTGAGGGGAATCCCGTCAGTCCGCATGTGATAAAGATGATTGGCTATATTGAGAGTTTGGAAAAACTAGGTTTTCCCCTTAGCCAAGAGTTGGCTACGATGTGATTCTCCGGTCGCTCCCTCCGAGCTTCGAGCCATTCATATTGAATTATCACATGAACAAGTATGGATAAGACCTTGGCTGAATTGCATGGGATGCTAAAGACATGAGGAGAGTATCCAGAAAACGGTCATCATGTGATGATGATGCGAAGGCTAAGCGCAAACCACTGTCAAGAAACTTTGCACCAAGAGGAAGTTAACTCCCGATGAGATCGCGAGTGCCTCTAATGCAAAGAAGGGCAAGAAGGGGTCGGCGGCATCGGATGCCGTTTGCTTCTCCGCAAGGAGACAGCCACTTGGAAAAGGAACCGCAAGAAGTACATGGAGGATCTCAAAAAGAAGCAAAGTACGACTTCGCTCGGTATTAATGTTATAGACATTAATCTTGCTACTTCACCGCGACTCTTGGGTATTTGATACCGGATCGGTAGCTCATATTTGCAAATCGTTGCGGGGAATGAGAAGAAGTAGAGGCTTAAGAAGGGGCGAGGTGAACTGCGCGTCGGCAATGGAGCAAGCGTTGCTACGCTTGCGTCGGCACGATACCACTTCATCTACCTTCGGGATTAGTTTTGGAATTAAATAATTGTTATTGTGTTCCAACACTATGTCAAAACGTTATTTCCGATTCATGTTTGCAAGCGAAAGGATATGATTTTAGATCGGTGGACAATGGTTGTTCAATATATCTCGAGATATATTCTATTTTCATGCTCCATTGGTGAATGGATTATACGTTTTGAATCTTGAAGCGTCTCCCATCTATAACATTAATACGAAGGCAACTATCTAATGATACAAACCTTACGTTTATCCGGCATTGTCGCTTAGGCCATATAAATAAGAAACGCATGGAGAAGCTCCATAAGGATGGATTGCTTCACTCTTTTGATTTTGAATCATTTGAGACATGTGAGTCTTGTTTACTTGGTAAGATGACAAAGGCACCTTTCACGGGACACGGTGAAAGAGCAAGTGACTTGTTGGCACTCGTACATACCGATGTATGTGGACCAATGAGCTCAACGGCCGAGGGTGGTTATCGACTTCATTACCTTTACCGATGACTTTAGTAGAAATGGTTATATCTACTTAATGAGGCATAAGTCCGAATCCTTTGAAAAGTTGAAAGAATTCCAGAATGAAGTATAGAATCATTTAGGGAAAACAATCAAGTTTCTACGATCAGATCGGGGAGGGAATACTTGAGCCAAGAGTGTGGTAATCATCTGAAAGATTGTGGAATTGTTCCACAGTTGACTCCGCCAGGAACTCCACAATGGAACGGAGTGTCCGAACGGAGAAATCACACCTTGTTGGACATGGTGCGGTCGATGATGAGCCAAAGTGATCTTCCGTTATCCTTCGGGAATATGCTCTTGAAACATGCGCTCACACTAAATAGAGTTCTATCTAAGTCGAGTTGACAAGACACCATATGAGATATGGACAGGGCAACCCCTAGTTTGTCTTTTCTCAAAATTTGGGGATACGAAGCTTATGTAAAACGTTTACGGTCGACAAGCTCACACCCAAATCGACAAGTGCTTCTTTGTGGGATATCCTAAGGAAACTAAGGGATATTACTTTTATAATCGGGAACAAGGCAAAGTGTTTGTCGCCCGACACGGTGTCTTCTTGGAGAAAGAGTTTCTTTCAAGAAGGGTTAGTGGGAGCGGGTGCATCTTGAAGAAGTTCAAGAAACACCGAAAAAATGTTTCGCGACCACGAACCACAACAGGAGGAGCAAAGTGTTGCGCCACCGGTTGTAGATACACCAGCCCCACGGAGGTCCGAAAGATCACGTCGTGCGCCCGATAGGTATACAGGAACAACATGATATATTGTTGTTAGACAACAATGAACCTAAGACCTATGAGGAAGCGATGGTGGGACCCGATTTCAACAAGTGGCTTGGAGCCATGAAATTCGAAATAGAATCCATGTACGACAATCAAGTTTGAAACTTGGTTGATCCACTGATGGTGTCAAAACCATTGAGTGTAAATGGGTTTTTAAGAAAAGGCCGATATGGATGGAAATGTTCACATCTATAAGGCGCGATTGGTGGCGAAAGGTTTTAAACAGATTCAAGGAATTGATTATGATGAAACCTTCTCGCCCGTCGCAATGCTTAAATCTATTCGGATTATCTTAGCGATTGTTGGATATTTCGATTATGAGATATGGCGGATGGATGTCAAAACGGCTTTCCTAAATGGAAACCTAAGCGAGGATATATACATGATACAACCTCGGGGTTTTGTCGATCCGAGATCGCTGGAAAGATATGCAAGCTACGAAATCCATTTATGGATTGAAGCAAGCATCTCGAAGTTGGAATATTCGTTTTGATGAAGTAATCAAAGGGTTTGGTTTCATCAAAAACGAAGAGGAGGCATGTGTTTAAAAAGGTCGTGGGAGCGCAATTGTATTTCTAATCTTATATGTGGATGACATATTGTTGATTGGAAATGATATTCCTATGCTAGAATCCGTCAAGTCTTCATTGAAAAATAGTTTTTCCATGAAAGACTTAGGGAGGCAACATACATATTGGGCATTCGGATCTATAGAGATAGATCCAAGAGGCTAATTGGATAAAGCCAAAGTACATACATTGACAAGGTGTTGAAAAGGTTCAACATGCATGATTCCAAGAAAGGTTTGTTGCCCATGTCACATGGTATTAATCTTAGCAAGAATCGGTGTCCTCGGACACATGATGAGCGGAATAAGATGGGTATGGTTCCATATGCTTCGGCAATTAGATCCATCATGTATGCCATGCTTTGTACACGCCGATGTCTCGTACGCTTTGAGTGCTATGAGCGAGATACCGCGAGATCCGGTGAAGGTCACTGGATCTGTAAAGAATATCCTTAAGTACTTGAGAAGAACTAAGGATATGTTCCTAGTCTATGGAGGTGAAGAAGAGCTCGTTGTAAGTGGTTACACCGATGCTAGCTTCCAAACAGGACAAGGATGATTATAGATCGCAATCTAGGTTCGTGTTCGCCGAACGGAGGCGCGCCACTGGAAGAGTTCCAAGCGGATACTATTGCTGATTCTACAACGGAGGCCGAGTACATTGTTGCTTCGGAAGCTGCAAAGAAGGCTGTTTGGATCAAGAAATTTGTTTCGAGCTTGGTGTGATGACTAGTGCCACTGGTCTAATGTCTCTCTATTGTGATAATAGTGGAGCCATTGCGCAAGCCAAGGAGCCGAGGTCACATCGAAATCCAAACACATACTTCGGCGATATCATCTCATCCGCGAGATAGTGGACAGAGGTGATGTCAAGATATGCAAAGTGCACACGGATCTCAACATAGCCGATCCGCCGACAAAACCTCTCCGTCACCGAAGCATGAGGCACACACAAGAGCAATGGGTATTAGATACATACATGATTGACTCTAGTGCAAGTGGGAGATTGTTAGTGATATGCCCTAGAGGCAACATGGAGATGTTGGATATCACGTCAATGTTTATGTATTTATAAATAAAGTGTTATTCAGTTCTATGAAATAGACATCTTGTATTGATCAATAAGTACGTGACTTATTTATGAGACTCGATATGTATGAATCTGTTTCTAAATGATCCCGATCATATATCATATTATTGGAACTAATGTGATTCTAAGATCGGCATGTCTATTGATTGATGATCATGTCTCATAGATCATGGGTATGAAGATACCAAATCAATAAACATGGACATATGTATTAGAGAACACATTATTAGATAGACCCACCATGAGACACTACAGGAATTAATGTGTCATTAGTTGGTCTCGGGTAGTGTTGGTACAAAGTCCTTAGACCTGAGATCACCATGGATTCCAACATGTGTAGTAGCCTACTTTGGGACTACCAAAGGCTATTTCAGAATCGGGTAGTTATAAAACTAGTCTTCGGGTTTTCTATGAAACATGGAGTGGGATGTGAGTGATCAAGATGGAATTTGCCCCTCCTTTGAAGAGATATCTCGGTCCACTCGACGTAATGGATTATGGAAATGCATGGTCATGCTAAGTTGATTGAGGAGTCAATCAACGGATAGATAATCCAATACGGTTCGAGTGAATGATTAAGCTATTGAAGGGATGGCACACATCTTGCCTATAGCTTAACCGGTATCGTGAGGCAAAGGGATTTGTGTACACATTACAGGTTCGAGTCGATATTATATTCTTGTATACTATGGTGTCAATATGTGCTTGCTAGGCGCCGTGTTGTGCGGTCGGAGTTGGACTCGAGCCGACGATCGGCTAAGTTAGACTATAGCCGAAACCGAGTATACCGAACCTATAGGGTCGCACGCTTAAGGGGATAAGAACAGGGCATTCGAGTTGGACTCGGATACGGCTCGATCGGATAGGGATCCGATCGGATAGAGTCCTATGGGCTTACGACGTATGGGCGGCCAACTCGTGAGATTCGGATAGGATCCGATTTAAAATAGAATCTGAGCGGCCACTAGTCCCGGTCGGCCAACTCTATATAAAGGGGCGAGGGTGGAGAGTTGCGGTATCGCATTGAACCGAATCCGCAATGAAGTCGCCGAGATCAATCTCCACGGAAACCCTCCCCACTTTCGAGCCAAACCCTAGCTCGGCATCGCGTGCTAGCACACGGGTGTTGGGCGTTCGTCCCCGGACGTGTGGATACCGGTAGAGTCGCCGCTACGTTGCGTGCGTTCATCGTGTGGTACTTCGGAGCAAGGCGGCTGCGGCAGATCGGCTGCGGTCGAGCGCATCGGAGCGAGGCGCGAGAACGCTGTCAGACGACTCGGTGAATCGGCTACATCCGCGAATCGGCTGATTGGTGAATCGGCTGTCCCCAGGAATCAGCTGTCGGCTTGCGGAAATCGGCTACACTGTTTCGGATCGGATAGTCTTGATTGGCTATTTCCGCTGCATACTCCAATCGGTAACGATCTATCGGCCCTTACTTGCAAGTGTTCCTGGTTTGCGCGGTAGAAAAGTTTTTGTTTTCGGCTAGCGTAGCTTCCGCGTAACCCTTCAGCCCGGGGAGGCGACGTCGGGGCATCGGGGCAGCGGCAGGGAGGCGGGCGGCGGGTGGCGCCGGAGCGGCTGGGCACCAGGGCGGCCAGGCGTCGGGGCGGCCGAGATGCGGGACGGTGGGCCAGCGGAGTGCGGCGCGGGGAGGAGGCGGCGGTGCGACGCGGGGTGTGGAAGAGTTTTTCTAAGTGCGAAATCTATGGGCGCGGGAAGGAGGCGGCCTTATGGCGCCACTTTGCCGAGTGCCGAACTTTGCCGAGTGCCCCGATCTAGGCACTCGGCAAAACTACCTTTGTTGAGTGCCCTAGATCTGGCACTCGGAAAAGTATTTAGTATGTCGAGTGCCCTCCAAAAACACTCGGCAAAGATGTCCATCCTCATTTTTCAAATCGTTTTTGCCGTGTGTACAATCTTTTCCTAGTGTAACACTCGGTAAAAAAAATTTCATTGTATGCTTCTAATAATTTAAAAATTATCGAACGGATTCAAAAAATTTCTAAATTTTTCCATAATCCAATCTATGCTAATTGTTGCCTAGGGAAAATTTTTTGAAATTAAACAATAATTTTTGTCACTTTCTCTCTAAATCTAACCAATCCTTCTCAACACTAATCATCTTCTTCGGAGAATCTTCGGTTTTATGAGCGTCGTACCTGGTAAAATATTCAAAACCTTATCAATTTTTTACCACAGCCTCAACATATGATATCATGCCATCCAGACAATTATCATTATTTTTCGACTTCGTTTGTTATTTTTACAATTTTAAAATTATTCGGTCAATAGGTTTCTAATTATGTTCCGCGAAGAAAATTTTGAAATTTATTCTCATTTACATGATATTGACTCAAAAGGGTCTAAATAATATTAATATAATTTTTTTACTAATTTTATTCCTTTTTTATCACTTGCAGTTTAAATTTGACACTTGACAAAAATTCATGAGAACACACCAAATCAAAAAAAATATAGCAAAACTAATCAAAATATTATCAAAATTTATAATTAGAAGTTACATGTTGTAATTACTTAGTATAGAAAATTTGGAGTGTGTAGAAGAAAAAATTTTAAAACTTTGCCGAGTGTCAAGGCAAGGCACTCGGCAAAATTGCTATTTTTGTCGAGTGTCTTACCCTGGCACTCGGCAAAGATCACAACGGCCGTTGTATCACACAGATGATGGCAGTTACTTTTTTGTCTTTTTTGCCGAGTGTCTGATGTAGACACTCGGCAAATTTCACTCTTTGTCAAGTGTTTTTCTTCGTCGAGTGTTTGCTCTCGACAAACAGTGTATTTTGTCAAGAGTTTTTGTTCGTTAAGTATACACTCGGTATACGTGTAGTTCGCCGAGTGCACTCTCGGTAAACCGGATTATACTCGGCGTTTTCCCGTAGTGCGCATGTACTGCAGCATCCATGCACAGATGGATGTGTGTTGTGTCGAGCAATTACTGTGATATTGTCAAAAAGTCAATTGACATGGACACTTCAGGTTAGGGGACACGCGGCACCAAGAAGACGGTATTCAGTTCACCAAGTGTTTCGGTGATACAGTATATGGAAGTACTTGTAGTCTGTAGATACACGCCACCTGAAAGATCATTACCAGGTGTTCTGATGAATGTATAAGACTTTTGTCACTTTCACCCAGTTAACTGGGCTTTTGCAAAACCAATTTTATAGGGAAAAATATATTGCACCACCACAATAAAATAGGTATATATTGAAATTACCAGTAGTTACCACACTAACATGCATGCAACAAATCATTTTCATGCCGCGGAAAACAATTCTAAACTCTCAAAAAATATCCTCTTATTTTTTCATGCAAATAGATGACTATGAAAAAATTGACAAGATGAATTAATACATGATATATTACTCTATATGATATATTGCTATATATAAATGTTTAAATTCGACTTCTACAAATTATAAGAAAAAACAAATTTGACTGTAAGTACACATTAATGTGTTATTTTTCTTATAACTTTTAAAGATTGAATTTTTTAACTTATATGTCTGTGATATATCAAATATTAATCTATATTTTCTTAAAAAAGTATAGCTACTAATATTTAGATATCTTGCAAAAAAAGAACATCCTTTCGAAAGTAAATACATTTCCTCATGGTGGGTTATTGGAATTTGCTTGAAATTTACTACTACCTCTCATGATCCTCCCATAATCATAATATAAGGAGTTTTACAGATGTAGTTACATTTTGAGACGGGTAATAAATATCAAATAAACTAAAAAAATGCATGTCTGGCCGCCTTTTGAATGTCACTTTCAATCCCCCTTATACCTATTTTGCATTCTATACGTTCAAACTTTTGACGTTTTGTTTTCACCAACTTTAGAGTAATTAAGCAACATTATCGATCAGCGAAGAAACCCCCACCTGCTGGGTGCTCAGCGACATGCCACGCCCCCTAGTACACCACACACGGTTCGTCCTACACAACACCACCTCACTGTGTCCCTGCAGTACGCGCCGCCGCACACACCACAGGTCAGCATGTGTTACACCTGCAAAAAAACACGGACTCAGAGATAGCCTGGTACACATACACACGACACACCTGTCAATCGCCATGGCCGGCCGGCACCCTGCAACACGCGTATACCAGTGCGACGACGGCCATGCATGCAACGCGATCATGGCCCGAGGTAGACGTTAAAATCTACAGGGATACGCAGGTATAGATACGGCGGAAACGGGCGGTGGAAGTGTAGCGAAGCCGGCGATCGAAAAGGCGTGGTACGTCAACGGAGACACGCGCTGGCATGCATCGGCGTGCAGCGGAGGGGAAAGGATGCAGGATTGCACAGGATGCAGCCTTTTTGTCAACAGTAGCTAGTTTCCACCGCCAACCGGGGGCAGCGTACGGGAGGCAAAGCTGCAGGCAGTTAAGGGGTGGTGCGGCTGCATGCATGCCATCGGCTCTGGCCGCGGCAGCTGCCATGGCTGGCTGGCGCAGTGGCAGTGGCAGTGGCAGTGGCAGTGGCAGTGGCAGGGCATTTTTCCGTGCGATGGGCCGCAGTTTGGGTGCAGTTTCTGGCGAGGAAGGAATTGGCTGGACGAGGCGAGGATGGGGACCCGGGCGGGCGCTAGCTAGCGCCGCGGCGTGTGGTGCCGTCATCCGTGCGAGGTGGCACCGGGGGGCGTACGGGTTCGCGCGGCCGGGTGGGCGTCAACGCCAGCCAGGTGATGGGGATGCATGGCTGGCTAGCTGGGAGGAGGTGCACGAGTCCATCAGTAATTCCTCCTTCTCCAACTGGTGTCGATCTCTTTTTACAACTGGACTTTCAGATGCCACTAGAATTTCATTAGTATTATATCCGCTCAAATCTTGATATTTTACGATACTTAGAAAGTACATATCTAAATTTTATACTAAAATTTTTAATAACTCAAATATACTTAAGATATCAAATTTTACACTAACAAATATTTGATACATGTCAATATTTTTAAAGATGATAAAATTATCTTTCAAGCGAGATTTGAGAACACCACTTGAGTTTAATTAGGGAGATATTTAGCGAGGTTTAGTTTCAAATTCAAGCAGGAAGTTATTTTGGCTTCCGTATCGTTGCCTTTTGCTTGTCACTGTACTACACGTAACGAAACAACCGAGGCTGCTAGCTAGCTCTGGTGTGGCAACTGGCAGGCCCCTGCAGCCATGGGCCGCGGCGCAGAACGGCCAAGGTTTCGTGTTTTAACCCATCGCGCTGCTGGCCTGGCCGTGGTGGTAAAACGAACGAGGCGGGGTGGCCCCCACGAGTACGTACCGTGTGGCCCGCCCGCCCGACCGGGACACCGGCCGGACGCAGCGCGGCTCGATCGCGCGGGGCGCGGCCACGTCGCGGGCGCGATAAACAAAGGCCGGCACCGAATCCTGTTGACTTCGCCGGCCGCGCGCGCACCTCCCCACTTTATAACCCTTTCGCCCCCACACCTCTCCTCGTCGACCGATCCATCCATCCGTCTCCTGCTCCCGCCGCTTCACACTCGCGCGCAGCGCACCACACGGCTACGCCTGCTTGGCTGCGAGACAAACCGAGCCTTTTGCACCCCTGCTTCCACACGTAGTACCAGCTAGCTAGCTAGCTCGATCTCCCGTGATCCCGTCTCTGCTGCGCGCGTGCGTCGAGCTGTGTTTACTTACGATCGATCGATGGGGCGGGCGCCGTGCTGCGAGAAGAGCGGGCTGAAGAAGGGGCCGTGGACGCCGGAGGAGGACGAGAAGCTCGTCGCCTACATCAAGGAGCACGGCCAGGGCAACTGGCGCACGCTCCCCAAGAATGCCGGTGAGCGCCAACTTGCTCTGCCGCGCGCCATTGATGAGCACAAGCTAGCTTAGCTTAGCTTATGAATGGTAACCGATCGAGCTTCTTGTTTGTGCAGGCCTCTCGAGGTGCGGGAAGAGCTGCCGGCTGCGTTGGACGAACTACCTCAGGCCGGACATCAAGCGTGGCCGCTTCTCCTTCGAGGAGGAGGAGGCCATCATCCAGCTCCACAGCATCCTTGGCAACAAGTAAGATTGATTACCAAATCATCCGGCTAATAATTATTATTTCAGTACGCAAGCATACTAGACTACTTGGACTTGGGCGTACGGTTGCTGATGATCGATGATGCCGGTTGCGTTTTCCTGCATGATTTTTCTTAGGTGGTCAGCGATCGCGGCGCGGCTGCCTGGCCGGACGGACAACGAGATCAAGAACTACTGGAACACGCACATCCGCAAGCGCCTCCTCCGCATGGGCATCGACCCCGTTACCCACGCGCCGCGTCTCGACCTCCTCGACCTCACCTCCCTCCTCAAGCCCGCCGCTGGGTACTACCCCACTCAGGCTGACCTCGACACGCTCCGCGCGCTCGAGCCGCTCGCCGGCTACCCGGACCTGCTCCGCCTCGCCTCCGCCATCCTCCCAGCCGCCACGACGACCGGCGCGGCCGCCGCCGAGCAGGCGCAGCTTCTCCTGCCGTGGCTGCTGCAGGCGCAGATGGCGCAGCAGGCCGCCGCCACCATGGCGCAGCAGCAGCAGGTGACGCCGCCATCGCCGCAGGCCGCGGCAGCCGACCAGTTCTTGCAGGCCACCAGCACCGCCTGCCACCAAATGCCAGGCCTGGTTCACGCCAGCCCGACGCAGCAGCTGGCGCAGCAACCACAGGATCACATGGCGGCGACGACCTGCCACGGCTCCGTGCAGCACCCGAACTACGACAACCAACTCGACTACGTGCCGGCGCTGATGCAGATGGCATCCGACGCGTCCAACCTGCAGCAGTGGAGCAGCACGGTCTCGAGTAGCAACAACAACTACTACAACGTCAACTCCGGCGTGTCCACGCCGTCGTCGAGCCCAGCAGCCGCCGGACAGATCAACTCATCCTCTACGACGACGAAAACGACGTATGGCTTGAACGCGAGCGGTGACGTCGTCATCGCAGCCGACGACGACGCCGGGCTGCTCATCAACATGCACCTATCGGAGCTCCTCGACGTGAGCGACTACATGTAATATGATTTTTCCTTGTGTGAAACTGAGCCGAATCGAACACTCCATGCCATGTACCCAAGGGGCAAAACATGATCATCACAAGAGGCAATTTTTGTACAGGATTGTACCATCATTAATTTCTATCCAGTTCTTGGTTATCATTAGAAGCTTCTCATGATTTTTTTCCAACTACTGTTATTACTATCCTGATAATTAATCTCATTAATTAAATTTTCATGTGTGGTGCTTGTCAGTGTGAGGAAACATGGCAAAGGTGGCTTCCTATGATTGGTGGAGGCGGCTGCTGTCCCTCTCACTCGCATCATGGCCTTGTCTCCAGTGAAGAAAAATTTGTGCACACCGGTTGCTTTTCTTCGTGTGCTAGTTTATCAATTAATTGTCCTTTGTTCGTTTTTTTTGCTCCTCTCTTATATCGATCATTGGCGACTGTAGCAGCATATAAACAAAGGAATAAATCAGCAAAAGAGGGAGAAAAAACAAACTAGAACAAGGACACCAGTAACTGTCAAGGTCACTGATAGTCACATGATCGATGAGCAAATAATTCTTAAATGGTTGAGAAAAAATAGACTCTAGACTAGTATATAATCCTTCAACTTAATGATTGGTAGTGCCTGCTCCCACTAATGCTAGCGATCCACAATCAATAGACAAAAATGTGTCTCTGTTGAGTTTTGCAAGTCAAATAATAGAAATGATGGGGAAATTAATAGGTACCATGTTGCGTCAAGTTGTATATATGTGTATAGTGTCAGGTCAATGCATAATTAAGCTATTGTGTCACAACCCACAATCTTGCAAGCATGTGCTACTAGTGTATGCTATACTTTAATTTGATCGATTCTAGCTGTGTCCTGGTCTATGGGAGAGCAGACTTACTAATTGGTCAATGCTTGCATAGTTAAGTTAATAAGTTGCATGCATGTATTCAAAGCCGTCCTCCAAATAGAGACCCATCACGACTGAAGCCATGACACCGACATATGTACAATTGGAAGCTCAATAGACAAGGTCGTCGTGTACTACTGAAGAAATGATTTTTGCGTGAGGGTCAAAAGACATCTTCCCGTGCGAAAGATCTGCCCGCACGCCCGAGGAAGAAGACTGTATTTGCGTGCGGGCGGCCCAACCGCACGAAAAGATCAATTATCCGGTGCGATCGGCTTAAGCGGCCCACACGGGAAGATCGATTATCCCGTGCGGGCCACTTTACCCACACGGGATAATTGATCTTTCCGTGCGGTTCGTTAAATTGACCACACGGAAAGATTGCATCCCGTGCACATTATTTTATGTGCGCTAGCTGCATGTGTTTAGCTATACGTCTAGCTCTCTCTGTCTGTGTCCTCTCTCACCCTGTCTCTCTCTCCTCTCCTCTCGCTCTCAATAATATTATCGATCGATCGAGATGCATGTATATATATTCGCAAAAGAATTAAAAGATATTTAATTATTTCCCCATAAAAAATATATAAATGTACACATCATGCATGTTCATATACATATCAAGTTTCGTCTCGCAATTTACAATAGTTCGAAAGCATATAAAAATAGACTTAATTAGAAATGATTACAGATGATCTTTTTTCCACTCTCTAAGTCGTTTGAATTTATCGTCTGTCGCAAGCTCGCTCTCCGGATTATAGAAATCACCCAAATGGTTACAAACATCGTGGCAGATGAAGCGGCAAATATCTGCAACCAAGTTAAGCATGCTTCGATTGTCGAACTGGTTCGCTACAACTGGAACAGACTCGATCTGTTTAAGAAGGAATACACATAGATACGATTAGGAAAATTATACAAGATCGATCTTAACGTGTAGAAAGATATTTTCTCTGCACTTACTTGTTCAAACTTTGTAGTGTATCTCTCATAGATTTTTAGCATCTCGCACACGTAGTAGCCACATAGGTTAGTGTCTGGTGGTTGCTTATAACACTGTGTTGAATACAATTGTATACATATGTCAATATTTGAAATTAAACACAGTATAAAATATCGGCATATAGCGGGCATGTAATTACCGGCCATTGTGTCTTCACGAGAAGCTTCTTCTTTTGTGGATCCTTGACCAGTCCATAGACAAAATAATTGTTTCAGTCAATTGTTTCTTCGAGAGTAACAACAGACAAAACTTATTAAATGTTGTATGATAGTACTTACAAATTTAACAAGACAAGGAACTCTTTGAATGTATCCTCCTTGTAGTGTGTCGGATCATGCACTACGACCATGTGGTCCCGCGGATATACCAGAAAAAGTATGTAGTGATCGTTGCGAAGAAGATATGTTAATTGTAGGTGATATCGTAGTAAACTATCGGTTGTACGGAAGAATATTACACACCGTAGCGCATAAGGGACCATGAGGATATTTTTGTCTTTGTGCTCGAGCATAGATTAGCCAAGTACAGTGCTACCGCGACCATCTTCGCCTTGTGCATTTTTTTGATGGTCGCGTCTCTTTGGGACTTCGTTTTGCCTTTGAGCTCATCGCAATCTGCACGAATATGAACCTCGTGTTCCGTCCAGCATATCCTTGTTGGGTTAATGTATCCAACCAGTTGGTCTTTGACGCACTGTGGAATTGCATCCTAAGTAATGCAGCGGGTAATTTTTTAGAAGTTAGTTTGCAAATGAATTCATTTATGACATTAAGTGTGATTGATACTTACAGGCAAAACGTAGCAACAAGATTTATATCCATTTTTTCATCTTGAATAAGGCGTGAAGGTCATTGAAATCGATTACCAGTATCCCATTTGGTCCACTGGTGAAAGCGTGATCCGGGACCTTCACAGTAATCATGCTGAGCCCCATTTTGGACGCCTTTAGGTACCAGTCATGCATTAGCCTCATTTCCCAGGGCATGTCTTCCATGACGTGCCACAGCAGAAACGGCTTGCCGTACTCGTACTTTGTTGGTACTTCGTCTGAAGTCTAGTTTTGCAGGTCGTCCACTTGGTTTTTCACCGATTGTTGTGAATCCGACAACTTTGGAGTTTGATCCTGCTTCTTGTCAGTCGGCGCTCTCCCCCTGAAAGCCTGAAACACTAACTTCTCATTGTATACGACCATTTCTTTCTTATCATAGGTTGATCTATCCATTTTCGGGATAAGCCGACGAGGTTCAAGCTTGCTCGGACATGGAAGACTTGTGGTTTTCAGAAGAGGCCTTTCATGTACCGCCAATGCTGACTGTGGTGTTGGAGGAGATTGATGAATATCTTAGACATCGGTTGGAGGTTGTTCTGCGGCAACTTCAGGGGCTGACAGCTTTGGCGAATCAGGACCTTTTTGTTTAGGGGTGGAGGGAGGTGGGGAAGCAGGCCGATTAGGTGGCGAATCTAGCCCTGGTGGAGAAGGCGGTGCAGGCACAGCAACAATATGAGGAACCTGTGGGATTGGGGATGCTGACTGTGGACCGACCAGCAGGATATCTCGTCGATGCCATAGTATAAACTGATTCACCGCATCCCCAAGCAATTCTATCCCTTCCGGTGCTAGAATATGTAGCTCTAAGCTGTTATGCTCTGCATGCACCTTGGTCACTTGCACTCTTGCATATTCCTCAGGGATTGGCGTGTTGTGAAATTGACGCCCTGGTATAGCAAGTCCTGTATCCACCTCCTTTCTCTTCCCGGCCCTTCCTATCAGCACGAGCAAGTTGCACGGCGTCGGAGCAGTTATGTTATCTACTGGATAAGGTGCGGTGTCAACTGACCCGACGCTGCTGGGCATCTGTACTGTTGGTTCTTCGGATTGCTGAAACAAGTGTGGGAAGGCTTGGCGATTTTGTGCAACAAGAGAGTAGAAATGTTCTTCAACTTGTTTTGCTATCTTCTCTTCCAATTTATGTTTGTATCTGTCCTGTTTCTTGTAACTTGTAGCTTCCTCAAGAAACCTTACTTCCAACTCATCCTTAACGATAGACCCATTACTCGTCCAGAATGTTCGGGATTGCCCAATGCAGCTGTCAACTGATCATTTTCCCTCTTGGCAATGAATTTCCCTGTCTTCTCTTTATCCGCAATGTCCTTTAGACTACTGGTCACACGCTCGATATCCGGATCCTTGAAAAGGATCTCTCCCTCATCGGTGACTTGACCCGTGCTCCGTGCCCAAACCCAGTTTTTGCTTCTTTCCTTCAGTGCATCTACAAGCAGGGGCTTTCCTTGGGCGGCAAACATTTCTTCAGTTGCTCGCCACTTCTGTACGTGGCCATCGTAGCCGCTAGAGCCCAATCGGTGCGGGTACTTGTTCCTTTTTGCTAGGTCGGACATCTTTTTTTCTCCGCGCTAAGGCTTCAGGGCTTGTCATCTTCGTCACGAACCTACCCCATTCGGCGGGCGTAATACCACCGTGTTCTTCAAATGGAGACTTGTTCTTTTGCACGTAGTGAGTGTTCATGTCCGATTTCCACTGCCTCCATCGATGCGTCATCGTTTTCAAGGCAAACTCTTTTCCCATAGCCTCTGAACCAAGCGGATATACAAGCCACTTATGCAACTCATTCCACATGAAGTTCTTCAGGTTGTCATCCACCTGCTCCCAGGAATCTACATTTAAAGGGCCGTGGGTTCTAGCCAGTACCCCGCAAGTGCTGCTGAATTTTGTCATTGCTACCTTGGGTTCTACTGGCTTTCCATCCTAGTTCAGAGAGGTGATATAGTATGTCTTCTTGGGGGGTTGGTTCTTACTTCTCTGACCACGTCTTTTCTTTTGACGTCCTCCAGTGCTCGCGGACGTGTCAGTTTCTACTGGACCGGACATTGTTGTGTCTGTCTCGACTTCGGCTATGATGGCAGACTTGGCGGCCTTTCTTTTTGAGCGGCGCCTTGTTTCCATCTGTACGTACAACAGAAAATGTTAAACGGGATCCGATGAGGTACACCGGTCAGTTCATAACAATACGGCTCGACTTACTGCTTGCTCGATAGGGATGTAGTCGGGGTCTTCTTCAACCGGTGGTGCTGGTGTAACTTTGACTAAAGGATCACTTGGTGTCCGCCATGTGCCTTCACTCGAACTCTTGCGTTGGTTCAATGTTGGGTGCCTCCGAGGGAGCTTTCTCATTCGACATTTGATCTACGATTGTTCATAACACACAATTTGTGAAATTTGTGAACGAAGGGAGTAGACAGTTGTAATATGGTGTATATATGAGGTGTACATGTGCGCACAAAGTCTCCTTCTACCCTAAAATAATTCGACCTAGCTTCAATACACCTAAATAATTTGAACCGTGTTTCGATGTTTCAGTGTTAAGGACATGCATAAATCGCAGCGTAAAGAGAAAAAGAAGAAAAAAATTGTATTCTTTTCCTTCTTCGTCTCTTTAGGTTTTTCTATATTGACTATACTTTAACTTCTAAAATATTATATTTTGTTGCTCTCAGAATAAGAAGACTATACTGTAATAGCATGAGGCGTTGTGGTAGGTTCGGTGGCAAGCAGAAGATCTCCGTTGTGACCTTTGATACAAGGATCGATGCGGAGATCTTCGCTTGCCACCTAGCCTTCAACACGCCTAAATAATTTGAACCGTATTTGGATATTACAATTTGCAACATGTCTGAATGGCTCCAGTTCATCATCGAGCAAAATAATTTATTTATAATAATTTAGCATAAGTCTAAAATCTAAAGAAAAAACCTAGAGAGAAAACCTAAAAGAGAAGAAGAAGGAAAAAATTTTTCTTCTTCTTCTCTTTAGGTTTTTTATTGACTATATTTTAACTTCTAAAATACTATATTTGTTTGCTCTCAGAAAAACAAGACTATATCCATTATCGAAGCATGAAGTTGAAGGGGCATAGGCAATTCCACTATCGGAGACCCCTAGACCAAATCGTCAAATGTAAGTTATACATATGCGTATATTTGACGATTTGGTATAGTGGTCTCCGATAGTGGAATTGCCTGTGCCCCTTAAACTTTAAGCTCCCTTAGCTACTCTCATCGCATTCCCTAGAATAGATGACATCCTCAAGGTTTAGGTTTAGGAAAATACAATGTTTGACTATATGATTATTTATATGCTTTTAATATTTTCTACCAAAATTTGTCCGTGCGCAGAGGTGAGATAGGGACAGGGGAAGAGATGAGAGATGAGAGACCGAGGAGAGGGAGAGGAGAGAGGGAGGTTAGATTTGTAGGTCGTTCGGTAGGGAAATCCTAAAATCTAAAATATAACCTAAAATCTAAAATTTGAGGGAAAGGAGAAGGATAGACGCATAACTTCGTTTGTAAGTCGTTCGGTAAGGGTGGGTATAACATTTCAAAATTTTGTACTATGAAAATATGTAAAAGTATGAATAAAGTTTTTTGCGAATAATTTATTATATGTTCAGTAATTAAAACCTTTAAAATCTTTAATATTTATTAATTTTCCTTTTTATTCTCAAATTAGAAACCAATTTTATTAAGACTAATCCTTCTTTTGTAAAGCTTTAAATAAATATTTTTAATTGAATGGAGTCTCTGAAAATTAGATTTAAATTAATTTTAAAACTTAAATTCAAACCTAAAAAAACTTTTCCAATCTCCTTTATTTTCTTTTTCCATTTTCTCTTTTCTTTTTCCTTCCCTCCCTTTTTCTTTCTCTTTTCCCTCTTTCTTTCTTCCTTCTTCCTCCCAAACCATGGCCATTTCAAACCAGTGGCCAATGCCCTGGGGGCATCAATCTTACCTATCCATACTAGAGATCAAGATGAAGGAACCGACCTAGGCTATGCCAGAAATTATCAAGTAATCGGAACATCCATACTACCGGCCGACTGTTTTTGATTCAAACCACGGCCGTCGGAGTTCAATTCAGCAAGAACAATCATTCTACTCAATGGCACACCGAATTAACCTAGGAAAACCATCTCTATCTCGTACTTATGCTGCTATGCCGTTGGTTCGGCTACAATTTTAACTGTATCCACTAAGAACCGACATTGGCGCACTGCCATAGCCACCGGCGAACTTATCCCCAAACGGAACCGACCTCAATCATCTACAAATAGACCATACCAAGCCATGAATCAAATACCAAACTGGATCAACATCCTCTCTTCTAAATTTTCCCCAAAGTTTCCCCATCTATTAACCATCATACTTTCTCAATTTAGTGAAGAATCAAAGTGAAATCCCGAAGAAACCTAATTTGGCCGCCCGGAGCAAATCCAGAAATTCATCGCCTTCAATCGGTTTCCTCTTCAATTAAAGGTATAATATCAATCTATAGCACGTAAGCTTTTATTCCCCTACAAATTATAAACCTATTAGCCACTGATCACCGCCACCCACAAGAGTCGCCGACGCCGCCCCTGTTTCCCGTCGACGGCGCACGGTGCTAGAGCAAACCCGAGCCTCTCCAATTAAACCAAGCACATAGGAGTGATCCTCGTAGTTCCTAGATGCTCTAAAGCAAGTTATTTTGATCAAATTAAAGCCGAAGTCCGCCGGCGACGAGCTCCTGTACCGCCGTCAGCATGCTACCGCTGCCGGCCCATCCCTAAATCCTACCGACTCAACCAAATACAAAAATGGAACTCCCTTGGATCCAAGATGGTGAAAACCAAACCAAATTCCCAAGCCAAACAACCTTAAGCCATGCGCATCACAAAATCCTTTGAGTGCTAGCACGGGTAGAAGAGACAGAGAGAAAGAGAAAGAAGAAAAACAGTAACCAGGGAAGGAGAGAAGAGAAAAAGAAGGGAAGGGAATAGAGGGAGAGAAGCGCTTGATAGCCCACGAGAGAAATAAGGGGCGTGGGTTTGACCCCAGCCAAAAGCAAATTTTTTTGGAAATTTTTTCTTTTTATTTTTCCTAAGGATTAAAAATCAAGAAGAGCCTAATAAAAACTCTAGGAAAATATAATAACTCATCTAACTCCTTCAAAACTTCATTTTCAAAGTTTCTATGCCTTTTAAAATTTATATACTTACTTTTTGAATCTCCTAAAAATAATTATTTTAAAAACTTCTAGTATTAATTTTTATTTAGATTCAAACTTTTAATTTAAAAATAAAGACTAAAAGATTTTTAAAAAGACTATAAACCATATTTATAAAACCTATTCAAACTCTTTTATTGTATGATTATTTTAATAATTATTTGAATTTGCCTATTAAATTCTTTTATTTTATTCTATTTTATCGATAGATCACGACGTTGAGTTCACAGAAGAGTTAGAACTCGACTAGGAAGTCGACGTAAACGTCCTCGTTACCCTCCAATTAGATAAATATTTAGAACCTGACGACACTCAAGGCAAGTCAAACTGTTTTAATCATTTAAATTAAAAATAATAAATTATCATGTTTTAATTATATATTTAGTTTGGATAGAAATATTTTGCGGGATGGATTAGATAGTTATAAATTATCATTTTATGTCATCCATCATAATCTTTAGATCCTATATGTTAACATTTAGTCCATATAGAGTATAAATTCATGCCTTAGAAACATTGTATTATTTCATGTATTAATATCTCATACACCCTAGTTCATATAGAATATTATTTCATGCTTTAGAAACATGTAATAATTCATAAAGGAGAAGGCTATTATTTCATGTTAATAGATATATTCTCCTTCTCCTTAGACAATATTGATAACTTGTAATAATAAAACAAGCATCATCACATGTATCATTTCATGTAAAGCTATAGGAAATGAAGTCTTTATTTCATGAATTAAATAGAATAATGGCTAGACAATGCATGTGATAGTTAAATACCAGAAAATATCAAAATGCTTGTGCCAAAATAAGGACATAGTTTCGCCCATCCAATGGACCGGTTATACTGGCATGGCATTTATATATTTCTCTCCGATCTCCCTGGGGACTTAGAGGATTTATTTATGCGTATTACAGCATTGGAGGTTTTGGAGTAAGTCTCATTGGAGAACAACTATGTAAACAATGGGTAAAAACGCCGATACTAACCAGATCGGTACCGTCTGTTAAGATAGTCCACAGGTCTCTCCAAGCCGAGCAAGTGTGTGACGAATAACTATTAAATAGGGGATTGATCGCCATTCACTGGTTAGGTTTGGTGCCCCTATTAATATAGTCCACCGGTCTCATTCATACATCAGAAAAGGTTAGAACTATATAAATGCCATATTATCCTTTAGTCTAGCTAATTAAGGTTAATCCTCGGGTAAAGCTAGGCAGACGCTGCAGAGTCGATTTGTATTCGAATACGCCGTACTCCCAGTCAATGGAGTTATGTCTATGGGTGACTCCAGTAAAATGGCATGAGTTCTTTTCTTAAAATATTATAAAATTTAAATATGCATACTTAAGTTCTTTTAGGATGGGATAGAATATGAATCTAAAAACATGTTTTACATTCCTAAATATAAGTATTGGTTATGCTAAAAAAGGATAGGATACAATAACATGATAAAGTTATTTTGTCAAGTTACTTCTCTTGTCGATATAGCATGCACTATTAGTTAAATAAAACTGTATTCAGTTTGGCTTGCTGAGTATCTTCGGTGCTCACCCATTCATGACTATACTCAGGTAACCCCGAAGCAGAAGGAGAATTCCCAAGTACCCTAGAGGATTGGGAAGACGAGTACGAATTCTAGGTCGACTCTACACTCGGGCTATCCCTGTGGAAGTGTCGCGGTTTTTCTTGTATTGTATGAGTTGTATTTAAAAGCTTGTATTAATGAACGAAGCTTCTGTATCTGTATTGTTTCTCGCATAACCAGACTCTTAGGAGGTAATATGATATTTGTGGGAATTGACCTCCTTGAGGAGACCCCACAGTGGGTATATGTATTTCATATGTATTCTAGATGGGAATGACGAGGGGACTCGAAAAAATTCACATCAACTATTTCACATCAATAAATTCACATCAACTATTTCACATCAAATTTACCCAAATAATTCATCAACATCAAACATTCATCAAACAATAACAGTCCATTTTACATTAACTATAGTTTCAGTGTACATATACCCAAACATGTCAAATTTATACATACACCCAAACATATACATAAACTTCTATTCATGCAAAGAGGCTATACAAAAAATCACAAAATCCATCCATCCATCCATTCATCACTTTCCATATAGACACCGGCAATGGCCACCATGTACAAAAAAAAAATTCTTCATCCACCATCAACCAAGAAATTCTTCATCAACTAAGAAATTTCTTCCCCATGAAAGAAAATAATGAATATTAACAACCACCATTCTGTTATACTAATTCCATTCACACATCAATTTAAAAAAATTCATCCATCCATGCACACTGATACAGGACAAGAACACAATAAAATTCTCCTTAATTAGGCAGCAGGAGACATGATTCTACTTCTTTTTCTTCTTAATGCAGCGGCTATAGGTTAGCACACATTTGAGAATTATACTAGCTAGCTTAGCTACACAAGAGGAAGTGAAATGCAAGGATAAAATTTTATTTCTTAGTTCATAGCAACAAAAAAATCCTAAGTCCTAAATCGTCCATCCATCCATCCATTTTTTGACATAATACATCCATAATTTTTGACATTATATATTCATCCATCCATTTCTTAGTTCATCCATCCATCCATCACAAAAATTAACTTTAAATCAACGGCCCCAAAAACCTAAATCATCCATCCATCCATCAAAAAATTCACAACAACTCATGGCATCCATTCATAATTTTCACAGCATCGATTCAAAAAATTCACAACATATTGTGTCTGACCTTTAGTTGCGGGGCCGGTGAGGAGGGCTCGCTTTGGTTGCGGGGCCGGTGAAGACGGCGTCGCCGACAGGGTCGGGCAGTGAGGAGGGACGTCGGTGTCGGTGTGGGGGCCGGTGAGGCGCCGCCGACGGGGCCAGGCGTTGAGGAGGATGTCGGCGTCGGTGTGGGGGTGAGGCGGCACCGACGGGTCCGGGCGGAGAGGAGGGTCATCGGGTGCGACGGGGCCGGGCGTCGCGACGGTCGTGAACCAGCGGCACGGGCCTGCAGGCGGTCGGCGACACCCGCGGTGAGGCCGACGGCGGTGATGGAGAGAGAGAGAGAGAGAGAGAATGATAGATGGACGGCGGCGCGGCTAGCGGCTAGCGACGGTGCGGGGATGTGCGGCATGGGGGATGGGCGGTGCGGGGATGGGCGGCGAGGGCGCGGGGATGGGCGGCGAGGAAGGCGGTCGACGGTTGAGGGTGCGAGGACTTAGAAAAATTTGGCAGCCTGGTGGCACAGATCTGGATTTCACCGGGGACTTAGAAATTTTTGGGATCCGCACGCCTATATATAGGCGGTGATTATCCCGTGCGGGCGGCTTAAGGGCACACGGAAAAATCCCCTTATTTTAAAACTATATAACTACAAAATATTTCAATGCACATAAAATATCAATGCACATAAAATATCAGTGCCCATAAAATATCAATTAACATATTATATTAATTAACATATTAAATATTCCATGTAAAACTATGAAACTAAAAAACATCAACTATTCCATTCCATTTAGTAATTATTCCATTTAGAAATTGACATGACAACTTCAAACAAAAAATATCAATGCACATATTAATTTTATTAATTAATGTAAATACTATTTTATTAACTAACATATTAATTATTCCATTTATTAATTCTTCCATGTAAAACTATAAAACTAAAAAGTATAAATGCACTAAAAAATATCAACTATTCCATTTATTAATTATTCCATGTGAAAGTATAGAACTAAAAATATCGGTGCAAATATTAATTTTGATTACTGTATTTAATTATTCCATTTATTAATTATTCTTATATTTGATTCTATCCCATATAAAAAAATTCAATCAATGTAAATTCATCATATATTAATATATCAATTGATCACATATTAATTAATTAACATATTAATCATCCACACAAATACCATAAGTTCGATATAGAACCACACATTCACTCGTAACACCATAAGTTTGATACAATCGCTCGCAAAAACATATTATACAAAAAAACAAACTAACACTTCACAATTTTTGGATTAACATCCTTCCGCACGGATGAAAACTTTGATTCATCGAGGACACTCTCAATGCGTTTGATCCGCTTAGGAAGATCTGTGAATAATGAAATGGCATCATATTGATTATAATCGGAAACGTCTTCAATGTTGTCAATACCAATGATGTGTTGCTTGCCCGATACAATAATGTTCATCTTTTCATCGGAAGGATCCTTCACATAAAAAACTTATGCAACACGTTTGGCAAGGACCCATGGATCATCCTTGTGTCTAATTTTACTCTGTTCAGCACACGTAAATCCAAATTTATCTACCATGCTCTCTTTCACCCATTGGCATCTGAGAACAGGGATCTGAATGTTTAAACCATAGTCAAGTTTCCATATTTCTTGTATGATCCCATAGTAAGATTTCTTCTGCTCTGTTGCGTCCAACGCTCCGACACGAACCCCACTGTTCTGTGCTGAGCTTTTCCTTTCTTTGTTGTTTGTGTAAAAAGAATATCCGCCGATGTCATACCCTTGCCATGAGGTCACAAGGCTTGTTGGGCCAGCTGCAAGTCTTTCTATCGTTTTTTCCTCGAGTGATTCACCAAACGGTAGCTTTTGATCCTTCAGCCATTGGAAAACTGCGCTTCTGTTCTTTCAAAACTCAATCGTCGGATCGTCCAGGATTGCATGCTCTGATCTCGGAAATGTGTTGCTCAATGTAGGGTGCAACGATGGCGAGTTGTTGAAGAACAGTGCTGTGTGCATCTGATACCGATTTGTAATCGTTGTTGTAGAAGCATTTTCTTCCCACAGTACCCTTCCCAGATAACCTTCCATCATGTCGAGGCATCGATATCCTAATGGGGTTGGCATCTTTCATATAATCTAGGCAACACTTGACAACCTCCTTAGTTGTGTAACCCTCTATCATCGAGCCCTCCCGATGGGCACGATTACGGACATACCCTTTCAGAATAGCCATGTATTGCTCATATGCCCACATTTGATGTAGGTATAGAGGACCAAGTTCAATAATTTGAGGGACAATGTGAACAATGAGATGTTCCATCATGTCAAAGTATGATGGAGGAAAAAACATCTCTAGCTGGCAAGCTGTCTCGACTGCGAATTTCTGAAGGGTCCTAATTCTTCTGGATCAAAAACTTTCTGTGATACTCGACTAAAAAAATAGCACAGCTTTGTTATCACTACCTTGGTGTGCACTGGTTTAACCGCCCTTATAGCGATAGGGAGAAACACCGTAAGCATCTTATGACAGTCGTGAGCGTTGTATCCAGAAATCGATAAATCTTTCATTGATACTAGTTTCCGGATATTCGATGAGAATCCAGTCGGCACTTTCAATCCACGAAGACATTTACAGAAAGTTTTTTTCTCTTCTAGTGTCATTGAGTAGCATGCCGGAGGAATCTCAATCTTACCATTCATTAGCTCTATCAGGTGGAGATCTTTTTGAAGGGTTACGCGGAGGCTACGCTAGCCAAAAACAAAAAACTTTTACCGCGCAAACCAGGAACACTTGCAAGTAAGGGCCGATAGATCGTTACCGATTGGAGTAGAGTGCAGCGGAATAACCAATCAGGGCAATCCGATCCGGAACAGTGTAGCCGATTCCCGGAGACAGCCGATTCGCCAATCAGCCGATTCGAGTCGTCCGGCCGCGTTCTCACGCCTCGCTCCGATGCGCCCGACCGCGATCGATTCCACCACGCCCGATCGCTCCGATTGCATCCGATCCGAAGCCGATCAACAACGCGCAACGTAGCAGCGCCTCTACCGGTATCCACACGTCCGGGGACGAACGTCGTACACCCGTGTGCTAGCACGCGATGCAAGGCTAGGGTTTGGCTCGAAAGTGGGGAGGGTTTCCGTGGAGATTGATCTCGGCGACTTCTGTTGCACGCGATGCAATTGATTTCTATTCAGCTCTCCACCCCTCCCTCCTTTATATAGAGTTGGCCGACGGGACTAGTGGCCGATTAGGACTCTATTTTGAATCGGATCTCATCCGTATCTCATAGAGTTGGCCGCCCATACGTCGTAAGCCCATAGGACTCTATCCGATCGGATCCCTATCCGATCGAGCCGTATCCGAGTCCAACTCAAATATCTATTCTATCCCCTTAAGCGTGCGACCCAGTAGGTTCAGGTATACTCGGTTTCGGCTATAGTCTAACTTAGCCGATCGTCGGCTCGAGTCCAACTCGGTCGACACAGTCAATAGCGGCGCCTAGCAGCACATATTGACACCATAGTATACAAGAATATAATATCGGCTCTTAACCTGTAATGTGTACACAAATCCCTTTGCCTCACGATACCAGTTAAGCTATAGGCAAGATGTGTGCCATCCCTTCAATAGCTTAACCATTCACTCGAACCGTATTGGATTATCTGTCTGTTGATTGACTCCTCAATCAACTTAGCATGGCCATGCATTTCCATAATCCATTACCTCGAGGGGCTCAGAGATATCTCTCCAAAGGAGGGGCAAATTCCATCTTGATCACTCACATCCCACTCCATGTTTCATAGCAAACCCGAAAACTACCTTTATAACTATCCAGTTACAGAATAACGTTTGGTAGTCCCAAAGTAGGCTACTACACATGTTGGAATCCATGGTGATCTCAGGTCTAAGGACTTTGTACCAACACTACCGAGACCAACTAATGGCACATTAATTCTGTAGTGTCTCATGGTGGGTCTATCCAACAATATGTTCTCTAACACATATGTCCATGTTTATTGATTTGGTATCTCCATACCCATGATCTATGAGACATGATCATCAATCAATAAACATGCCGATCTTAGAATCATATTTGTTCCAACAATATGACATATGATCGAGGATCGTTTAGAAATAGATTCATACATATCGAGTCTCATAAATAAGTCACGTACTTATTGATCAATACAAGATGTCTATTTCATGGAACCGAATAACACTTTATTCATTTATACATAAACATTGACGTGATATCCAACATCTCCATGTTGCCTCTAGGGCATATCACTAACAATCTCCCACTTGCACTAGAGTCAATCATGTAAGTATCTAATACCCATTGCTCTTGTGTGCGCCTCATGCTTCGGCGAGGGAGAGGTTTTGTCGGCGGATCGGCTATGTTGAGATCCGTGTGCACTTTGCATATCTTGACATCACCTCTGTCCACAATCTCGCGGATGAGATGATATCGCCGAAGTATGTGTTTGGACTTCGATGTGACCTCGGCTCCTTGGCTTGCGCAATGGCTCCACTATTGTCACAATAGAGAGACATTGGACCGATCGTACTAGTCATCACACCAAGCTCGAAACGAATTTCTTGATCCAAACAGCCTCCTTTGCGGCTTCGAAGCGCAATGTACTCGGCCTCCGTTGTAGAATCGGCAACGTATCCCGCTTGGAACTCTTCCAGTGACGCGCTCCGTTCGGCGGAACACGAACCCGATTGCGATCTATAATCATCCTTGTCCGTTTGGAAGCTAGCATCGGTGTAACCACTTACAACGAGCTCTTCCTCACCTCCATAGACTAGGAACATATCCTTAGTTCTTCTCAAGTACTTAAGGATATTCTTTACTGGCAGATCCGTGACCTTCACCTGGATCTCGACGGTATCTGCTCGTAGCACTCAAAGCGTACGAGACATCCGGCGTGTACAAAGCATGGCATACATGATGGATCCAATTGCCGAAGCATATGGAACCATACCCATCTTATGCCGCTCATCATGTGTCCGAGGACACCGATTCTTGCTAAGATTGATGCCATGTGACATAGGCAAGAAACCTTTCTTGGAATCATGCATGTTGAACCTTTTCAACACCTTGTCAATGTATGTACTTTGGCTTAATCCAATTAGCCTCTTGGATCTATCTCTATAGATCCGAATGCCTAATATATATCTGCCTCCCTAAGTCTTTCATGGAAAAACTATTTTTCAATGAAGACTTGACGGATTCAAGCATAGGGATATCATTTCCAATCGAATATGTCATCCACATATAAGATTAGAAATACAATTGCGCTCCCACTCGACCTTTTTGTAAACACAGCCTCTTCTTCATTTTTGATGAAACCAAACCCTTTGATTACTTCATCAAAACGAATATTCCAACTCCGAGATGCTTGCTTCAATCCATAAATGGATTTCGTAGCTTGCATATCTTTCCAGCGATTCTGGATCGACAAAACCCCGAGGTTGTATCATGTATACATCCTCGCTTAGGTTTCCATTCAGAAAGCCGTTTTGACATCCATCGCCATATCTCATAATCGAAATATGCAGCAATCGCTAGGATAATCCGAATAGATTTAAGCATTGCGACGGGCGAGAAGGTTTCATCATAATCAACTCCTTGAATCTGTTTAAAACCTTTCGCCACCAATCGCGCCTTATAGATGTGAACATTTCCATCCATATCGGCCTTTTTCTTAAAAACCCATTTACCCTCAATGGTTTTGACACCATCAGTGGATCAACCAAGTTCCAAACTTGATTGTCGTACATGGATTCTATTTCGGATTTCATGGCTCCAAGCCACTTGTTGAAATCGGGTCCCACCATCGCTTCCTCATAGGTCTTAGGTTCATCGTTGTCCAACAACAATATATCACGTTGTTCCGCACTGTGTACTGCGGGTGCACGACGTGATCTTCGACCTCCGTGGGCGGTGTATCTACAACCGGTGGCGCAACACTTTGCACCTCCGTTGTGGTTCGTGGTCGCCGAAACATTTTCGGTGTTTCTTGAACTTCTTCAAGATGCACCCTGCTCCCACTAACCCTTCTTGAAAGAAACTCTTTCTCCAAGAAGACACCGTGTCGGGCGACAAACACTTTGCCTTGTTCCCGATTATAAAAGTAATAGCCCTTAGTTTCCTTAGGATATCCCACAAAGAAGCACTTGTTAGATTTGGGTGTGAGCTTGTCGATCAAAACGTTTTACATAAGCTTCGCATCCCCATATTTTGAGAAAAGACAAACTAGGGGTTGCCCTGTCCATATCTCATATGGTGTCTTTTCAACCGACTTAGATGGAACTCTATTTAATGTGAGCGCATGTTTCAAGAGCATATCCCGAAAGATAACGAAAGATCACTTTGGCTCATCATCGACCGCACCATGTCCAACAAGGTGCGATTTCTCCGTTCGGACACTCCGTTCCATTGCGGAGTTCTGGCGGAGTCAACGTGGAACAATTCCACAATCTTTCGATGATTACCAAACTCTTGGCTCAAGTATTCCCTCCACGATCGATCGTAGAAACTTGATTGTTTTCCCTAAATGATTCTACTTCATTCGGAATTCTTTGAACTTTTCAAAGGATTCGGACTTATGCCTCATTAAGTAGATATAACCATATCTACTAAAGTCATCGGTAAAGGTAATGAAGTACGATAACCACCTCGGCCATTGAGCTCATTGGTCCACATACATCGCATGTACGAGTGCCAACAAGTCACTTGCTCTTTCACCTGTGTCCCGTGAAAGGTGCCTTTGTCATCTTACCAAGTAAACAAGACTCACATGTCTCAAATGATTCAAAATCAAAAGAGTGAAGCAATCCATCCTTATGGAGCTTCTCCATGCGTTTCTTATTTATATGGCCTAAACGACAATGCCGGATAAACGTGAGGTTTATATCATTAGAGAGTTGCCTTTCGTATTAATGTTATAGATGGGAGACGCTTCAAGATTCAAAACGTATAATCCATTCACCAATGGAGCATGAAAATAGAACATATCTCCGAGATATATTGAACAACCATTGTTCATTGATCTAAAATCATATCCTTCCGCTTGCAAACATGAAGCGGAAATAACGTTTTGACATAGTGTTGGAACACAATAACAATTATTTAATTCCAAAACTAATCCTGAAGGTAGATGAAGTGGTACTCGTGCCGACAAAGAACCGTAGCAACGCTGCTCCATTGCCGACGCGCAGTTCACCTCGCCCCTTCTCAATCCTCTACTTCTTCTCATTCCCGCAACGATTTGTAAATATGAGCTACCGATCCGGTATCAAATACCCAAGAGTCGTAGGTGAAGTAGCAAGATTAATGTCTATAACATTAATACCGAAGCGAAGTCGTACTTTGCTTCTTCTTGAGATCCTCCATGTACTTCTTGCAGCCTTTTCCAAGTGGCTGTCTCCTTGCAAGTAGAAGCAAACGGCATCCGATGCCGCCGACCCTTCTTGCCCTTCTTTGCATTAGAGGCACTCGCGATCTCATCGGGAGTTAACTTCCTCTTGGTGCAAAGTTTCTTGACAGTGGTTTGCGCTTAGCCTTCGCATCATCAT
Source organism: Oryza australiensis (assembly GCA_019925245.2). Taxonomy (NCBI): domain Eukaryota; kingdom Viridiplantae; phylum Streptophyta; class Magnoliopsida; order Poales; family Poaceae; genus Oryza; species Oryza australiensis. Next base: position 248,219 of record JAIFGZ020000387.1, on the reverse strand, counting down.
CACATGATGACCGTTTTCTGGATACTCTCCTCACTGTCTTTAGCATCCCATGCAATTCAGCCAAGGTCCTATCCATATTGTTCATGTGATAATTTAATATGAATGGCTCGAAGCTCGGAGGGAGCGACGGAGAATCACATCGTAGCCAACTCTTGGCTAAGGGGAAAACCCGTTTTCCGGACTCTCAATGTAGCCAATCATCTTTATCACATGCGGATCGACGGGATTCCCTCAACAAGCTGCACGCAAACAAGGACTTTGAGGTGTTGAACCTCTCGGCCCGAGCTTGGTTCTCAAACATGCCACGTAGTCCCCGAATAATAGTGTGAGCATCGCTGCTCTCATATTGCTTCAAGCTCGAGAGGACATTGTAGCAAGCATGAGACACTTATATCTAGGGCATCATTAGTGTGCTTCTCATAAGCCCTCCGTGCGGTTGCGGTGGCATTAGTTGGCAAATCCTCAGGATAGGGTACTTCAAGAACGTACTCCTTACGCTCTTGCTTGAGAACAATTCTCAAGTTGCGATACCAATCCATAAAGTTTGTTCCATTTAATTTTTTCTTTTCGAGAATAGATCGCAAATTAAAGGTACTGGGTGTAGTATTAGCCGCCATTTATTCTACAACAGAAAAAGCAAAGTTTAGCACAATGTTTATGCTATGTCTATTGTTAAACAATTTAACATTAGACTCCCATTACGTATTTTCCACCTTCCCTCTAGGTTACGTATTGGGTCAAGATCCACATGTTAATTAATTTTCTAGTGAGCTTTGGCATCACTGCTAGAAAATTAGTAACATCGGTAAGCAACACCTTGCTAATCACATCTCTATGTGACTCTTTTTGTTGGTGTGGCATCTCCATGCCCCGGCGCCAACCTATGCCCCAAGGCCCAAAACTGTTTTGATAGCCTTGTTAAGTAAACCAAATGCTCTGCATGTATATGTATGACATATACCCCTCGTGTTATGATAGAGAATGGCACTCTGCTTTGGCGAGACCCACCATTGACGAGCATAACGGTGATGGGTGCAACATTTGGAAGGGCATCATTACTACTTAATTTTGAGAGGGATGCTATCCTATCAAACAAACATATCACATATGAAAGCAAGAAGAATAGCATATAATGAAATAGTATGACCCCCTTCACATGGTGATCTCCATCTCCATGCCGGTGTAGAGGATCTACATCTTTATCACCATTCTTCCGAGTGCCGAATGCTTGATTTCTTCAAACTAAGCTACTACTATAGAAGCTCTAATTGAAGATTACATCGACTCGCAGTCGTGAAAGAATATTACAAGCATTGCACGTATGAAAGAATATTACAGGATTGCACATATGAAAGAATATTACATGCATCACATGCATCTCATACATACAATAGGGCCATACCATCTCAAAGCATTCTCTGCAAAAACAAGTTAGGCGTAGAAACGTTTTCTACCTATCGCAGAGATACGGCATCGAGACGACCTATAAGGGGGTACGCACACGGCGGGCTTCCGGGCAGCGCCAGGAACACCACACGAAATTCATAGATCCAATCTATGAAATCGCTTATGGAAACCATATCGGCATAATCATATTATGCCGTCCCGATACACTATCAAGGGAGATGGTTTGCGTAGGCGCGAGGCAGCAACAAAGTCGGACTACGAGATAGCTTCGGTATAATCACATTATACCGTTCCGATACACTATCAAGGAACGCTATCTCGAACCCAACTCAAACCGAGTTATTTGGAAATTGCTTCGACGTAATCACATTACGTCGTTCCGATACACTATCAAGGAACGCAATTACCATCTACTCTCCTCAACAGATCCCGTAAAACCGATTGATCTAATCAACCCGTGCGCAAAACTTGTTCCAGATCCAATTTAAAACCAGGAACCAAGAACACTTGCAATTTTAAACCCGTGCGCAAACCAGGAACACTTGCAAGTAAGGGCCGATAGATCGTTACCGATTGGAGTAGAGTGCACGGAATAACCAATCGGGGCAATCCGATCCGAACGGTGTAGCCGATTCCCGGAGACGCCGATTCGCCAATCAGCCGATTCGAGTCGTCCGCCGCGTTCTCACGCCTCGCTCCGATGCGCCCGACCGCGGCCGATTCCACCACGCCCGATCGCTCCGATTGCATCCGATCCAAGCCGATCAACAGCGCGCAACGTAGCAGCGCCTCTACCGGTATCCACACGTCCGGGGACAGAACGCCGTACGCCCGTGTGCTAGCACGCGATGCAAGGCTAGGGTTTGGCTCGAAAGTGGGGAGGGTTTCCGTGGAGATTGATCTCGGCGACTTCTGTTGCACGCGATGCAATTGATTTCTATTCAGCTCTCCACCCCTCCCTCCTTTATATAGATATTGGCCGACGGGACTAGTGGCCGATTAGGACTCTATTTTGAATCGGATCTCATCCGTATCTCATAGAGTTGGCCGCCCATACGTCGTAAGCCCATAGGACTCTATCCGATCGGATCCCTATCCGATCGAGCCGTATCCGAGTCCAACTCGAATATCTATTCTATCCCCTTAAGCGTGCGACCCGTAGGTTCAGGTATACTCGGTTTCGGCTATAGTCTAACTTAGCCGATCGTCGGCTCGAGTCCAACTCACCGACCTGTCAATAGCGGCGCCTAGCAGCACATATTGACACCATAGTATACAAGAATATAATATCGGCTCGAACCTGTAATGTGTACACAAATCCCTTTGCCTCACGATACCGGTTAAGCTATAGGCAAGATGTGTGCCATCCCTTCAATAGCTTAACCATTCACTCGAACCGTATTGGATTATCCGTCTGATTGACTCCTCAATCAACTTAGCATGGCCATGCATTTCCATAATCCATTACCTCGAGGGCCGAGATATCTCTCCAAAGGAGGGGCAAATTCCATCTTGATCACTCACATCCCACTCCATGTTTCATAGCAAACCCGAAAACTACCTTTATAACTATCCAGATTCTGGAATAGCGTTTGGTAGTCCCAAAGTAGGCTACTACACATGTTGGAATCCATGGTGATCTCGGGTCTAAGGACTTTGTACCAACACTACCCGAGACCAACTAATGGCACATTAATTCTAGTGTCTCATGGTGGGTCTATCCAACAATGTGTTCTCTAACACATATGTCCATGTTTATTGATTTGGTATCTCCATACCCATGATCTATGAGACATGATCATCAATCAATAAACATGCCGATCTTAGAATCATATTTGTTCCAACAATATGACATATGATCAGGGATCGTTTAGAAATAGATTCATACATATCGAGTCTCATAAATAAGTCACGTACTTATTGATCAATACAAGATGTCTATTTCATGGAACTAAATAACACTTTATTCATTTATACATAAACATTGACGTGATATCCAACATCTCCATGTTGCCTCTAGGGCATATCACTAACACTTTTCTTATGCCCAAATTGACCAGGTCGTTACGTGACTTCAACCCATCCTTTGTTTTACTAGGGATGTCAAGTAAAGTCCCGTTGGTGCTGTCGAACACGTTTTTTTCGAGGTGCATGACATTGATGGCATGATGAATCTCCAGGTTTTTTCAGTATGTGAGGTACTTGAAAAAGATTGAATGTTTCTTGAAGGGCATCGCATTTTCTACCACTTCTTTCTTCCTCTTGCCTGAAGCTGTCTTTCCCTTGCCGAACATGACCTTTATGTTTTTTGTCAGCTTGAACACCGTGGAACCATCCTTTGCTTCGGGGGCAATACCTTCCTCAACAGTTTTGTCAAAAAGGTAGCCATCGCACGATACCTATGCTTATGTGGTAAGAAACGACGATGATGCATGTAAACTAACTTTTTTGATGAGGTCAGGTATATGTACGATGTATTTGTCCAGACATATCAGACATCCGGTCTTTCCTTTAATATGTCCGGAGAGGGAAAAATTGGCTGGTAGATCATTTATAGTAACGAATATGATAGCACGCGGAGTAAAATACTCCTGGCAGTACGCATCAAACAATCGTAGACCCTCTTCCCATATTTCTTGTATATCCTCCATCAAAGGTTCAAGAAACACATCTAGGTCGATGCCAGGCTGTTTTGGCCCTTCTATAAGGATAGTCAACAAAATATACTTTCGCTTTTGACATAACCATGTAGGAAGGTTATACATGGTGAACAGAACAGGCCAAGTGTTGTGCGAGCTGCTTAGGTGACCAAACAGATTCATTCCTTCTATGCTCAACGCAAACCTGACATTTCTCGGATCCTTTGGAAATTCTGGGTGCTTTGAATCAAAGTTTCTGCATTGTCGAGCATCGGCAGGATGTGAATCATACCATCTGTCTTTCAACCCTCTTGATGCCATCTCATCAACTCGACGTCGGTGGGGTTCGAGAACAATCGCTTCATGCGATCTTTCACTGGCAAGTTCCACATCACCATGGTCGGAATCTTTTTTCCTGGCTCGACCAATGCATTTGGTTTGGCAACATCACTATCAACGGCACTGTTATCTTTTTTGTACCTACTTGCCCCACATGTTGGACACTTGTCCAAGTCAGCGTATTCCTTGTGATAAAGTACACAGTGATTAATACATGCATGGATCTTTTCCACACCAAGAGATAATGGACATATAAGTTTCTTGGCTTGATAGATGTTAGCTGGCACAAGTTAGGCTTAGGAAGCATAGCTCTCAGGAGACCCATCAAGTCGTTGAAACTAGTATCAGACCATCCGTGCCTGGCCTTCAACCTAAGAAGTTCTAGCACCGACCGCAACACTGTATAATCCATGTCACATCCCTTTGATTGATCGTACAAAAGATCTTTTGCTGATTTCTGCAACGCCTCCCAATTGTTTAAATCTCTTGCTTTCTCTGTTAGGACCTCTGATTTAGCGTGCCGCAACATATCCTCAAGATCAATATTAATATCAACCTCTGCATTGTCAAAATCAGAGCCGCCAAAATCACCAGTCATTTCACGGGACATATCCTCAATTATAAAATTCTCTGCCTCACCGAACCAAATATCAGAAATCTCTTCAGGAGCGGTGACTTCCCCGTGATAAGTCCAAACTATGTATTTCTCCACAAATCCATGCTGAATTATGTGTCCCAGAATTATATTCGGATCTTTTCACATCTTCTGATTCTTGCAATCCACGCAAGGACAAAAAATATCCTTCCTATTCTCTCTCAAAGCGTGTGCCTTCGACTTATTAATAAATGTTGATGCTTCTCTCATAAACACCGTATGAGTTCTCCGCGTCTCTTACATTCATGTCCGATCCATCTAAAAAATTCACAATATAAAATAATATTATATTACTGATGTTTTCTACATAAACAAATTAAACTTAAATCCTACTTTATAACTAAAACCTCATTCACAACAAATAATAATACTAACACACTATTAATTACCAAAAAATGGTTCAATCAAAAACAAAATATTGGACCTACAAATTACAAAAACAGCTCAAATGATCTATTCAAATAAGTTTAAATATCTTAGCATTCAACCAATGAAATTTTACAAAAACAAAAGCAAATAAAAGAGATGATCAAGCATGTTACCTTTTATATTAATTTTAATCGAAGATTTCAAGTCTAAAACCTCCCACCAAAAGAAATTGCCTATTTTTGGAGAGAGAAACCGAGTTGAAAAAAGTTCAAATATCTTCGCATTTAACCAATAAAAAGTTTTTAAAATGGAAGCAAATAGAAGAGAAGATCAAGCATGTTACCTTCTGTAGTGATTGCAATTGAAGAATTCGAGTTGAAAACCTTCCCCCTATAGTTGCCTTTTTTAGAGAGAAACATCATGTTAAATGTGGTACTGTTGGATTGGACAGCTGTTTTATGGTGCATCATCGTGTGCGGTCCACTTAATGGCCCGCACGGAAAAATGCATTATCCCGTGCAGGCTCTTAAGTGGGCCGCACGAGATAATGCGCAATTATCCCGTGCGGGCCGTTAAGTGGAACCACACGGGATAATGCATTTTTTCGTGCGGTCCGACAATCGGCCCCCTGGGAACCGGTTTTTCCAGACGTGGTCACTTATGGTTCGTCTGAAATCTATTAGGGGCCTCGTCCAGAAAAAGAAAAACTAAATCTCTAGTAGTGGTGGCTTCATTCGTGATGGTACGTATATTTTGCATTTGAAATTGGGCTGAGTAAAAAATTATATTTATGTGTAAATAGTATGTTTTCAGATATGCCTGTATAATCTTAAAAAAACTCAATGGACGTGAATCTGTCGTCACCATCAGTCTGACAAGCACATCTCCTCTCCCAACACTCCTTTTGTTGGAACCATCTTTGTCGACCAATCTGTCCACATATGGGCAACAGGGCAAAGAGCTGGTTGAAAGCATAGAACAATGCCTAGCGACGGCGGCACTGGCCATAGGGTGGTAGACTGGTAGCACTGTGTTGAAATCTCTATTTGCTTTATGTGTAAAACATTGTTCGAATAATCTATTTAGATATCTTGTTATTGTTAATTAGAGTTCAAGAGGGATGGTTTAGTCTAAACTACGTATCTAATATTATTAGAGCCCGCTCTAACGCATAGGTATTTTGCTAGTTGTTGAAAAATATACGAACCGATGGTTATCAGAGTTGATCAGTATATAGGTCATTTGGTCGATTGATCAGTTGGATATAGTACTCTACTATATACTATATATATGAACATTACATTTTACATTCACAAGATAACAAATGAGATTGATGAACTTGTAGTCTTTTGGTAAAAAAAAAGAAAGAGATGAAGTTGCAATCTAGCTAGCTATATGAGGTGTGCTAGCTAGTAGTACTATCTAGCTAGCGATCGAGTAAAACGGAATTAAGAAACGACTAGGAGTAGGTAGCTAGAGTCACCTGTACTGTGTTATCGCTGTTGGCCTTTGTCCCTCGGTGCAAGAGAGAGAGAGAGCTGAAACAAATTTGCGGCCAGCGTTGAAGAGTTGGACCAAAACTGTGCGCGTGCGTGAGAATCCGCGACGGATATGTAGTCATGGACGTGTCCGGCCGGGTGAGAGCGGCGGACGGCACGAGATCGACAGAAAACGAGGTAGCCGTACTGTACGTCTGTACCTGGTGGTACGTTCGGCCATGCGCCCATGCGTCTCTCAGGCGCAGATACGACGTATCCATCATTAAACGATCGATGCGCCGGTGAACACCACAGCGCGCGGGCACTACTGCGCGAGCAAGCGGATTTTGCTGGTTCAATTCGAGACGCGTGTGTGTGTGTCGCGCGCATCGCGGCCGTCCGGTGCGCATCGGCGGGGACGCGTGGGCTGCCACCTCGACGCGCGGGGCGGCGGCCGTCGCTGTCGCGACCGCCGCCCCCGCCATTGACTTCTCCCCGGGAGGTCGACACGGATTATTGGTTCGCGCCTAGCTGGCTGCGACGTACTATTTTTTTATAAGACTTTATATCTTGTTTTAGTAAAATTTTATGTCATCCTCTATTATATATCTTTTTATTTCATGTGTATATATTTTGTAAGACATACGAGAAACATTTTTATTGTTATTTCTTTATATTTATAATTAACTCTTCAGTAATTATTATTATTGATCGGCATTTGTGGTTTTTTATAAAGGTCTTTTACGTAAAAATTTATGTCTCTATTATATAGTTATTTTTATACCAAGTAATATCATCAGAGCAATCAGAGTTTTTATCAGCGGTGGCCGCGGCGGCTCATGTCATATCGTCGTCGTGTTGCCTTCACGAGAAGTAAAGACAGCAGCCGTGCACGTCCTGTCCATAAATAAATCAAGTGCGCAGCAGTGCCGAAGCCCTCCCCAGACCACGCACGCGTCCCGAGGGAGACAAGAAAAAATGAAGCAACAACAACAAATAAATAAGGCAGCAGCGCACGTCCTATTGGTGTTGGTTTTTCAAAGGCTTACATTGAATTGCTACATCCACCCAAGCTGCTTGTGTACCAGGAGATTTTCATATCTACGATACGTGCACACAGAAAATGACAGAGGTTCATATTTCTGATAGATTTACACTAATTTTTTATCAACAGATTTAGGATTAATTTTCATAATGAGTTTGAGCTAGAATCTACCGTTCTTGGACCGAGACACAAGATTCTCCCTATGACAAGTGAAGATTCTCCCTGTGACAAGTGAAGATGCGAGCCGTTCTTACGTAACAAGACCTCGACGATGTACTATCTGGATTTTACAAGAGTACTACGATTTGATCCGAAGATTAGAAGAAAAGAGATCGTAAGGCTATGACATATATTCATCTTCATCTATCTAATAATATTTTGTAGGATGTGCTTAAACAGAAGACAACCGCTAAGCTATGGTTAAAGCTGCAGCAGATATGCATGACAAAAGATCTGACTAGTAAAACGCACCTAAAACAAAAATTATTTTTACACAAGTTGCGAGATGATGAGTCTGTGATGGATCATCTCTCCTCTTTCAAGAAAATTGTTACTGACCTTGAGTCTATGGAGCTAAAGTACGATGAAGAGGATTTATGTCTTATTCTATTGTGTTCGTTGCCTAGCTCATATGTAAATTTCAGATATACTATTCTTTACAATCGTGATACTCTAACTTTAAAAGAGGTTTATGATGCTTTGCATGCCAAAGAGAAAATGAAGAAGATGATACCCTCTGAAGGTTTAAATTCACAAGCAGAATGCTTGGTTATTCGGGGCAGGCAACGAGAGAAGAACATAAAAACAATCAAGAGATAGAAGTTCAAGTAGCTACCGTGGGAGATCAAAGTCCAAAGGCAGGTATAAGTCATGCAAATACTGCAAAAGAGATGGACATGATATCTCAGAGTGTTGGAAGCTACAGAACAAAGACAAGAGAACTGCAAATTATAGACCAAAAAGTAATAAATAAGAGGAAGGTAAAGCCGCAGTTGCTACTGATGATAAGGCTGATGCTGAATTGCTTGTTGCTTATGTTGGTTGTGTACAAACTAGTGACCAGTGGATTCTTGATACTGCTTGCACCTATCACATGTGCCCGAATAGGGATTGGTTTGCCACCTACGAAGCTGTTCAAAGTGGTACTGTTTTGATGGATGATAATACGCCATGCAAGGTTGCAGGTATTGGAACAATTCAGATCAAGATGTTTGATGGTTGTATCAGAACATTGTCAGATGTGTGGCATATTCCAAATTTTAAGAGAAACCTCATCTCTTTATGTACTCTTGATCGCAAAGGGTACAAATATTTCGGTGAAGACGGAATTTTGAAAGTAACCAAAGGCTCTATTGTTGTGATGAAAGGTGGTATTAAAATTGCCGATCTGTATCATCTGCGAGGTATAACTATATTAGGTAATGTTGCTGCAGTTTTAGGTTCTTCTAATTCTGATGGTACTAATCTTTGGCATATGCGTCTTGGGCATATGAGTGAAATTGGTTTGACAGAATTGAGCAAGCAAGGATTGCTAAATGGACAAGGCATCAGGAAGTTAAAATTTTGTGAGCATTACATCTTTGGCAAGCATACGAGGGTGAAGTTCAACATATCTACACATACTACATAAGGCATTCTTGATTTTGTGCATTCTCATTTGCTCGTAAGACATCTTTTGGAGGTGCTCATTATATGATGACTATCGTTTATGATTATTCGTGAAAAGTTTGGCCTTATTTCTTGAAGCACAAATATCAAGCTTTTGGTATGTTTAAAGAGTGAAAGATTATGGTTGAAAGACAAACTGAAAGAAATGTGAAAATACTTCGTACTGACAATGGGATGGAATTCTGTTCTAAGATATTCAAATCATATTGCAAGTCTGAAGGCATTGTGCGTCACTACACCGTTCCTCATACACCTCAACAAAACGGCGTAGCTGAACGTATGAATAGGACAATTATATCAAAGGCCCGTTGTATGTTGTCTAATGCAGGTTTGCCTAAACAGTTTTGGCCGGAAGCCGCTTTCACAGCTTGTTATCTTATTAATCGATCACCTAGTTATGTCATTGACAAGAAGACTCCAATTGAGTTATGGTCTGGTTCCCCAATAAGTTATTCTGACTTAAGAGTATTTGTTTGTACTGTTTATGCTCATGTTGAGAATAGTAAATTGGAGCCTAGAGCTATTAAGTGCATCTTTCTTAGTTATCCGTCTGGTGTGAAAGGCTATGTCATGCTGTGAAATTCATCCCAAATTTCTAGACTTTTTTACGTATTAAATTCATGTCCAGGAATCAACCAGGATACACAAAACGACAAATTAATACACAGATCCAAACATAAAATAAAGCGTAAAATAAAAAGACTTATTGAAGAGGCACTAAGCCCTCACACCGAAAAAGGACAGCAGCGGAAAAGAAAAACGATCCTAGGGGGCTTTAGCTCCACTCAACAGGCAAACTCAACTAGGGTTTGAGCCTTGGCCTTCTAACTCTGGCTTCAACTCAGAAGCACTACACTTCTGAAAGGGGGAAATCGTAAGGCTGAGTACAACCACAGTACTCAACAAGCCACATCGAGACATGCAGACATGCAACAGAAGAGAAAGAGTGGCTTGGGTATTGTGCCTAAATGCAGTTATAAACATTTGATGATTAAAAATAGTAAAACAGTTGATTAAGTTGAGTCATATTTTACCCTTCACTGAACAACGTTGTCCCATGTTGAACAGGCCCATCCATTCCACCTGAACTAACCAGTTTCATTAATTCCAATTATTAACTAGTGTGGGACAAATACAGTGAATTTGGTTGATCGTCCATAACCGTGGGCACGGCTATTCGAATAGTTTTACTCTGTCAGAGGTGCGCAACTTTACCCACAAGACATAATTCCACACATGTTACCATGCCCCGAAGTACCATCATGATACTGCAAAGGGGAAAATCATGACAAGACCTTTTGCATAACTTCTCCTAACCATGCGATACCACACCAAGGTATCATCCCCACTCCCCTAAGGGCAATGGGCAGCCCGCCCGCGTGCCGCGGTGAATCCGAAGCCGATCAACCCTTTTAACCGGGGACGAGCCAACTCCATCACGCCCACCCTCACTAGGGTACGTTAGCCAGAGGAAAGCTATACTACGAGTCAAGCAGTTGCCTATTCTTGCTTGTGGTAAGCGTTGTAATTCTTCCAGGGTTTCTCATGAACCGGTCCTTAGTTGCCATGGGTTCTACTATTCCAAAACCATGCACCCATAGCCCACCATTAAGTCATATTTTAATTAAGATAATTATGACCAATAAGACTTGGCCAGGTGTTTCGAACTTAGAACTCATCAGAGATTAGAGTAATTAGTGTAATTATCCCATTTAGTGAGCTAGTGGTAATTAAGCATGACGAAGCATATAATTCTAGCTAAAATCAATATCAATGACTAAAGCTAGTCAAATTAACACCCAAGGTTAACAAAGGACGGATAACAAGTAAATAAGGCTCAAACAAGCATATAGGTGTGGACCCCCGGTTTTGAGTCGGGAATCTTTCGTGTTCATAGTACCATTTCCCTGGATCAAGTAGTTGGTACCCACGAATGTAGTTCTGGATAATCAAGTGCGCATGCACGAATAGTCTTACAATACCATTATTACATAAATAGGCCCGAAGGCATTGTTCAATCCACAGGACCTTATGGTCCGAATACAATATAAAAACAGAGTTTAGATAAGGCAGCGGAAAGAGGCAGCGGCTTGTCCATTGCCACAGGCAACGACCGGAGCTAAAGTCTAATATGCGCCGTCCGTTCCTCGTCCTCCTGGTGGTAAGCATATGGATCCTCTCTTCAACTCCATCACGGAGGTTTGTGCGTATAGCAAGGGTGAGTACCAACCGTACTCGGCAAGCCACAGAATTGATGCATATGATAAGGTTACTCAAAGAACATGGCTAGGGTTATTTTTGCGTAAAGCCGCCACAATTCTTTTCACAAGCCTATCGTCTAGCCAAATCAAGTTTTAATTTCATAGTTCATTAACCCGGCGACGGTTCTCTACCATCCGTCGTGATTCCAAGGATGGCTTCCGCCTCCGGTTCGTCATGATTTTCTGGGAGTCCACCCTTCTCGCATTCTTGAGAAGTTGATCCACCAAATAAAACCATCATGCAAACCCATCCCAGCATTTTTAAGTTCAAAGTCTAGCCAAGCGAAAGTCTTGTCACGATGCTCAATATCCGCGAGCACGGCTATTCGAATAGATTGATTCATTCACACCGCAGGTGGATGTACACTTTACCCGTACTCGCGACAGCCCAACAAATGAGCCTACGTCTCAACACATGAGACGGCCACGGCAAAGCCTTTCGATAACCTCACTTTGGCGTACCGCTCCATGAACTTATGCCCTCATGCACTCTAGCCGTCCTTTTCTAGCGTGAGAGGAGTTCGGCGCACCGGGGTAAGGGAAGACATTTCCAATCTTTAAGTTTAATTAACGTAGTTTAATTTCACCATTTATAACAAAGGCCGCAGCCTCATTCTCATCCCATAACCACATCATAGAGAACCATCTATGCAAGGATACGCTCCGCTCGGCTACCTAGTCGGCTAGGTCTATACCCATTCGAGAAGTACGGTTGTGCGGCTCGTTTCCGGCTATCTCATGGCTCGGTCCTTAATTGACCAGGGTCGGCACTTGCCTTTTCCGGAATCCACCCAAATCATCCGCCCCAGTCTAAAACATTTGTATAGTACTTTCAATTTCCACCAAACTTAGTTCATCATGGCCATGTGGCGCTCATGTCTCCACATGCCGAATCTCAACTACCTTCCCTAAGGTAGTTGCCCAAGCACAAAGCTTTTTCATAAAGTCATGAGTATGCATGGTCTAAGTTTAGCGGGCTAAGCGGTTTACGAAGTTATGCTTCGGTTATTCGTATCGCATCGCGAGTTACAAGGAGTAATTCTAAAGGTAAACAATAGCAAGGTATGGCATAACAAGTATAGGTAACCCGGTAAAGCATGCATGTTTAGAGTTTAAAATAACATCATTTCGCAAAGGGGATCAATATGTTCAAAGGGTGTGAAGACTTGCCTTGCTCGTACGCTTCTTGAGTGGGGTCTCCTGCGGGGTTAACGTTCACCTCCTCGGTCGCTAATCATACGAGCGAAAAGGAAAAGAAAAATAGATTCCAATTAAAATCCGATAAGAACGAACGCAAAAGCATGAAAAATCATAAAGAACTCTCCCAAACCAACTTCCCCTACGACCTAATCGAATTACGGAGGATTTTATGAAGCAAATCAAATATCGAACGTATATGTCGCAAAAAGGGGTGGATTGGAATTTATATGAGATAGTTTAAAATTCTTGGAAAAGATTCTAGATTTGTGAATATAAACTAAGTGAATAAATGGGCCTCACAAAGATACACAAATATTTTGGAAATTTATTAGATTAAAAGTTCAAAGTCTAAGCAAATATAACTTCATAATTATTTGCAAAGAAATTTAAAAGTAAATAAATAAATCCCTTTAAAAGGTGCAAAATCTTTGTAAATAAAGTTTTAGAATAGTTTAGAAAAGTATAAATATTTTCCTAGGATTTTAATAAGCTTATTCTTATTTTTAATCTCCTTAGAAAAATAAAAAAAATTTCAAAAAATTTTTGCCTAAGCCGGGATCGAACTGCGCCCTTCCTTTCACTCGGCTCGGCTCAAACCACGAGCCAGCGAGCCGTTCTCGCTCTCTCTTCCCTTTCTTTCCTTTTCTTTCTTCTTCATTCCCAGCGAGGCCGACGGCGCGCATGGCCGAACGACGGCGAGGGGATCGGAGCTCGGCATCTAGCTAACCCTACACCATCTACATGACGCGGGAGTCCGTTTTGAGGCGCGGTTGGGCTAGGGAGGCGGCGGATTGGTCCGCGACGACGGGGCGGCGGCCCAAACGAGGGCTCGGCGCGAAGGCGCACGGTGCGGCGGCACTCCGGTGACAATGCGGCCGAACCAAGGGGTCCTAGAGGATCTACGGAACACGGGGGTGCTAGCTAGGGGGTCGGCTTGGCCGGAAAGGGGCGGTGGTGGCATGGCGACGTGCGCACGGCGGCGGCCAAAGCAGAGGGTTCGGCGGCGCTCGTCGTCGGCGATTTCCGGCGGCTAATTGGCTCGGGAGACTTAGGGGAAATATAGCTTGGAGCACGTAGATCGTGGACGTACCTTCAATCCCGGAGGAAATCAGCCGAGGGCGACGAATTTTGAGGTTTGCACCGGCGGCCGAGTTAGGGTTCTTCCGACCCGTGCTCCGATCTCTTGCGAAATTCTAGCGCTACGATGAACGGATTTTGGGGAAAATTGGTGAGGAGCTAGATGAGACAGGTGGCACAATTTTTGTGTTGTGAGTTTCGCCGAGGAGTGCTATATATAGTTGACCACGCGAGCTCGAACTCGGCGGCCATGGTAGCGAGCTAGGGTGACGCGCGAGTAGGGGAGGGTGAGGCCGACGCACGGTGGGCATGGTTACGCACAAGCGGGATGTCACGGTGGTACGGCGCGGCGTGGACGACGCGGCCACGGCGACGCATTGACTCGGCGCGCGCCGTGGTATGGCGAGGCGACGGTGAGCACATGCGGCGCGTACGGCGAACCCGCGACGCGCCGGCGTGGCGACGGCATGGCGCGGGTGCGTGGCCGATGCGGTGCACGGCGCGGCGGTTGTGCGAGGACGTGGTGACGCAGGCGACGGTACGGCGCGGCGACGCGTGGTGAGCGTGCGCGCGGGCGCGGGGACGTCGTCGAACACCTGCATACGCATGAACAGTGTACTTTCTCTATTTTCCCGAATTTTAAAATCCTATTTTCTTTTTCCATTTCCTTCCACTCTAAAAATTCAAAATAAATTTCAATATTTCTAAAATAATTTTGAAATTATATTTCCAAACTTTTTCCCCCACTTTTTATTTTTCAAAATATATTTTTCCTATTTTTATTTCTTTCTTTTAAAAATCAATAATTTGGAATCTTCAAATATATTTTTTTATATTTTTTTTTAAATTCATATCTCTTTGTCAAAAATATTTTCGTCTCAAATCTAAATGTTTATTACCTTTCTTCCACCGCTTAGGGTTTAAACCAAAATATATTCTCTTTCAAGAATCTTTTGCAAATCTCCAAAAGTTTTTGCGAGTTCCGATTTTCACGTTCCGAATTCTACTCCTTCGATTTTCGGATGTTACAAACCTACCCCCTAACAATAAATCTCGTCCCGAGATTTTCTTACCGATGGCTGAATAGGTGTGGGTATTCCGTCCTCGGGAATTCTTCGCTCTCCCGGTGGCTTCTTCTTCGTGTGATTACTCCATTGTACTTTGTACATGCGCCATGACTTGGTTCGTGTCTTCGTTCCTTCGTCTAGTATCTTGATTGGATGTTCGGATAGGTAAGATCGCGTGGACTTGGATGGTTTCTAACGGGGTTTGTTCTTCGTACCCACGACATTTCTTCACTGCGATACGTGGAATACTGGGTGGACATCCGAGAGATTCTCGGCGTTCCAATTGGTAGGCCACTTCTCCCCTCCTAGCGCTTATCGGGAATGGGCCCACGTATCGTGGTGCGAGTTTTCCTTTGACTTTGAATCTCTGTGTTCCCCGTAGGGGTGAGACCTTTAGATATACGTAGTCACCCTCTTTGAATTCCAATTCCCTTCGTCGAGTGTCCGCGTAGCTCTTCTGTCGTGATTGAGCAGCTTGTAGTCGGTCCCGAATCAGGCGAACCTTTTCCTCGGCCTCCCGATTATGTCGGCCCGAATACGGTTCGTTCACCGGTTTCGACCACATCAATGGGGTTCGACATCGGCGACCAAATAGAGCTTCGTTTGGCGACATCTTCAAACGGCTTGATAGCTATTGTTGTAAGAGAACTCGCGTACGGCAAGCATTTTTCCCAATCCTTGGTGAAATCCAATGCACAGGCTCTCAGCATATCCTCCAGTACTTGGTTCGTCCTTTCAGTCTGCCCATCGGTCTGTGGATGATAGGCGGTACTGAAAGCGAGATGACTTCCGAGTGCCTCGTGGACTTTGCTCCAAAAATGGGATGTGAATTGGGTACCACGATCCGATATGATCCTCTTTGGTACACCGTGAAGACATACGATCCTACTCATATATAGTTAGCTAGCTTGGCACCGTTGTAGTTAGTTTTCACTGGGATAAATCTGGCAGTCTTGGTGAGCCGATCCACTATTACCCAGATGGAATCGTAGCCAGTCGTAGTTTTGGGTAGTCCCACTATGAAATCCATGCCTATCTCGTCCCATTTCCATTCGGGAATCTTGAGTGGCTGCAGCAAGCCAGCTGGGCGTTGATGCTCAGCTTTCACCCTTTGGCACACATCGCACATGGCTACATATTCGGCTACATCCCTCTTCATATTAGGCCACCAATATTCTCCTTTCAAGTCTTGGTACATTTTCGTGCTTCCGGGGTGTAACGAATAGGCCGATTCGTGGGCTTCCTTTAAGATCAATCCCTCAAACCGCCTTGTTCGAGCACACGATCCTTTTCTTGTACCACAGGATTCCCTTGTCATCCACCGAAAACTCCGAGCGCGTCCAGGCCATGCGTTCCTTGATTTCCTGGGTTTCCTTATTCCCTGTTTGGGCTTCCTTGATTTGAGTTCTCAGTAGGGGTTGGATCTCCAATGAGTTCACTTCTCCGTGAGGAATCGGGTGCGGATTGAGTCGGCCATTTCTTCTTGAAGTTCGCGGCCATACCTCCCAATCCCATGTGGTTGCATTGGGCTTTGCGACTCGGCGCATCGGCCACTACATTTGCTTTGGGATGATAATGGATTCCTAGACTGTAATCCTTGATCAACTCCAGCCATCGCCTCTGTCGTAGATTGAGATCAGGCTGAGTAAAGAAATATTTTAGGCTCTTGTGATCGGTATACACATCACAGTGGTTTCCGATCAGATAGTGTCTCCAGATCTTCAATGCGTGTACAACCGCGGCTAATTCCAGGTCGTGTGTGGGATAATTCTCCTCGTGAGGTCGTAACTGTCGCGAGGCATACGCCACGACCTTTCCATCCTGCATTAATACTCCTCCCAACCCTTGCCGGATGCATCACGGTACATCACGAAGTCCTTCCTTGTCGGGTAAGGTCAAGATTGGAGCGGTGGTTAACTTTTCTTTTAATTGGTCGAAGGCTTTTTGGCACTTCTCATTCCATTCAAACTTCTTTTCCTTCTTCGAAGTTGAGTCATAGGTCGGGCTATCGTGGAAAACCCTTCGATAAACCGTCGGTAATAACCGGCCAAGCCCAAGAAACTCCGAACTTCATTACTCGACTTGGGTGCCTTCCATCCCGTAACGGCTTCGACCTTGGCGGGGTCTACGCTACTCCTCCGGCTGAAACCACGTGACCAAGAAAAGCGACTTCCTTGAGCCGAACTCACATTTACTGAACTTTGCATACACATGGTGCTCTCGTAGCTTTTCCAGATACTAGTCGTAGATGCTCCGCGTGTTCCTCATCGTTTTTGGAGTAGATAAGTATATCGTCGATGAACACCACCACGAATTTGTCCAGGTATTCCATGAATACCTTGTTCATCAGTTCATAAAGTAGGCAGGGCATTGGTCAATCCAAAGGACATCACGTGAACTCGTATAAGCCGTAACGTGTAGAGAACGCCGTCTTAGGAATATCTCCGGCTCTAATCCTCAACCGATGATATCCCGACCGTAGATCAATCTTTGAGAACACCGCACCCTTAAGTTGATCGAATAGGTCATCGATCCGGGCAGCGGGTACTTGTTCTTGATGGTTACCTCATTCGCGATCGGTAATCCACACACATTCTCATACTCCCATCCTTCTTTTGACGAAGAGTACGGGGCTCCCGGGGAGAAGAGGCTGGGGCATACAAATCCCTTCTCTTGTAGTTCCCTTATCGCTTCTTGAGTTCCTCTAACTCGTTGGCCGGCATTCGATAAGGTCTCTTGGATATGGGGGCGGTACCGGGCATTAAGTCGATGATAAACTCTACATCGCGATCCGGTGGCATTCCGGGTAATTCCTCGGGAAATACATCCGGTATTCTTGTACTACGGGCATTCCTCCTAAGGGTAGCATGGTGAACACTCCCGCAGCTTGCTCACATAGCTTTGGGTTTTGATCCATAGTTATGCTCATCGGTGATCCCCACGGGGTGGATACCGTGACTTCCCTTCGATTGCAGTCTATAATCCCATTATTCTTGGTCAACCAATCCATTCCGAGTATGACATCTATGGTGCGGGGTGATAGCACCATAAGGTTTGAGAGAAACACCACGTCCCTAATCCGTATGGGCACATTAATGCAGGCATGGGGTACGGTTATGTCTCCCGGTGAGTGTACCAACATAGGCCTCTTAAGTGCTACTTGGTGTAGGTGGTGTTGTTTGCTTACTTGGGAAGATATGAATGAATGCGAGGCTCCGAATCGAATAAAACTTTAAGCGGTGTAGAGTTGATAGAGAACATACCCATCAATACGCTCTGGTCCTCCCGAGCTTCTTCGCCCGCACATGATTCACTTGGCCACGTCGAAACCCGGTGGCGCCTCGTTGGGTAGCGGGGTCCTGAGCAGGACCTCGTCCCCGCGCAGGGGTGGGGGTTCCTCGGACGGGTGTTGCATTGGCGCCGGTGCGTCGGGGCGTTGCGTGGTTTTGGACAGCTATTGGAGTAGTGCCCGAATTCTCCGCAATTAAAACGACTCACATTCCTTCTTCCCGGAGCAGCCGGGGTTGGTGTGGGCGTACGTAAGCGAGGTGTAGCTGGCCGGTTGATATGGTCGGAAGCGGGAGAACGTCCGGTTGCCGGAACATTTGGCTTCCATCCGGACGGAGTGGCTCCCTTGGGGGCGTTGTGGCGTTCCCGAAATGGGCGAGCCATAGCGAGCCTCCTCTTGCGGTTATTATCCACCACTTTTTGGTCATGCTCAAGTCGGACGACCTTGTTGATGAGGCTTTGGAAACTAGTGTGATCCCGCCCGATCATTGGTCCCCTCGGTTCGTCATTTAGTCCTTCAATGAATTTGTCTATCTTTTCCTCCTCGTCCGCCGGTCACCGGTGGCGTAACGGGCAAGCTGGGTGAACTTGTTCAGGTATTCTTGTCTTGATGTGTTCCCTTGACGCAGCCTGCGGAACTCGTTCTTCTTCATCCTCATTCTTGCACTGCACGAAATTTTCACGGAATGCAGCCGTGAATTCCTCCCATGTTGGCTCGCCGGCGTTTCGGCTCGTGTCTCCTTGTAGGTGTCCCACCGAGTCACTCGCGGGTCCCTCCAATGGTTAGTAGCGAAGACAACTCTATCGGCTTCTCGGACTCGACGAGGGTTAACTTCTTCTCTATCACTCTTAACCAATCTTCGGCGTCCATAGGTTCTTCGGCCGTGGAAAAGGTGGGCGGCTTAGCTCTCATGAATTCCCAGATTTGATCCTCCTCGACCTCCTTGACTGTTAGCAATCGCTTGGAGTAGCCGGGTGCAATGCCATGACCTCCGCCGGGGTGGAGGGGTTGGGTTCCGGCGGGTTTTCGTTGGTTGCCGCGGCTCTGCGACGATGTGCCATCCGAAGAAGGGAGATAAATTAAGAGAGCGGACTAGTTTAAGTTATAGTTCACCGGAAATTTTTCTTCAAGCTCTATCGAATGATCTTCAATCCACGAGACAAGGTGAAATAATAATAAGCATACGAATTAAGACATCGCAAGGCGATGCTTAGGTTCACATATTACATAAGGGGGTACATGGATGTACACACGCAGTCCTTCATGTCGGGATAGCAATTATATCGTCCAACTAGATCAACTAATTAAGGGTAAACAGGAAGTGTTGCCGAGCTGGGAAGGTCCTTCCGCCTAGTCCTCCATCCATCCGCAAGAGCCAGGCGCCGGAAGTGGGTGGTCTGCCGCTGAAGCAAACCGAAGTCCCCACGGCTCGGAGGTGGTGGCCTCGGGGTCACGCCGAATCTTCCGACTCGGTGGCCGCGTACTCTTGCGAGCAGTCTGGCGGGTGAGGGGGCCTCCCGTGTGAGTCAAGCGACGAGGGGGAACTTCCTCCTCCATTGAGTCGGTGTCGCTAGACTCCCATTTGATCTCCATGGGCTCGCCTCGGACTCCGTGATCGGTGCAGATCCGGATGGGGTTACCCTCTCCTGATCCCGGCTCGGATGGTACTGGTATGGAGCTCGGGGTGGGTCCCATGGATGTAGCAGCAGTGGGGTCGACCAGGTATGGTGCAGGCTCTGTGCTCAACATGAAAGCTTGCTCCATCATAGCTTGAAAAGTATCAAAGCTTGCTGGAGTCATATGGTAATAGTTGTCGGGCACAGGGGCAGGATGTGATGGTACGAGGCTCGGTGGAAGTACTTGCGGCGTAGACGGGACGAGTGCGCATGTTCCTCTAGCTGGTTGATCTGCTGTTTGCTCTTCTGAGCTGCTCTTCCAGCTCCACCGAGCCTCCCCTCGGGCCATGTAGCGGTCCGAGAGTTGCTCATCTTGAGCACCATTGGCTGCGGTGAGTCTGCAGCATGCTTATCTGGTCTCCGCGACCTTGGTGGCTGTTGATCGGATCATTGAGGCGTGGCTCGCTGATCGTTGATCTCGAGAAGGGCCTCCTCGTAACAGTCGTCTGCTGTCTCTGCCCAACGCGATAGACGCGTGACCATCGGGTTGTAACAGCAGGGGGTAGCCTCCACGGTGCAGACTGGATTGCCTTCTTCGCGGTAAGGATGATGCACGAACTCTGTCATTGTGAGTTCGGCACGGTGTTCCGCATTAAGGCGAAGGAAGGCCTCGCGAGCTGCATCCTGAATAGCCGCTTCTGCTAGGTCCCGGTGGTAGCGAGTGTGGAAGCAGTAGGATGTCTCACTCCCCATGCGGGCTTCTATGGTTACGGCTGCCTCCCAGGCTGGATACTCCTCGGAGCCATGCCTTTTGATGTGATAAGTGGGTGGCTCTGGGTATCTCAAGCACCATAGTAGGGACTGGAGTTGGACCACGAACCCCTCGTCCGCGGAACGGTGACTTCCCAAGTTCCGTCGTGGTTTGACATCTTTTTACGGGCAACTTAGGGTTAGTGGGAGGGAGCTATCATAATCATTTGGTAAAAAGAAATACAGATGTAGAAAAGATATATTTGCATTTTCGGAAATAATAGTTTAAAACTGATCCTACTGTAGGGATATTTCCCTTTAGCCAACTGGTTAGGGGTAGGGCGCCATTTGGTCTTAGCCTACGGTCGCATGGCTCTGATACCAGCTCTGTGGACCCCCGGTTTTGAGTCGGGAATCTTTCGTGTTCATAGTACCATTTCCCTGGATCAAGTAGTTGGTACCCACGAATGTAGTTCTGGATAATCAAGTGCGCATGCACGAATAGTCTTACAATACCATTATTACATAAATAGGCCCGAAGGCATTGTTCAATCCACAGGACCTTATGGTCCGAATACAATATAAAAACAGAGTTTAGATAAGGCAGCGGAAAGAGGCAGCGGCTTGTCCATTGCCACAGGCAACGACCGGAGCTAAAGTCTAATATGCGCCGTCAGTTCCCTCGTCCTCCTGGTGGTAAGCATATGGATCCTCTGGCTCTTCAACTCCATCAGCTGGAGGTTTGTGCGTATAGCAAGGGTGAGTACCAACCGTACTCAGCAAGCCACACAGAATTGATGCATATGATAAGGTTACTCAAAGAACATGGCTAGGGTTATTTTTGCGTAAAGCCAGTTTTCACAATTCTTTTCACAAGCCTATCGTCTAGCCAAATCAAGTTTTAATTTCATAGTTCATTAACCCGGTGACGGTTCTGTCTACCATCCGTCGTGATTCCAAGGATGGCTTCCCGCCTCCGGTTCGTCATGATTTTCTGGGGAGTCCACCCCTTCTCGCATTCTTGAGAAGTTGATCCACCAGCGAATAAAACCATCATGCAAACCCATCCCAGCATTTTTAAGTTCAAAGTCTAGCCAAGCGAAAGTCTTGTCACGATGCTCAATATCCGCGAGCACGGCTATTCGAATAGATTGATTCATTCACACTGCAGTGGATGTACACTTTACCCGTACTCCGCGACAGCCCAACAAATGAGCCTACGTCTCAACACATGAGACGGCCACGGCAAAGCCTTTCGATAACCTCACTTTGGCGTACCCGCTCCATGAACTTATGCCCTCATGCACTCTAGCCGTCCTTTTCTAGCGGTGAGAGGAGTTAAGGCGCACCGGGGTAAGGGAAGACATTTCCAATCTTTAAGTTTAATTAACGTAGTTTAATTTCACCATTTATAACAAAGGCCGCAGCCTCATTCTCATCCCATAACCACATCATAGAGAACCATCTATGCAAGGATACTCGCCTCGCTCGGCTACCTAGTCGGCTAGGTCTATACCCATTCGAGAAGTACGGTTGTACTGGCTCGTTTCCCGGCTATCTCATGGCTCGGTCCTTAATTGACCAGGGTCGGCACTTGCCTTTTCCGGAATCCACCCAAATCATCCGGCCGCCCCAGTCTAAAACATTTGTATAGTACTTTCAATTTCCACCAAACTTAGTTCATCATGGCCATGTGGCGCTCATGTCTCCACATGCCGAATCTCAACTACCTTCCCTAAGGTAGTTGCCCAAGCACAAAGCTTTTTCATAAAGTCATGAGTATGCATGGTCTAAGTTTAGCAGGGCTAAGCAGTTTACCGAAGTTATGCTTCGGTTATTCGTATCGCATCGCGAGTTACAAGGAGTAATTCTAAAGGTAAACAATAGCAAGGTATGGCATAACAAGTATAGGTAACCCGGTAAAGCATGCATGTTTAGAGTTTAAAATAACATCATTTCGCAAAGGGGATCAATATGTTCAAAGGGTGTGAAGACTTGCCTTGCTCGTACGCTTCTTGAGTGGGGTCTCCTGCGGGGTTAACGTTCGCCTCCTCGGTCGCTAATTATACGAGCGAAAAGGAAAAGAAAAATAGATTCCAATTAAAATCCGATAAGAACGAACGCAAAAGCATGAAAAATCATAAAGAACTCTCCCAAACCAACTTCCCTACGACCCTAATCGAATTACGGAGGATTTTATGAAGCAAATCAAATATCGAACGTATATGTCGCAAAAGGGGTGGATTGGAATTTATATGAGATAGTTTAAAATTCTTGGAAAAGATTCTAGATTTGTGAATATAAACTAAGTGAATAAATGGGCCTCACAAAGATACACAAATATTTTGGAAATTTATTAGATTAAAAGTTCAAAGTCTAAGCAAATATAACTTCATAATTATTTGCAAAGAAATTTAAAAGTAAATAAATAAATCCCTTTAAAAGGTGCAAAATCTTTGTAAATAAAGTTTTAGAATAGTTTAGAAGAGTATAAATATTTTCCTAGGATTTTAATAAGCTTATTCTTATTTTTAATCTCCTTAGAAAAATAAAAAAATTTCAAAAAATTTTGCCTAAGCCGGGATCGAACCTGCGCCCTTCCTTTCACTCGGCTCGGCTCAAACCACGAGCCAGCGAGCCGTTCTCGCTCTCTCTTCCCTTTCTTTCCTTTTCTTTCTTCTTCATTCCCCCGGCGAGGCCGACGGCGCGGCATGGCCGAACGACGGCGAGGGGGATCGGAGCTCGGCATCTAGCTAACCCTACACCATCTACATGACGTGGGGAGTCCGTTTTGAGGCGCGGTTGGGCTAGGGAGGCGGCGGATTGGTGCAGCGACGACGGGCGGCGGCCCAAAAGAGGGCTCGGCGGCGAAGGCGCACGGTGCGGCGGCACTCCGGTGACAATGCGGCCGAACCAAGGGTCCTAGAGGATCTACGGAACACGGGGGTGCTAGCTAGGGGGTCGGCTTGGCGGAAAGGGCGGTGGTGGCATGGCGACGTGCGCACGGCGGCGGCCAAAACAGAGGGTTCGGCGGCGCTCGTCGTCGGCGATTTCCGGCGGCTAATTGGCTCGGGAGACTTAGGGGAAATATAGCTTGGAGCACGTAGATCGTGGACGTACCTTCAATCCCGAGAGGAAATCAGCGAGGGCGACGAATTTTGAGGTTTGCACCGGGCGGCCGAGTTAGGGTTCTTCCGGCCCCGTGCTCCGATCTCTTGCGAAATTCTAGCGCTACGATGAACGGATTTTGGGGAAAATTGGTGAGGAGGTAGATGAGACAGGTGTGGCACAATTTTTGTGTTGTGAGTTTCGTAGAGGAGTGCTATATATAGTTGACCACGCGAGCTCGAACTCGGCGGCCATGGTAGCGAGCTAGGGTGACGCGCGAGTAGGGGAGGGGTGAGGCCGACGCACGGTGGGCATGGTTACGGCACAAGCGGGATGTCACGGTGGTACGGCGCGGCGTGGGCTGACGCGGCCACGAGCGACGGCATTGACTCGGGCGCGCAGCGTGGTACGGCGAGGCGACGGTGAGCACATGCGCGGCGTCGGCGAACCGGCGACGCCGGCGGCGTGGCGGCGCGCGCATGGCGCGGGTGCGTGGCGATGCGGTGCACGGCGCGGCGGTTGTGCGAGGACGTGGTGACGCAGGCGACGGTGCGGCGCGGCGACGCGTGGTGAGCGTGCGCGCGGGCGCGGGGACGTCGTCGAACACCGCATACGCATGAACAAGTGTACTTTCTCTATTTTCCCGAATTTTAAAATCCTATTTTCTTTTTCCATTTCCTTCCACTCTAAAAATTCAAAATAAATTTCAATATTTCTAAAATAATTTTGAAATTATATTTCCAAACTTTTTCCCCCACTTTTTATTTTTCAAAATATATTTTTCCTATTTTTATTTCTTTCTTTTAAAAATCAATAATTTGGAATCTTCAAATATATTTTTTTATATTTTTTTTAAATTCATATCTCTTTGTCAAAAATATTTTCGTCTCAAATCTAAATGTTTATTACCTTTCTTCCACCAGTTAGGGTTTAAACCAAAATATATTCTCTTTCAAGAATCTTTTGCAAATCTCCAAAAGTTTTTGCGAGTTCCGATTTTCACGTTCCGAATTCTACTCCTTCGATTTTCGGGATGTTACAATAGGTAATCCATCATTTCATGTAATTAGCAAAGCAATGTAATTTTATTTGCAAACATAAAACATTTATAGAAGTAGGATCAATATGCTTCAAGGGAAGTGTGTGTTAATGCCAGAATTTGGTAAGCCCCGAAATCCCCATCGGCTGAGTGTTCATATTGGCTCAAAGCTTGAATCGGCTGAGAGTTTTTGCATTAGCCGATGAGGGTTTTCTATTATCATATCTCCAGCAGTCGGATTCTTGTTGGATTCGGTTCGGAAAGATCTTATCTAGAAGAGACCGAGTTCAGGAAGGATGCGGCTTGTATCTTTTAATTAGGAAGAGTTTGTTAGCTTTCTATTTATCTTTAGAAAAGTGTGTTAGCATCGGATAAGGACTCGGTTTGTTTCCTTTTATCTTTAGAAAAGTTTGGATTTATAATTTGTTAGGATCTCTGTTAGCCTATAGGTATAAATATGTAAGCCTGAGGTTTATGTAAAATCAATCTCTCGATCAATACAATTCGGCGCATCGCCACCTTTTTATCTTTTCTACTTTATTCATCATCCGATAGAACTTGGCACCTGACGCGGGGCTGCATCAGCTTCGATCTCCGGCGAAGGGGTAAGTCCAAGGTCCTGTCAGCTCAGGCAATCATATTGGCTACGTCGGCGTTGTCCAAGGCTGCATGAGTACTTTCGACCTCTTGGATTGCTTTGATTCAGTTAACATCTTTGCGTGATTATTTATCATATGTCTCTGTTGAATCTAGTCCTAGTATCTCGATTTGGCTCTATCGGCTATCTCTCGTTTTGGGGTTTCTGTCGATACCGACTAAATTGTTTACTATATTAGATCAGCTTAGGTATACACCACCCTGAAAATCAGTCAAGGGCTTGATTGTCTACATATTATGTTTCTTTTCATACTTAGTGCTGCATCAGTTCAGTTTGACCTACTAAGTTGTGATTAAAACCATGATCTCTTGCCTGCCTGTTGGTTGCCAATAAGGGTTTCATCGGGGTTTCAGTCGATGAGTTATCTCTACATGACATCGGCTATACTATGAATACGTATAATCTTTGTCTTAAGATATGTTTAGATATAAGTGATTTATATTGTCTTGGTATGCTACCGATCAATCTCAGTCACTTGGTCTAAACATATTTTGAGACCTAGATTATATTCTATTGATATATACAGCCGATCCCATGGACATTGCATCGGCTTGTAAGAGATTGCATATGAGTTGGTTTTTAGCCGATGACAACAGAGTATTCATTATTCTCCAGCCGATGTGTGCTTAATTCTCATATCAATATCTATGTTATCATGTGATTGGTTTATGCTATTATATCATTGTGTTTTCGTCACTTGATCATTTTTATATAGATGTTTGCTCAGCACACTGCCGATGGATCAAAACCCTAACTGCATTGGTTGGAATCGTGCTATCGACCTATTAGCTGATTGGTTGTCTTGGCTACTGACCTACCGACCGATATGTTTTATGTTCTGTTGTTTTGCATACCTTGTCAGTGGCAAGATCAAACTGACTGGCACACCCATACTTCATTAATTTTAGGACCTCCACTAGAGCTAAGCAGATCTCCCAGGCCAGCGTGTGTTTGGCGTCAACACATCTTTTGGCACACACGGATTTGACGTCAATAGTGTGACTTGCCTTGCTTCTTCAAACAGACTTTTGGACTCGAGAAACGGCGGAATCTACACGTTGGCATGCAAACAAGGAAAACCCTAATAAAAACAAAATAACAGTACATGAAAAGTAAACAAATATGTAGAGCTCAATTTTAGATGAATTTTGTAATTTGAATGGCCCAATTTGGAGTTCATATGAATTAGATATGAATTTTAGAAGTTTTGGATCATTTAAATGAATTCTAAAAATTAAAATGATTTGTTGCATAATTTTTAATTAATTTTAAACTGGAAAGGGATGTTTATGATGTCAGCCATGATCGGTCTATGGGATCACAATAATTTGGATGGCTAGGATTGAACTGGAAAAAAAGGATGGATGACAGATTAAACCGAATTAATCTATAATGATTGACGACTTGGATTTAACTGATCAGATCCAACAGACAAGATTTAATCTATTTGGTTTTAGGAGGATTGCCACATGGACAGGACACACAGGCGCCACATAGGCAAGAAAGGTGAGGTGGCGGCTGGCTAGGATGCCACGCAAGCGGGGAGAGCTATATGGCGGCTGGCTTGGCTGCCACATAGATGACCACGTCGGCACAACGTCGGCGAGCACTGGACGGTGGTGGTGATGGCTAGCAGCAGCACAGTGGTGGAACCGAGAGCACGAGGAGGAAGAAGAGGTTGCGGCGAACCTTACCGACACCAAGACGACGACGAGCAGTGATGGGAGATGGCCGACGATGAGGTGGAAGCGGCGGCCAAGCTCGGGTTGACGGAGACAACGACTTCCCGGCGACCTTCAGCAAAGGAGAGTTGATGGACGGGGTGCTTCTCGATGCTGTGCTTCCGGTGACCTCCGCCGACGAACGAAACGGTGGCGCAGCTCGGCTGGAGACTGGCAGAGGTCGGCGACTCTCGGGTTCACGGTGATGAGGGCCCTCTGGTGATGCGCGGACTCGGGGAGGTGCAGCCGGGCTTGCTGGCGTCCTTGCGAAGCTAGAGGTGAGGACGACGACCGAAACCGACGAGAATTGGGGCGGTGCGGCTCGGGTGGAGTTCAACGAAGCGGCGCACTCGGGTTCACGACGATGGCGACGCCCGGCGGTCTTCAACGGATGGGAACCAGCTACTGGGCTTCCTAGCACTCTTTCAATGCCGGAGGTAGCGACAGCACGGATCGGCAGCGACCGAGGCGGCGGCTAGAGGCGGCTGGAGCTGAGGTCGGCAGCGGAGAGGGAAGGCAACTGCGAGGAAAGTGGCTAGGGCACAGTAAAAGCTTGGGAAAAGAGGGAAACAGAATAGGAGGCCAAGGTGGTTCTATTATAGGCTCAGGAAGAAGAGGCCGACACCGGGACAAGAGGATTTGGCATCGGATTTTTGCGATTTATCCTGAGTTCGTCGAGATAAGAACGAGGCCGAAATTCGCGATATTTTGCACGGGATTGAATAGGATTTCTTGGGGGAAAAGTAGAGGAGATCGAGAGAAATCCGTTCCCGCAACTAATTTGAGAAGAGGAGCAACGAGGAGGCCGGATTTGGTGGAGGAAAGAAGCAACTATTGTTCGGGATGAACAATGTCGAATGGCGGAGGAAGGGGATGACACTGTAGCGATAGGGACAAAAACAGACTTTTCTATCCTAACATCTTTGCATTTTTATAAATACTTTCAATGCTCAAATAATTTCATGAAAAATCCTGAAAATAGATGAGCACCCATAATATTTAATAAAAATATATTCAGCTCATTTAATGATTAATTTATTAATTTAAATAATTTTTGAAGATTTCTTTGTATTAATAAAATTGTTTTTGGAGCTCCAAAATTTCACGAAAAATTTCAAAGAGTATTTTAGGACATGAAGAATATTTAGAAAATATTTCTAGCCATGATTTTTAAAGGAAAATTTAATTTCCTTATTTAATTCACTTGATTACTTTGCTTTTGTTTTTATACAATTTCTAGAAAATGATTTATTTAATGATTTTTTAATCTTGAACGAAAATCGGGATATGACAAATCTACCCCTCTTACAGGAATCTTGTCTCGATATTCGGGGCTAGAAAGAAAAAGGATATGGTGAGTTCGGGTTGACTTGCTAACTGCTAGGGTTTCAGCTAGCTCACACCGACTGATTCTGCTCGCACTGACTCGAATCTGGCTACAGGGGTTCAAAGATCCTCAAATTGCACAGCTACACGGGCACCTTTGGTATTCAGATAATTCACTTTGACTTGTCTTCTACGGAGTTGTTCATGAAACCTTGAGACTGACTCCCCTGAAACCACGGACTCAGAAACTCACTTCAACTGCTCTTGATCTAAATGATAGGCGTTTCAAGAAGCCGTTTGATTTGCCTTTATCTGAACTATGGGTGTCTTGAGTTATCTCTTCTTTTGGCGGTACTGTTTACTTGACCGCTTGGGGTGTGCCTTAGATTCTAACCTGTTAACTTGAGTTTGCTCTAACTCTGCTAACGGCTTGCAACTGATTCCTCTGGTTGCAACCCAAACCGCTTCACGGGGTTTACCTCCAAGCAAACGGTTACGGGGTTAACCAAATTTGACTTCAAGCTTGCTTTACCAAGGTGGATAGGCTTTAGCCCGTCTATAACTGATGAGGCCACTACCTTTGAGAATAATCAACCTCTTTGATTTATAGGCAACTTTGATCCGTAGAACTGATTCTTTGCCATTCCATCAAAATGAAGTATTGGCAAAGCTTCTTCATTTCGTGGGTTCTTGCATCGTGTGCTAGCTTTGAAGACTGACCGATCACAAACGTCGGTGTTGCTTCCCCACAAATGCTGGAACTGGTGAACCGTAGGGAACTGCCTTTGAAGTAACCAAGGATTCCTGCTTTTGATCTTACAAGTTCACTTTTAACCCTTGAATAGAGATGGTTCGTCACAACGGATTCTCCATATCATACTTGGATGAAAAAATATTCTAACTTGACATTTGGATCCATTTGCTTCTGAGCAGGGTGATGGGGAATTTTTCCAATGTCATCTTCTAGGAAACGTCGAGGTGGTTTTCGAGAACTGTAGCGGTTGCCTTGAACCAAGGATAACCATACTTGGTCCATATTCACCGCTAAGGTGCAGTTGCACTTACTATTTTCTGGAGAAACTTCCAATATTAAGAGTGAGGACATTTCTCTCATGACATTATTACCAATTTTTCGTCATTCTTCTCATTTCCATGAGGTGCCACTAATTCTGACTTTTAAGAAGATCGCATCATGCCGAATGTTACGGTGGTATGAACATTCGCATTTCCTTGATTCATGTTCACACCACTAGGGTGCTATTGCCAATTACCATGTCCTCATGACTTTCAAGGTTAGTGGGTTCGGTTAATCCTTATATACTGTCACATTCCAATAGTTTGTGCATATTCTCATACTCTTGAGATATCCATTCATTTTTCGTAGTTAGCAATCATGCCTTAGAGTCTAATCAAAGCTGGAATGAGCGGGGAAAATGAAACTCTAGGTTTCTTATAACACCAGTGGTTACACAAGTTAACATGCTTTTGAATGCTCAAGATGAATCAGAAAAGAAGAGAGGCTGTATATCTCAGACTTTATTCAATATTCCCTTCTTAGTACATAATTGCCATGAAACTTCTTTGTACAGGCAAAATTACTTGAGGATTAAACAATTGTAAACTGCTGCAGACTTGACTAGTAGACATCTTGAGTGGTGCGACTTTTACTCCTGTGATTCTGGCCTGGTTGACTTGATTTGGCCTTGCTTACAAGCTGGTGTTCTAATGGGAACATTGCTTCACATGTAGACTTGATTAATTGCGAAGCATCTGAGCTAAGGCAACATGAGATGCCTTGCTGGTCTTCACGGTAAGGTTGTGGTTGGAGTGGTGCACTATTTCCTTGGCATGGCTTGCCTTGCTGTTGCTAGTCCTTTAGCTTGGGGATAAGTTGGCGGGTGAACCTGAGAACTTTTGCTAGTACCCTTAATGATAATACGTCGTGGTGGAGGTTGCATGTACGGGCGATGACTGGTATCTTTTGCCTTACGGGTACCTTTTGACTGGATTTGACCACATTGTGCTGAAGCTGGGGCAGCTTGCGGAGTACTAGTGTTGCAGGCAATGCTGGTGCCTTGAGGATGTTGGCGCTTGAGCATTGGGAAACCTTCCATTAAATGACATGGTTCCCCACAGTTGAAGCAACAACGGGCTTCTTTTGCTAGTCTCGGAAGTGGAATTTATTGAGACGATGTCCTGACTTGAGACAATTGCAGCAAATCAGACCTGGTTGCTCACACTGTGCTCTCTTCTGGGTCTGCAGGCTAGCAACTGGAACTGAAATGTGCACTGACTCGCGAGACTTGTTTTCCATGCTTCTGTTATCACTGATGGTCTTCACAGGGGTTAGAGATGGCTGATGATCAGGAACATCATCACCATTGGAGGTACCAACCACGAGTTGACTGATAGACCGTCAAGATGTCCTTTGGTTTTCCTTGTCCTTATCTAAGACCAACATTAGCTAACAGTCCTTAGGCACATGATCTATTCCCTCACACAAGAAGCACGCGACATTTCTCGTGGGACATTCTTCTGGCATATGGGTGTCCCCACCATAGTGGCAGGTGTGGATGCACATGCTCGTAGTGTGTCCAGCTTCTCCACAACGAGTACATGCTTTGAGCTCCATTTCTTCTTCACTAACGTCTTCCAAGTTTACTTCCTCATCATCTGACGATACTTCTTTCGATTCATCATCTTCTGGCTTGGACGGACCATAAAGCCGGAAATGTCGGGTTAGCTGACGTGCACCATGGAAGGTATTCTTTCTCAGGCGTCGGGGAATCTTCTCAGCATCTTTGGGAGTAAACTCTGTGCCTATGACGATCATCTTGCTGGCACAACCTGTATTTCATATTGGTACCTTTCTTTTCTTAGAGTTGGACGATGGCGTACCAAAATCCTGGCTGATTAGTTGATCGGAATCTTCCTTCCTTCTTGGGCACTTCATTTCATCCTCGGTCGATGTCTTGGTGTACATGTCCCATGAACTGTTTCTTGCGTCATGACCTTGCTCATTGAAACCATAGCAGGTGTCATGTGTTTCCCTCTAGTATGATGGCGGAGTTAGTGTCATTGTCTCCTGGACACTTGACAGTATACTGGCAGGAGTCATCACAGCTTGCATCAAAATATACGGGCGTTGCTCATGATACTGACCCTGAGTTTGCATCTGAACTTGCATCTGTTGTTGTTGAAACTGTCGTTGCATCTGTTGCATCATCATGGCCATTAACTATGTTCGATTGGCCACTACCTGGGCTAGAGTTGGATCCCTAGGAGATGGAAGTGGAGTACTCATGGTGTTTCTTTGAGTTGACCCATGGGACTACTGGCGTCCTGATCCACTGACATTGCCTGTGACTGTAACCATCTGATGCAGAAGGAGAAAGGAGAGGACAAGGGAGAGTTAAACTAAAGACGAGACCTTAATCCGATTAATCACTGATCTGATGTGGGTGTAGTTTTATTGTTCAAGTTGATTAGGCAAACAACCTAGTATGATCACATCCCCACCACTGATGTAAACCATACACCAGCACACAGCAAACAACACATGACCTACGAACTACTGATACTACTCTTCCGGGAAAGATTGGGTTTAGGGTAAGCTCCAAAAAAACTTCACTTGATCCTCGAGAAGCACTGACTCGGGCTACTCGGCTTGATCTTCTTACTTGAATCTTGGAGCTTGACTTGACTTCCACCGTCTGACGAGCAACAGAGTTTGTCCTCCAGGTTCAACAGCTAAAAGAGGTGGATGGGAAGGGATAGAAATTTTGGCAAATCATTTTGCAAAGACTCCAGAGGGCTAGAAGAGATACTTTCGCAAATAAGGTTTTCACAAACTTGTCCTTAGGATTTGACAATTTGGCTCAACCTACAGTCGAGATGGCTCTGATACCAACTTGTCACGCCTGGAAATTCATCCCAAATTTCTAGACTATTTTGCGTATTAAATCCCTATCCACGAATCAACCAGGGTACACAAAACGACAAATTAATACACAGATCGAAACGTAAAATAAAAAGACTTACTGAAGAGGCACTAAGCCCTCACACCCAAAAAGGACAGCAGCGGAAAAGAACGACGATCCTAGCAGGGCTTTAGCTCCACTCCACAGGCAAACTCAACTAGGGTCTGAGCCTTGGTCTTCTAAGTCTGACATCAACTCAGAAGCACTACACTTCTGAAAGGGGGAAAATCGCAAGGCTGAGTACAACCACAGTACTCAACAAGCCACACCGAGACATGCAGACGTGCAAGAGAAGAGAAAGAGTGGCTTGGCTATTTTGCCTAAATGCGGTTATAAACATTTGATGATTAAAAAAGTAAAACAGTTGATTAAGTTGAGTCATATTTTACCCTCCACTGAACAAGGTTGTCCCACGTTGAATAGGCTCATCCATTCCACCTGAACTAACCAGTTCCATTAATTCCAATTATTAAGTAGTGTGGGGCTAATCACAGTGAATATGGTTGATCGCCCATAACCACGGGCATGGCTAGAATAGTTTTACTCTGATCAGAGGTTCACAACTTTACCCACAAGACACGATTTCACACATGTTAACCGTCATATACCCAAATTCTAGGGTCGACAAAATTTTGTCCGAATAAAATAAAGTAAAGTTTTCTCAAATTTTTCGAACCAAAAGTTTTCTTTTACAAACCTAGGTGGAACTAACCTAGACTTATGTGTGATGAACAAAATTTTGGGATGGATTTAAAACTTTTTCATTTGCAACCTAGGACAAAAATGCAAGCACATGATGAAGCATGCATGCTAACATAAAGTCACTTTGCTAGGTCATTTACGTGTATCCATATTTTCGAAAGCATATCTCATTATAGGTCATATGCACATAGCCTAGACGGTTTAATTTTACCAAGCAAACTTACCACAAATCTTGGGTGATAACAAGTGAACATGAAATCTAGTCCAAAGATCTTTTCCTCAGCTCAAGACAAATTCAAGTAAACCACTGCGGTTATATTAGGCGAAACCGCAGAGCGAGAGCAACTATACATAGGAGGATACCTTAATTTTCAAGGTCAAACCAGACAAGATAAATTCATGGAAAAATTCATGTAGGTTCTAAGCATTATGTACAACTTAACCTAATTTTTGTGTAATTTAACAACTGGATTTAATGCCCCTAACAAATTACACAAAACAGCCTCATAATAGACCAATTAATAATTTTAATCGGCTGAATTGATAACTTGCCTAAAAGGGCATTTTGGTGCACATAAGTGTACCTGGAAAATAATTTATTAAAATACTAGCTTAATAACATGGATAAATATAATTTTTTCAGAATTTTTCTCTTTTGTTTAGGCCTTCTAAAAATTCAAACCAATCTCAAAATACCCTATCTTTAATTAATTTTTGGGAACAAACCACTAATTATTTTTGAGTGCAACCAAAGAAAATAGAACCTAGGGATGACCATCTACCTTCAGTAAAAATTTCGTGAATTTACCAAATTTACCATGCCCACAGAATAAGTTCTCTCATTTGCGTAGCCCTCCACGCAGTGACCCCACCTGCCAGCGACTGGGGCTTGCTCCACTCAAGTACAAAGTGACCCACCGCTTGGGAGCTGCCAGAACAGAGGGGAAAAGCCGAGGACACGCGCTAGACCCACAACTGAACAGAGGAGAGAAGCCGAGGACACGCGCCAGACCCACAACTGACCGCCCAAGCCGCACCGCGCCAGCTCAACCTCTCCCATTTGAAAAACCCTCTCACCACCACATTCTAAATCTTTCGCTCATCACGTTCCATGAAAGAAACGAGAGAGAACACCTCGGAATCGCCGGGAATGAGCTCTACATGTCCATCACCCGAAGGTGTTCGATAGCTTTCATGATCAATCCAGTGAGCTTCGCTGCAATCCATTCTCAGGGACACGATCCTCTTCCTATGCCTGATTCAGCCATGCATTTTGTTTCCTAGGTTGCGATGATCGAGATCGCCGGAGTGTGGCCCTCGCTGTCCCGAGCGCCGCAGCCACGACATCATCGCCGTTCCCGTCGATCGGGTGAAGCTCAGGCCGAGCCACCGCGCCACCATCATCACCACGACCTGATCTCCGAAACCCCTCAAGAATCTTGGCCGAAGACGCCGCAAGTGGGGAGATCGATCTCGTCTTCTCCAACCCTGCCATTGCGCTTCCACCGTCGATTTCTATCAAACCAGTGAGTTTTCCATCCATTCCTCGCAGTAGTAGCCTCTCGGGATGATGTTCCATCTGCCGGGTGTGAAGGTTTAAGCATGCATGCTGCAGATCAAGATGTCGCCGTCACCCCGAAGTTCTTTCTCCGTCGACGCACCGTTCCGCAAGGCAGCCACCTTGCCAGAGCTCGCCAACCCCTGCAAACAGCTCGGTGAGTCTCCTGCAACCCTTAGGACACACCTGCATGCATATGTTTAGCAAAATCGAAGCCCCAAAGTAACGTGCAGTGGAAGCCTTGCACAAACCGCCGTTCGGACTAGCTTCTAGCAATGATCCGGCCACCTCAATGGATAAAAAAACCACCTACGGATGCGCAAGAGGCCCGCGCATAATTTTGCTTTTGTTCGTGCGATGAGATTAGCCACCGTTTGCCGCCGGCGAGCTCACTCGTGCTGCAGCCATGCCTCCCTGCCTGTAAACACAAGCCAAGGGCCATATTTTGTAAATTCGACTAAATCCAGGTATTGTGTTAAAAATAGACAGTTCACTTACATGTGGGAACCGGACCTATATGCAATACCTTTGAAACTCAGGGACTCTTAAAGAAAAGATTATAGACATGTGCCACTTTAGATTTTGAACAGGAAAACTAACCGAACTTTGAAAATCCATATAAAATCAGAGAAAGCTCCTTTTTAGATGATTCCAATTTCCATAGGTTCAAAACGTTATGAACTTCAATATTATGAAATAAAAACTTGTACTTACAATACAAACATTAGCTCTAAAATTCAAATAAGAAAAGTCACCCATAGAGCTACCACAAACTTCTAAAATACATAGGAAATTCAATTTAACTTATTTTTTGGCAAACTCAAGTTCTAAATATCCACCAATTTACACACTAAATGTAGGAAAAATAAAAACCTATAGTCATATTGTACCAAATAGCTTTAAAATTATTTTCATTGAAATGATGTGCTTTAGGCAAGCTGGACTTTGGAGATTTATTTAAAATTCATCTTAACTCTTTTTTGAGTAAACTCAAGTTCTGTAGATTCACCAAAACACATATTTTCAAGTTATAAAATAAAAACATATGCTTACTGTGCAGCAACGTTACTCAAATATTTAAATAAGAAATAAACCCTTTTATGTACCCTCCAACTTGTAAAATTGGTAGGAAATTCATTTTAAATTCATTTTGGGTGAACTAAGTTTCTATAAACCCAGCAAGTAATGAGTTTCAATTAGGTAAAATAAAATATGGTAACTCATGTACTAAAAATATAGGGAAACCTTAAATAATTGATTTAGGTGCTAAATCATAATAGATAGATTAAGCACTACATGTATGTATGCATAGATGTATGTATAAATTGTACCCTAACTCTAAATAAATATAAATGAAACATGATGGATCAGTGGAACCTTAATATCCATCCCTAGTTGCCAAAACACAATGCACCTAGCTCATATATTCCTTCCTAGGTTAATATGTTAAAGAGATTAATTTAGAGTCCTCTCTATTCTACATAATAAATGATAAAATAACATAAACCCTAAAAATTATGAACTAGTATTAAATGGGTTAACCAAATTATTCATTTATATACATCCTTAGAAAATAAACCAAGATCTGGACCCAAAACTCTATGACCATATATAGATAACACTATAAACCTTTAAGACCCGTCGTAAAACTGTAAATCTCTAAAAAAATCATATTAACTCTAAAAATTATGAAACCAGTTGTGTTAGACTTAGAAACCACTTATACACACTCCTGTGAAGTCAAGCTAATGAAAACCAACACTTAGGAGCACTGTCCAAACAACACTTACCCTTATATCGCTAATAACCGATAGAACTTCTAAAATACACAACTCCCAAATGGGATAGGATAAATTAGAAATTATTTTACCTAAAATCATTAGAGACCAGTACCTACTCAATGTACAAAAATCATGTATTTTAGAGTATTTTGGATTTTTCGCATATTTCGGTGTTTAATCGCATAACCTGTATTTTGTATAGACGGTTGCTTGAACGGTGAAGAAGAGAATAGGATGCTGACATTTTCCAGGCAAGTCTCACCTCCTTCTCTTTGATCACCTTGATCTCATGCTTTGGAGGTTATTGAAAATGATTGCAAACCTTGCATATCGATTTGTATGCTAATAAATTTAAAATCTTGATAAACTTGTTAGACAAACTCCTAATACTTGCATATTACCTTAGCCCCACATATGTCCATAGCCTTCCTTCCTAACCTTAGGAAAAATATGATTATAACACCTTGTGTCAATATTTTTGATGTCTTGAGTATATATTGCTTAGCCATGCTTAAAATGATTTCCTTGTCATTATGGGCTCATCACAAACATGAAAACTATTTTTCTTAATAATCTGGACAGAACTTGAATACTTGTGATTTTGACAAGTAAAATGATGGAAAACATGGATTTTAGGTTTGGGCCACAAGTGGTGCACATATAGTGATTAGTTGTGCACCGATAGGGGGAGAGTGTGCCCAGACCGACTTAAGGACTTCACTCAACGTGTGTTCATTTTGTATACAGTACAACCACATGTGCCAGTATGGGATGGCCTAAGCCAAATAAGCTACTTAGCAACTGGACTTGCATTATGGTAGGCCGGTGTGTATGGGTTCGAAATAACCCAGAGGAACTTCCTGTTTACCCCGTCGTGGTAAAGGTGACTAAGTCTGTCCAATACAACGATATCGTGCCACATGGGTGGGTTCCCTGTCGTGTCCGCCACCACGGCGTTAAGTTAAGACGTGGGCCCGTCACTTAATGGTTCTAGGTCATATTTCTAGTATGCCCAGGATGGGAGAAACACGTATCGTGCTGGTGCAAGGCTAGAAACTAAGTAGTGTAAAGGCTTCGTTATGAACTCTAGTCTGTACTCAACATGTAGAGTATGGTGGTACCGACGGGTACCGAACAGAACTAGAGCGTATTACTCTATGTGAGTGATTCACATCATGTGGGTAAAGTGTATAAACTCTGCAGAGTCTAAACTAATCGATTAGCTGTGCTCATGGTCATGAGCGACGTGTGGATGTGTATTGAGTATAGACTCTTATTTTTCCTCCTGAATGCTGAAATTTCCTTCAAATCATGTTGCATTTTGTGAATGAACTCCTTGCTGCCGTGGAAGGCAAATGAGGAGTATATTTGTACATGACTAATGACTAATTTGATGCCCATATGCTAAGATTATGCTTGCTGAAATTTCATTTGAAAGCAAATCTGATTTGAAAGTGTTTTATGCAAATAAAACTTGTTTTACACTAAAATGAATCATATTATGTCTCCCTTGATTATATGTCGTACATGTAGAGTGTTAGGCTTGCCTTGGTGCTTGCCAGTACATTAACTTGTTTAATGTACTAACTCTTGTCACTGGAATATCCACTTTGCTTGCAGGTGTAGACTTAGTCTTTTGAGTGATGCGGGTAATTGTTTGTTCTTCTAGGATGAGAACTTAACGGGGTAAACCCCTAGTCAATGTGCTTGTGGTATGGGTAGTAAGCCACTGCTCTTCGCTGCTCTCTGATAAATCTATTTGGCCGGTCGGCCTATGTAATTATCCTTTGTTGTAATCTTTTAAGTTTCACCCAATTTAAGTGTAATCGCGATGTATATTTATGCTTGTGACGAAAGTGTGAGTCTAACACACATCCTGGGAGTTAGACTCACATGAGTATGAGTTAGGAATAATTGAGGCGTCGTAGATCTTTAGCCATTTCGTCTAGTCTCCTGAGTGTGTAACACATCTGGTCGCCACCTTCGAGTGGTTTGACGGGCACACTTCAGGCTGAAGTTGACTGGCAGGCTAAAGGCCCAGTGATGCCTCACTTATCCCTCTCTCGGGACTTCGGTTGTCATGTTTTACATGTCGTATGAGCTGAACCGTTTCAGCTCGTATTGCAAATAGAACAGGAGAGTCGGGCGTCTCCGACATTACCATGCTCCGAAGTACCACCATGATACTGCAAAGGGAAAATTTGTGACAAGACCTTTCGTATAACTTCCTCTAGCTAAAATCAAGAATGACTAAAGCTAGTCAAATTAACACCCAAGGTTAACAAAGGACTGATAACAAGTAAATAAGGTTCAAACAAGCAGATAGATAATCTATCATTTCATGTAATTAGCAAAGCAATGCAATTTTATTTGCAAACGTAAAACATTTATAAAAGTAGGATCAATATGCTTCAAGGGAAGTGTGACTTGCCTTATTTCTTCAAACAGACTTCTGGACTCTTTTCCTCGTGAGCACGAACTCCGAAAACGTCGGAATCTACATGCTGACACACAAAACAAGGAAAAACCCAAATAAAAACCAAATAACAGTACATAAAAAGTAAAAAAACATGTAGAGCTCAATTTTAGATGAATTTTATAATTTGAATAGCCCTATTTGGAGTTCCTATGAATTAGATATGAATTTTAGAAGTTTTGGACCATTTAAATGAATTCTGGAAATTAAAATAATTTATTGCATAATTTTTAATTAATTTTGAACTGGAAAAGAATGTTTATGACGTCAGCCCTGATCGGTCCACGGGATCACAAGAATTTGGACGGCTAGGATTGAACTGAAAAAAAGGATGGATGGCTCAGATTAAACCAAATAAATCAATAATGATTGATGGCTTGGATTTAACTGGTCAGATCCAACGGACAAGATTTAATCTAAAGGGTTTCAGGAGGGTTGCCACATGGACAAGACACGCAGGCGCCACGCATGCAAGAAGGGTGAGGTGGCGGCTGACTGGGATGCCACGTAAGCGGGGAGAGCTATGTGGCGGCTGGATTGGCGACCACATAGACGGTCACATGGGCAAGGCGCCAACGAGCACTGGACGGTGGCGGTGACGGCTAGCAGCAGCATAGCTACGGAAATCGAGAGCACGGGGAGGAAGAAGAGGTTGTGGTGAACCTTACCGACACCAAGATGACGATGAGCAGTGACGGGAGACGGCCGACAGTGAGGTGGAAGCGGTGGCCAAGCTCGGGTTGACGGTGACAATGGCTTTCCAGCGACCTTC
The DNA here is from genome assembly GCA_019925245.2 of Oryza australiensis. NCBI lineage: Eukaryota > Viridiplantae > Streptophyta > Magnoliopsida > Poales > Poaceae > Oryza > Oryza australiensis. The sequence goes on along the minus strand of JAIFGZ020000387.1, from coordinate 208,238 downwards.
GGCGAAGGAGAGTTGATGGACGGGGTGCTTCTGGATGCTGTGGTACTGATGGTTGCAACGACGACCTCCACCGACGAACGAAACGGTGGCGCGGCCCAGCTGGAGACTGGCAGAGGGCGGTGGTGCTCGAGTTCACGGTGACAAGGGCCCTCCGGTGATGCGCGGACTTGGGGAGGTGGATGTCAGGCTTGCTAGCATCCTTGCAAAGCTAGAGGTGAGGACGACGACCGAAACCGACGAGAATTGGGGTGGTGCAGCTCGGCTGGAGTTCAATAGAAGCGGCTGCACTCGGGTTCACGGCGATGGCGACGCCCCGGTGGTCTTCGACGGATGGGAACCAGCCACCGAGCTTTCTTGCACTGTTTCGATGCCGGAGGTAGCAATAGCACGGATCGACAGCGACTGAGGCGACGACTATAGGTGGCTGGAGCTGAGGCTGGTGACGGAGAGAGAAGGCAACCGCAGGGAAAGTGGCTAGGGCACGGGAAAAGCTCGGGAAAAGAGGGGAAACAGAATAGGAGGCCAAGGGGGTTCTATTTATATGCTCGGGAAGGAGAGGCTGACACCGGGACAAGAGGATTTGGCGTCGGTTTTTTGTGATTTATCCCGAGTTCGTCGAGATAAGAACGAGACCGAAATTCGTGATATTTTGCACGGGATTGAACGGGATTTCTTGGGGAAAAAGTAGAGGAGATCGAGAGGAATCCGTTCCCGCAACTAATTTGAGAAGAGGAGCAACGAGGAGGCTGGATTAGGTGGAGGAAAGAAGCATCTACTGTTTAGGATGAACAGTGTCGAGCTGGCTGGAGAAAGGGGATGACACTGTAGGGATAGGGAAAAAAACAGACTTCCCTGTCCTAATATCCTTGTATTTTTATAAATACTTCCAATGCTCAAATAATTCTAAGAAAAATCCTAAAAATAGACGAGCACCCATATTATTCAATAAAAATATCTCCAGCTCATTTAATGATTAATTTATTTATTTAAATAATTTTTGAAGTGTTTTTATATTATTAAAATTTAATAATATTTTTGGAGCTCTAAAATTTCATGAAAAATTTCGAGAGATATTTTAGGGCATGGAGAGTATTTCAAAAATATTTTTAGCCATGATTTTTAAAGGAAAATTTAATTTCCTTATTTAATTCACTTGATTACTTTGCTTTTCTTTTTATTCAATTTCTAGAAAATGATTTATTTAATAATTTTTTTAATCCCGAACAAAATTCGGCTGTGATAGGCTATAAGTTATGTTGTCCTGAAACTAGAAAGGTTGTGATTAGTAGAAACATTGTCTTTCATGAATCAATTATGTTATATGACAAACCTTCTACTAATGTTCCTGCTGAGAGTCAGCAGAAAGCAAGTATGTAGGTGGAACACTTGATCAGTTTAGGGCACACACCAGAAAAAGAAAATGTTGCTATTAACCAAGATGCACCTGTTACTGAAGATTCTGATTCTTCTACTGTTGAGCAGTCGCCAAAACATTCTATTGCATAAGATAGACCCAGAAGAAATATTAAATGACCTCAAAGATATATTGAAGAAGTGAATATAGTTGTTTATGATTTGAGTGTGGCAGAAGAAGATTGAAGGTATTTCATAACCTTCTTCATACCCTGAGGTTATTGTTTCTGATGATTGCAATAGATGGATAATTGCTATGCATGATGAGATGGAGTCGCTTGAAAAGAATCGTACTTGGGAATTGGTGAAATTGTCGAAGGAGAAGAAACCTATCCGTTGCAAGTGGATCTTCAAAAGAAAGGAAGGTATATCTCCAAGTGATGAGGCAAGATACAAAGCAAGGTTAGTTGCTAAAGATTATAGCCAGATTCCATGTGTTGATTTCAATGATGTCTTTTTCCCTGTTGTGAAGCATAGTTCAATTCACACTTTACTCAGTATTGTTGCAATGCATGATTATGAACTAGAGAAAATGGATGTTTAAACTGCATTTTTACATGGGGAGTTAGAAGATGACATTTATATGGAGCAACCTGAAGGTTTTGTTGTTCCTGGAAAAGAGAACCTAGTCTGTAGGTTGAAGAAATCTCTTTATGGGTTGAAGCAGTCATCTAGACAGTGGTATAAGAGATTTGACTCTTTCATGCTTTCTCAAAAGTTTAGAAGATCAAATTTTGATAGCTGTGTTTATCACAAAGTTGTTGATGGTTGAGCTATATATTTGCTTCTTTATATTGATGATATGTTGATTGCTGCAAAAGACAAATCAGAGATAGCAAAGTTAAAGGCACAATTGAGTAGTGAGTTTGAGATGAAGGATTTGGATGCAGCGAAGAAAATTCTCAGTATGGAAATTACTAGAGAAAGACAGTCTGGCAAATTATATCTTAGTCAGAAAGGCTATATTGAAAAGGTCCTTCGTCGTTTCAATATGCATGATGGAAAACCAGTGAGTACTCCTTTAGCTGCACATTTCAGATTATCTTCAGATTTATGTCCACAGTCTTATTGTGATGTTGAGTACATGTCTAGAGTTTCATATTCAAGTGCAGTTAGTTTACTTATGTATGCCATGGTATGTTCTCGTCCTGACTTATCATATGCATTGAGTGTTGTCAGTAGATACATGGCTAATCCTAGCAAAGAGCATTGGAAAGCAGTTTAGTGGATTTTTAGATATCTGTGTGGTACTTCTAGTGCTTGCTTGTAGTTCGGAAGATCTAGAGATGGACTTGTTGGTTATGCGGATTCAGATTTTGCTAGAGATTTGGACAGGAGAAGATCGCTCAGAGGATATGTTTTCACTGTTGGAGGTTGTGCTGTTAGTTGGAAGGCAAGTTTGCAAGCAACTGTTGTCTTATCTACTACTGAAACAGAGTATATGGCTATTTTTGAAGCTTGTAAAGAAGCTATTTGGCTTAGAGGTTTGTAGACTGAGCTTTGTGGAGTTACGTCTTACATTAATATATTTTGTGATAGTCAAAGTGCAATATGCCTTACAAAGGATCACATGTTCCATGAGAGAACAAAGCACATTGAGGTTACATATCATTTTATTTGAGGTGTCATTGCTGAAGGTGATGTCAAGGTATGCAAGATAAGTACTCATGATAATCCAGCTGATATGATGGCAAAAGCCAATTCATGCTACTAAGTTTGAGCTTTGCTCAAGCTTGGTGGGTGTTACAGGATAGTCCTAGAGACTATTTGGCGCGCGGTGATTTTACCTACATGAGGTATGATGATTGATGATTTTTATGCTACAAGAGGAAATTCGTCTCAAGGTAGAGATTGTTAAATATGTGATCCGAATTCTGATTAGTTTCTTAGTAGGACTCCATGTCTTGTTTTCTAGTAGGACTCCATGTTGTATCCTATTAGGTGTCTTTTCTTTATCTCCTATATATACTCTTGTAAGCCGTACGGAAAGAGACACTCTTATTGTTATTCTTCTACGTTTGTAATCAACTCCTCAATAGTGATCATTGTCGGTCGGTGCCTGTGGTTTTTCCCGCAAGGGTTTTTCACGTAAAAATTCATGTCTCCATTGTGCATCTATTTTCATAATAGACTGGACATGGTTCTTGCGTACAATCATAGATGAGCAAAAGCCCACCCAACATGGCCCGGCCCGGGCCCAATCAAGGCACGGCCCAACCGACACACCGTGTCGGGCCGTGCTTGCTCATGGGCTGCACCTACAACCCAGGCACGACCCAATAAAAATAAAATCGGGTCATGTCGTGCTGGCCCGAAGGCATAGCTAGCCCATCATGTCCATGCCAGCCCAAGCCCGATTTGACAGGAGGGAGACTAGGACTTGGGGGCGGAGACAGCGAGCGCGAGTATTGATCCGACGACCGACGAGGGTAGGGTTGAGAGGAGATAAAGAGCTCACGGATCCGGCGAGGCGTCGATTTGGCGACCGGAGACGAAGAGCTCACGGATCTGTGTGAGGCGGCTAGGGTTAGAATTGAGAGGAGACGACATGGATCCGTTGAGGTGGCTAGGATTAGGGTTTAGAGAAGACGAGAGGACACGGAACGACGAGGCGATTAGGGTTAGGGTTGAGAGGAGACGAAACGACAACTTATATATCGCGTCGTCGTTGCGTCCTCCTTCACTCCTTGGGTTGGGCAGGTCGAAGCTGCAGGCTGTGCTGTGCTGGGCTGGCCCATCGTGCCGATCATTCGGCCGTGTCGTGTCGGGCTGGCCCATCATGCCGAGGACAAGGCCCAAGCACGACCCAACGGTTGGGCCAAACCGACATGGGTCCAACAATCTCTGTGTCGTGCCATGCCTGGGCCGGGCTAAATCTCTGTGTCATGGGCCGGGGCGTTGGGTTGTGGGCCGTTTGCTCATCTGTACGTACAGTCCGTACTAACGGACTAGAATGTGCTACTTACTAGTAGTGTTCTTAATCTAAATATATATAATTACACTATTAATTACACGTTAATATTAGCGGTTGACAAGAGTAGAAAGAGTGTTGGAGGCGAGAGAGAGAAAGAGAACCGAGCTATGGAGATATTGATAGGGACATGAGCCTATCGAAGGCACAAGAAAGAGCAAAGGGGAGAGTGGATTGTTTATCACTAGAATCTAGATTGATAGGAATGAGACTTTGGCCCCGTTCGTTAGTGCATATTTTGCCATTAATTGCAGCTGCTGAAATCCATTGTGTCAAAAGGCGGTAATCACCGTGTATAGTAATAAATGCTGAAATTTACGCCGATGAGACGGGGGTACTGTAGCAAGACAGAATTGGCGGTGGTCACGGAAAACGTCAGCCTAGCGCGTGACGGACGTCCATACCACGTGCGTTAATTTGCTTCCGTTGACGGCCTCTACTGTGGCGCATTGAAGAGAGTAGGAATGGCTAGCTGAACCCTGCAGACGCGTAATTAGAGATGGCAATGGGCACCCGAAACCCGAGTACCCGACGGGTTTTACCCAATAAAAAAAGGGATATGGGAGGAATTTTGTACCCGTGGGTATGTTTTGGATGAAAACACATACTCATCGGGTATGTCGGGTGCGGGTATGGGTGTGTACTATCCATACCCGTCTACCCACGGGTAAGAAATACCCATCTAAAAAGTTTAGCTGCCCTCTCTCAGCCCATTTAGCCTATAAATATGTTGTGAACCTTGCTACCTTGCTGTGAATTTGGAGGTTAAAATGAAAGGATTTTATGTGTCTTTCTACCTTGCTGTGAATTTTGAGGTTAAAATGGAAGGATTTTGTGTGTGGGATGACCTACATGTACATACTCTGTCGGGTGCGCTGACGGGTATGGGTAACCCGTTGGGTAGAATTACCCGCACGGGTACGGGTAACCCGACGGATAAAATTTACCCTGACGGGTACGGGTATGAGTGGTCACTACACATCGGATATATACCTGTTGCCATCTCTATGCGTAATGCATGCGCCAGCGTCGTGGGCCCCACTGTAAAGAACAGGTTGATGCCGTGTAATGCTTCCGGAAGGGAATGTGGGCCCCACAAATGGTAGCAGCGACTAGTGCGGACGTATGTGTCGACTTTGGCTGACATTGGGACCAATACTTGTTGGGTCCCAGTAGTCAATGAGGTATGTGTTGCAGATCTGTGTTTAACGTTTATTTGGCGCGTGTGAATTGGTAATACACACGGTGTTTTTACCTCCTACAGTGTTATCTTACCATATCAATATATTTCGGAAGCATGCAACAGACATAAAAAAAATGCTAGGGTAGTATACGCAAATATTATGTGGAAGTACGGAAAATCCAATATTTGAAGGAACAAATAATACAAGCTTGCATCAAATAAGATACAATAGAAATATTGTTCGGAAAATAAGTTTCACGTCATACAATTCAACCTTGGAGGAATACGTAAAATAAACATACATGGCAGTAATACAAGGTGCTGGCAACTGAACTGAAATAGCATGCTTCCATATGATGGCTAGCCCATATAAACCTAGTCAGCTATAGTCACACGGTATGTGGACATTGCAGCTTCATTGTTGGGTGTGTCGTACCAACCGCATAACGGTGGAGCCAACGGAACTATTGGAAACCCATTATACAATGGGTTCTGCATGCCGAAATGCGCATCGACACTGTTGATACGAAAGTTGTGAAGCGCGAGAGCTGCTTGGGTCACGATATGACAGATTTTGTCTGAGAATATGCCACTGATTTTTTATGATCCTAAAGTTCCGTTCAACTGTGTTCCGCATTGCGGAATGCATGTAGTTGAACTTTTCCGCCTTTCCAACTGGAGCAACTGCGTCATTGCCACCAAAGTCATCCATGTGGTACCGACAATGCGGGTACGGAGGCATAAACCCGTACCTGTTGGGATAACCTGAATCCACCAGCAGGTATTTCCCTGTATAAAACAAACATATCACGTAAGCTATTACACTTGTAATATCAACGTCAGCAAGGAAGTATTGCAAAAACATACTGACAATTTAAGAGCATAAATTTACTCACCCCATGGCAACCGTGGGAAAGTCATTGGATAGTTTTTTACAGCGTTAGAAAGAACCCTTTGATCATGCATCGATCCCGGCCATCCTGCATCGGTGAAAATAATACGATCATCCCATGAAATAACCACAAGTACATTGCGGGATGTCTCGTTGTGCCGGTTGCGGTGCTCAATCGCCATCCTCCGTGGCATAATAACTGAAATGTGTGTGTTCCGTCAACCACACCCACGGCGTGATGGAATGGAAGGAAGGATTCATCTTGTAGCACACGATAGTGCTGCGGGAAGTTATTGGGATCCACCGCTTGAGGATGTCGGCCACCCAGCCATGGTATCAAGTACCTCGTGGAAATAAATCGAAGATTACTCGTAATGAACCATTCGTTGTTCGTTGCCCGGTGACCATTACCCCCGGCTATTGTAAAAAGAAAAATCTCAATGGCCTCCATAGGACATATCTCGACTATACCTTGCAAACCGTATCTGCTCATCAAAAGCCAGTGAATCGCATGAATTTGGGTAGCCCTCAGTCGAAACATGTTCTGGCATTGAGACTCATTCTCCATGGTCTCCATCATCCAGGACATACTAGATTGTTGGGATGAACGTCTAGGGGCTCGTACGTTGACATTTTCCTCCAAACTTGCAGCAAGTTGTAAGATAATTTCATCCTCTTCTGTTGTGTACGCATTGCTTGATCCTTCGCTTCCCTCTGTAGTTTCCTAAGGAGCAATGCACAAACATATATATTTTAATGGTAATTATCATTCAAGTTGGACAAAACATATGAAATTATTATAGGGAATAAAAAGTTCCACATATCTACACAAGAAGGTTAGATTTTTACGCAACTTCACAAACAAATATTGTGTAAACATATGGAGGCAATGAAACTCGCAAGTTTCTAGAATCAAAGATAATGCATTGATGATAGAACAAACATAGATTATTGTTCGAAAGACAACATAACACTCAACACTTAACAGGTAATTAAACAAGCCAACATTAAGCATTTTCTAACATAATAAAGTAGGGGTACCTAAAGGTGCCATATCCATCAACAAATTAGCACAATGCCCCACCATCTGCTCCAGACGACCCACTAGGACCAAAGCATCCACCAGGACCGTAACCTCCACCGAATCCACCACCACCCGGACCGTAACCTCCACCAAAGCCACCACCACCTCCTGGACCAAACCAGCCACCAAATCCTATTGGCCCACCTTAGCATGACGATGGAGGAGCTGAACCGGCTACCTTCATAGCATAGTGGGTGAGGACAAAAAACTCGCGTTGCGATGGAGTGCATGCATTATCTATGAAAATGTGGCAGTAATACGGGTCACTGAACAGAATCACCCCATGTGAAAAACCTCGAAATCAAAAGAATGGCCATCGGACTTAAGCATATCAAGGCATGCACCTCTACTCCGAGTCTCCCGTTCACACATACGTTGTGCTTTGCTCTCCTGAGACTTGACCCTCAGGTCAGCAAGCCTATTGAGAGCTTCACTAGCGGAGTCACCCCTGCAGCGCTTTGAACCACTAGATTTTGCACTGCCAGGGGTGGCAACAGCTTTCCCAGCTCATTTGCCATGGCGGTTGGATGGTTCTGGTGACAGAGGCATGTCTGGGCCATCCACCAAATCGTCTCTCAAGTGGCAAAGCCTGCAAATGAACAACCTCGTTAGATGCTTCAGCCCCTGCTACAGCCGAGTGGTTTCCAATGACAGTGCGACCACAAAACACCACATGATGTTCCCTTATGAATTGGAGTAGTGCAGTCCTGAACACCTTAGCACCACTCCTCCGCTGCATGGAAAACGGTGACAATACTGAGAGACTGCAGCTATAAATTTTATTGTGTTGAACAAAGGTTGCAAAAAATGTTAGATAACCTTATTGCCAGGAAAATAACATGTAACTAACAAAACATTTGTAATTCATATTCTTGACAGGACCAATGCATGTAATTAGGTGCGGACATATGAAATTCGTAGATTAAATTAACTGAAAAAGGATATATGAAATGAATTGCTCACTTATCCAAGGATTTAACAGATAGTTATATGACAGCACAAGGGAAAAAAAAGGACAAGAGACAGAATCAGAGCATAGTAGCATCACCCCAAGTAATATATTTGCATTAATTTTTGGATCTGAACCCTGCCATGGTAGCATTGAACTATTTATTCCATATCCATGGATTTTTATTTTTCTAGCTCATTCGATGTACACATTTATATACATGTTTAAATAAACTAGAGTTCAAAAGTGATTATTTTTTCTATCTCTTCCATCGTACAAATATGTATAAACCTTGAAATAAAATAGCTAGCTGAAAAACTGCAACTAGCTAGCTGTAGAACTGCAACAGTTGCTGCTACCTATGGCACAAAGGTTAAAAGATGCACCTTTTTTTTTGGGGGGGGGTTGCACAGATTTATTTAGCTCAGAAAGGAGCAAGTAATAAACATTTTAATTTGAGGCAGCAATTGTAATTAGCACTGTAATAAAACTAGTGAGTTCAAAAAGACATACTAAAAAGACATGAGCAGTTACTCAGAAATATGTACAATCAAACATATAGCATATGTATTCAATAGCAAAATCAGCATTTTTCCCCTCGACTATGCTTTGCCAGTTTAGCCTGCTAATGCTTGCATGTGCCATTCATCAATAGCTTAGCTGTAGAGCAGGCTGTGTGCAACAGTGCTAGTGTTCTTCTGAACTATATTGCAAAAAGCAGTATATGCAAGTTTTTCCATAGAAGATAGGCATATGCAAGACATATTGTGTGAATTTGTCAGGTCACTTTTCTGTCATGAGCATGACTCCTGAGCCGAAATGACTAATAAGATCGCCTAGCTGACTGCTTTGTTTAGGCTAACCATATGAAGACTGGGCGGGTTGATGATTTGTTAAACCTAGCTGACTGATTTGTTCAGCCTAACCATATGAACACAGATTTGTTCGGGCTAACTTTTGCTCTTCTTGTTGGTTCAATCTAAACGTAATTGCCAAATTTTATTCGAAGGCAGTCAACCTAATTTGTGAAGTACATAGATTTTACCTAAAATACATGTTAATTTCATAAAATCAAAGTGACATGAACACTTGTAATAGAAATGCACCAATAAAAATAAATATCAGTTCTCTACTACAAAACTACATCTCAGCCATGGGGTAAGCGGAAAATGGTTACCTACTGAAAACAAAGTGATTAACATTTGAAGTTTGATTATGTCCTATAGATATCGCACATGTAGTACAAACTTTATATGGACAAATAGTGTTAATCATATCAATTTTGATTATGTCCTAAAGATTTATCACAAATATTTCTTACTTTATATGGACAAATAGTTCTGATCATATCAGAAAGTTTTGGTCATATCAAGTTTGATCTATGCAACATAATAAAATGATATCTACACAAATGCTAACTGTGACGTAAGTGAGTTTTGATATAATAATATGACACATACAAAAATCGAAGGTGAGGTTATAATGGAACAATATGTAGACTTACATTTTCCATTTGATCCCACCAATCGGGGCTGGCGGCAATCGTCTGCGTGACAGGGTCACGACCGAGACCGGTAGCCTGAGCCTCAAGCCATGTCCATGTACTGAAGCGGCGGCGACAAGATCCCCAAAAGTTCTTCAACTGCTGGCGGTTAACTTCTTTTGCCTGCCCTCTCCAACATTTTGCGCTGCAAGTTTACGTAACCCTGGGATTTTGGACACGAGGAGGTAATGTTCCTGGCAGCTATCTCCTCGAGACAGTTCTCCTAGAACACCCGTAGCTCCTCCTCGGTCCAATGCCCATGACCACCGGCCATCTAATCACACAAGTCAACAAACAACCATTGCACACAAGCGAAATTGCATAGTGAGAATAGAAAGCTACCTTCAGTAGTTGGTTCGACTGGAGAAGGTCCCAATTGAGCGATCTTGCAACCATGCTAGGAGTGAGCCGACGCACAAGCTGAATCACTGCTTTAGGAGATTTGATGGCGCACACTCGGATTACATGGGCAACGGCTTCAACATCATTGAGCTCGGTGTAACCAGAGGCACCGTTCATCACCAATAAATTGGACGATGCTTCGTCTGAGTAGGCGTCAAAGCTTGCCGTATGGGAAATTTGGGGCTCAATGTAGGCGTAGCAGTAGGGAAGGAAGGGGGAATATGATTCGTGCTTGCGAACTTGCGCTTGCAACCTCATGGAGCCATCTTGCGCGGCGGAGGGCTTCAAATAGCCGCGGGATTGTGGGCCTAGAAATGGAGAGCTTGAATGCTTACTGTTTGGCACGCTGGATGCGCATACCTCACGCCGCCTGCGCCATCGCCATGCATGCCCGCTGTGGGATCAAAGGCGGCCTGCGTAAGCTTTCCCCTCGTCCGATGCTATGCTCTGCCTTGACGAGCTTCCAGCGCACAGCTTGCAATGAACTGTTGCGTCAATCCTGCTAGAATCTACCAATCGATGTTGCATTAAGGGATTGGGTACAGCTTTTGACCGGGATGAATCACACCGGTGCCATCCTCTGTCCGTCGGGTAAACAAGGCACTATTGAAATCCGCGATAGAGGCAGCCTTTGGCCCACTGGGTGGTGTGGCGCAGCTGCGGCAGTGAGTAGTGTGGCGGAAAAGGTGGGTTGAACAAGACACGCCAGGCATACGCTTGCTTTCGCCAAGTTCACACGCCAAACGCACGACGAAGATGATGGTGGTAGGTGGTCGTTAGGCCGCGTAGACGCCGTTATTTACATTCACCCAAAGGTCGTTAACGTCGTTCCTAAGACTTTCGTCTTGCTACGGTGCTCGATCAGCCCAATTTCAAATTCCTTCCGATCGCGGTCCACGGGAGCCCATCGCCTTCCAGCGTAATATGCACTAACGAACGGGCCCTTTGTCCCACGGAGAGGCCAATGCAAAAACAACGTAATGCTTATATGCTCTAGCACCTCCTGTTGGGACAATACCAAGAGGTACCAAGTATTGGTAGCCGTTGGATTTGACTTGACGAATAGTTTTAGTTTCTTCTGCCTCTCAATTCAAGAATGGTAAAATTCCTATCCTTAAAAATTGGTTTGGTGATCTTGTAAACTTGTAACACAATTCTGATTTGAAATGTAAAGAGTTTTGACGGTTCTTATACTACAAAGTGATCCGGTCCACGTGCAGCTGTATTCTCTCCTTAAATAGTCAGCTCCTAAGGTACGAAATTTTCCACGAATATATCCTTCATTATAAGCACCTACTAGTTCTGTATTCTTTTTTTATATGTTCTCATTTGTTCTGAGAAGAATTAAAGACATCCGAGACAGTCCGGCCAAGCTGCGGCCACCGCGCTCCTCATGCAGAATCACAGAAAGAAACCTCTTCGGGATGCATTTATGCATCCGCTGCCCACGCTACTCTAAACATGACGTGCGTGTGAGGCAAAGACGACGAGGTTTGACTCGAACAGGACACGTACAGGACGCACTCTGCTATCTCCCTGCGGATCCGCAGGGAGGGGAGCCTGCCAATCTGCCGTGCGTCGCAGCGCGTGCGCCTCCTTTGACCTGCATGCGCGAGCGCGGCTGCGCGAGGACAGGGGATAGGATAGGAAAAGAAACTGCCAAACACCGCGCCCGGCCGGCACGATCGAGTGCGCCGCGCCTGCGCTGCGCGGAGTAAATACCGCAAACGTACAGCACGGCCAACCCGTGGGTGCAAAGCTGCCAGGCTCCAGCCCGCCGCGCGGCGACTTTTGCGGGGTTTTGGTCCGTGACGCGTCGGGATCAATCTGCCCCCGGTTTCCAAGCTCCCGGACCGACCATGACAACGGCCCCTCGCGGTGGGCCGCCGTACGCGGGAACGGCAAGGCCGGCCACGTGGGAACGGCGCGCCGCCCCGGTCGAAGCCCGAGATTGTGGGGCGCGAAAAGTTCTCTTTTGTCTGGACCCGACCGATCGACGATCGGTACTACGAGTTGTGGAGTAGATCCGATTTGACTGCACGCCGAGGTCGCCGTATGTGCATGTGTAGACATGTAGAGTTAATCGTACGCTGCTTCTGCCTGCTGTTGCGTTTTGGCCCAATGCTCCGTCGTCCACATGAGCTTGATCGGCGAAGCTCCGTAGATACGCCGATTGGATGCAGAATACTACCATGACGACGACTCGGTCACTCTGTGCTGGTCCAATTCATGCTTTTTTCTATTTCGGTTTATGTGTCCATGACGATTGGTCTTTCGAACTGAATGGTCAAGGCCATCGATAAAAACACTGCGTTTTCCTGTGGACGAGTACGAACTCAGTCAGGGGGCGGTGCCTTGTGTTTTGGACGAATGTTTGTCGCCTCAAATCTATCGGCGGTCTAGGTATTGCGAACTTGAGAACGGTGGGCTTCGCTCTACATTTTTTGCTGGCTTTGGCTGCAGCGCTCTGGCCACCATTACTGAGCTGACCTGAAAGCCCCCCTCGAGCAGAGCGTCTCCGGCATGTTTGCAACGTCCACCTTCTTCGTGCCAGGTGATGGTGCGTTGACTCTTTTCTGGACAGACCAGTAGATTGAGGGTCTCTCGGTGGCCTCCTTGGCACCAGATCTCCTCCTTGCAATGCCCTCGCATCTCCGGGCATCGTGCACGGTTGCTTCTGCCCCTTGTTGACAACTCTTGGTGAGGAACATCCGTGACGCTCTCACGGTCCCTGTCATCTCCCAATCCCTGGTGATCTGGGACGCGGTGCTTCCTGTCCAGCTCTTTTTGGGCATAGAGGACCGTCTTGTCTGGCGTAGCAAGCGTTACTTGGCTCGCTTGGCATACCGAGCTTTCTTTCTCGGCCAACATTCCTTTGCTTGTGCCGATCTGTTCTGGCAGGCTAAAAGGCCCTGTTAAATGCAAGCTTTTTCTTTGGCTTGCGTTCTAGCAGCATTGCTGGACTAAAGATGGCAATGGGTAAAATCTGCGCGGATACCTGTCTCTCAAACCCGTACCCGTGAGATTATTTTGTGCCCACACCTGAGACCGCTACCCGCCACGGGTAGCAACATCCGCCCACGCCCGCTATCCGTGGGCAAAACATGCCCGCATACCCGCCAGAAATATAAATAGATTACAATTAACAAAAGTATGTGGCAACTAACACATACATACATATCAAAATATATACACAGAATGACAGAAGTATAAATAGATCACACATTCACATAAAAGGTCTCAGTTCATCACAGATCACAGATCACACATCTCAGTTCAGTACTTCACCATATGACCACACATAGCACATTCAACAAATACAGTACAAGATGACCATAGAAGAACACATTGTTCAACATCAAAGTCTTTCAAGTGATGCAAATAAATAAGACATGAACAAGTTAATTAGTCGGAATCCGCTCTAGTGAAGCAAGATCCATCTTTCATATCTTTTTGATTTGTCTTCAAGGCATGACCAAAAGCTATTGAACCTTCCATCACCATCATATACATTCAAGTTCAAACATTAGTAGTTGCAACAATTCATGTATTCACAAAAAGAGTTTTAAAATGAGTTTTCAAGAGAGTTGTACCATTTCTTGATGTGGCTGAAAGCTTCTTGTTACAGTGGTTGCACTTGGCTTTCCAAACTCCATCAACACACACTTTTCCAAAGTCATTCCAGACTGCAGAGGTGAGCTTTCTCTTTGAAGGCCGTTCACCATCATCTGAGTTCTCCTCCTCCCCCTCTGATATGTTCATAACATCCCCTCTGATACGTTCATAACATCCACAGCTTTGTCCTCCTCAGTACTACCAACTGCAGCAGTTGCATGGGAGGTTTGCACTTGGGAGCTACCAGGGGTCGTCATTGTAGTTGCACAACACAATATGTTGGTAGCCAACCAAATTTAATTAATGAAACAACTCATCACGCTATATGATTTAGCAGTTAGCGGGCTTGGGGTTTGGGACTATTGAAATTTAAGAAACTATTGCAAGAAAGAAAATAGTTTGTTGCATATCATGAGAGAAAATCTTAACTTCTGTTAGTAATGAGTGAACAACCATAGTCCTTGAATACAAAGCACCACAAAAGTAATTAGGAATGACAATATGCAACTGCAAATACTCAAATTTCTGTAACAACATTATGCTCCAATATGCAACTGCAAATACTCAAGTCACTCAAGTCCATGTGGTTAAAATACTAAAGCCAATCGCGATTCACGAACCTATGGTTCAAGTACTCAAAGCCATGAAGGGAGGCCGACGTGAGGGGAGGCCGACGTGAGGGGAGGCTCGTCGGCAACGGCCGTAGGGTGGGGAGCGGCGCACCGGCGGGCTACGGGGGGGGAGGAGAGGCGCACTGCGGGGGCCGGGGCAGCTATGGCCTACGGGGTGGGGTGGGGAATGGGAAACCTTAGATTGAGCTTATATACTTCTTCTTCCGTGGTCCCACATGTGAGTGCGGGTATGCGGGTTTGCTGGTGCGGGCGTACTCAATTTTTACCCGTATACAAATGTCCATTGGGCACAATTCTATGCCCGCGCCCGTGCCCATGGGCATAGGTTCACGCCCGTATCCACGTTCGCCGGGTCAAGTGCCCGTGGGTACGCAGGTTTTTTTGCCCGTTGCTATCTTTATGCTGGACAGCTGACCTTTTACAAAAGCGTGGTATTAACAACCACTCGGTCTATCCCTTTTGTGCCCAAGAACTAGAAATGGCGAACCACATCCTCCTCAATTGTGTGTTTCTTATCAGGTTTGGCGTCATGTTCTGTCTCCTCCTGACTGGCCTGACCTAGTTCCTTCCCGTGGCTGCTCACTTCAGGTTTGGTGGCCGACTTTTGAGGCCTGCCTGCAAGAGCATCTTTGCAAGGGCTTCGATTCCCTTGTCCTTCTAGTCTCCTGACAACCGTGGAAGGAGCGAAACTCTAAGATATTTAATTACTCTCTCTCTCTCGTTGGTTTAAGTAGTGATGGAGTTCATCCTACAGGAAGAATGCATGTGGTCATCTGCTGGTGTCAATGTTTTTGAGACTGTTGGGAGTTTAGTGGGGTTCCTCCACCTTCACCCTCCCTCTCTATATGAGTGTTTTCTTTTAGTAGCTTTTGTTCCTTAGTAGTCTTTTTCTTTGTCCTTTGACATTTGCCTTTTGGCCGATTTGCGTTGTGTAACTAAATTATGCTTTCTTTTAATATATTAATGTGTAATTTTTTTGGTATGTTCGTGAAAAGAAAAATACGACGATGTTATCTCCGGTGACTTTTGCCATCAAGGACGAGTGTCCTGTCTGACGATGAGTGGACAGGGCGAGACAATACGGACCGACGTGACGTTACTATACGTGGATGCTAGGGGTGTGTTCTTCACCGACATATAAAGGACTTTCTCTTCTAAGTTTCAAACCGAGAAATCAACGAATATATACTCTGTACGTACTTACCTTTTTCCTTACCCTTAATGGTTCACTTGATACATGCATGGCTAGCTTGTACATGTGTTGATGTGCACGATGAGTCAACAACAAGACAGTCACGACGATAGGTGGTAGTGATCAGAGGATGAGGCACGTGCAATGTGTGCACGCACGATCTGAAAAGAAGCTACTCCTCCTACTACTACTAGCAAACACAAAACACCTTTTTTGGTCGATCGGTCGGTCCTCGAGCATCTGAAAAAAAAAACTCTCCAGAGCGACATAGACGTGGCTACGGGCATGTTTCATTCCCGGCCATCAGACTTGTGTTGTCCTGTTGTTCTATGAGGTTCGAGTCACATGTGGATCGATGAGGACCTGTCTTAGCTAGTGGGGAATCTTAGAAAAGAAAGCGAGACAAAATATCACTGTATAGTCACTACTGGAGAAACGATTTTTCTGGACGAGACCCCAAATAGGTTCCAGGCGGGTCATAAGAGGCCGCGCCTGAAAAAACCAGTTCCGGGAGACCGGCTATTGGCCCGCATGGGATAATCGCATTATCCCGTGCGATCTACTTAAGCGACCGCACGAGCTATTATCCCATGCGGTCGGTTAAGTAGACCGCACGGGATAATGCGATTATCCCGTGCGGTCCACTTAACTGACCGCACGGGATAATAGCGTATTATCCCGTGCGGTCCACTTAAGGACCTGCACGGGATAATGCATTTTCCCGTGCGGGCCATTAAGTGAACCGCATGCGATGATGCCAACTGTTGCGCAATAAATTTTCCGCTCAACCCGACAGTTGCGCATTTACCATGGTGTTTTTCTCTCTCCAAAAAAGACAATTATAGGGGGGAAGGTTTTGAACTTGAATTTTTCAATTGGAGTCAATATAAAAGGTATCATACTTGATCTCCTCTTTCATTTGCTTCTATTTTTAAAAATTTTATTAGTTGAATGCGAAGATATTTGAACATTTTTAACTCGGTTTTTCTCTCTCAAATAATAGGCATTTTATTTTTTGGAAGGCTTTAGACTTTAAATCTTCAATTGAAATCAATAGAAAAGGTAACGTGCTTGATCATCTCCTTTATTTGCTTCCATTTTTGTAAAAATTCATCGGTTGAATGCGAAGATATTTAAACTTGTTTGAATTGTTATATATATGTTGAGCTATTTTTGTAATTTGTAGGTCAAATATCATGTTTTCTATTGAACCATTTTTTGGTTACTACTTTTGTCTCATTTTATTATTTGTTGTGCATGAGGTTTTAGTTATAAAGTAGGATTTAAGTTTAATTTGTTTATTTAAAAAACACCGGCAATATAATATTAATTTATGCTGTCAATGTATCGGTGATATGGGCCCGGAGGTATGTCGAGGATGGGATATCTGAAGAAAGAAGACACCCCCGCTCACCAGGGCGCACATGAAATATGTCCTGGGTGGTCCAAGTGGGTCCGGGCCACGGGCGGCCACGTGGCCACCCCAAGAGGGGCTTGGCTCGGAGGGCTGCCCGGAGGCTACCGTTCTCCCAGGCGGCAGGGTCCGGGATCACCCGGACCCCCCGTCCTTTACCCCACACCTCTCCGGGAGAGGGGCAAGTTCAATCGCCATCCGCCAACCATCACATTTAATGCTTAAGAGAGAGAGAGAGGCTAGGCGCCTGCCCTGTCGTATTTATTGCAATGTGAGGCGCGTCTGTCAGCCGCTCTCATCATCACCCTTTTTCGCCCGTCTCGAGAGATATGGGATATAAAGTCTTTGACGGCGACCGCAGTATGACTGCACGGTCATTCCATGCACGCCTCCCTCCACGCCCCGTCCAGTCGCATTAAATGCGTTGGGCGGCCGCGTGGGAGAGAGAACACGAGCATAGGGGGTGTCGTGTTGACACCTCTCTAGGTGAAGGGCCACTGTTCAGTAGGCCCCACTGGAGCAGGTAGGCCGGCCCATCCTCTCGTCAGCAACATGGCGTCCACGACGCCCACTTTTTCTCCACCAGCTCCCATGACGCGGTAACAGGGACAAGGTAGGGATAGCCTCCCTGATAAGACAAGGCAAGAACCGCCCCATCACGTGGAGCGGAGTAGAGAAAACCAGGACTACTGTGGTGTCCCCTTGCACTATAAAAGGAGGCCCAAGTCCGTCATAAAAACGGGTCCTGGAAAACGGTTTCCTCTCCTAACTGTTCCTAGCAACCCCAGAAAAGAGTCTAAGGTTCTACCATTGTTGGAGACCTTAGGCTTCAAGCATCCCACCTCAATCACCAGCTCCAGCGTCCCTAAGGAAGAACACTCTCACCAGTCCCTGTAATTTTATCCCTCATATAACACAAAGAACAGGAGTAGGGTATTACGCCTCTCAGGCGGCCTGAACCTGTATAAATCTTTCGTGTCTATTGCAGTTGTGATCTTTTTCCGTTTTACTGACTTCTCCCCATTCTCACCGTGAGTTTGAGCCCCTATTCACCGCTCCCCTATGCCGAACCAAAAGGAGGGTCCCTCGGATTCCCGCGTGTCGAGCACACGCATCGACAGTTGACGCGCCAGGTAGGGGGAGCGCACTGCATTTGGGTTTAAACTCCTGTGTTCCTTCCACCTCCCGCGAAAAAACCCCCTCTCCCCCTCCTCGCCATGGTCCACGGCCACGTCCTACGGTCCGCATCAGGCTCACTCGCTGCCCGCGAGTGTGACTTGGCCAACAAGGCGGCGAGGAGGTTGACATGGGCGGGCACAGCCCTAACTTCCGGCACCTCCGCTCGGAGGAGGGGGGACCCTCGTCCTCCTCATCCCCTCTGATGGAGGCGGTGGCGGCCGGGGCCGCGCCGCCTCCTCTGCCCCCCGCTGGGACAGCGGCTGTGGGCGGAGGAGGCCAAGCATCCCGTAGAATCGCCAACGCATCTGTAGGACCCAGGCCACGCCCGAGCGGACGTACCGGCGAATCGTGTCGGGAAGGCATCCATCGTCGCCTGGAGTTTGGCACGCCTGAGGGCGCCCTTCAGGCGGCTGAGGCGCTCTTGCGTCACCCCCCAGTCACATCGGGTGAAGGATCCAATGCCAAGCGTTAGTTTGACGACATGGCGAAGTTGGTCGGCACAGCCCAGCGTCAGCTGGCCGCTGACCTCGCTTCCTCTAGTCACCAACCGCATGGTTCGCACACCGCGGTCAGCTCGTCATCTCGACGGCGAGCCCAAACAGCAGCGGCCACCGTGAGGGCAGAGGAGAGCCTCCCGGCTGCAGCTCAACCGGAGGCTCCCCGGGATCTGCTATACGCAGAACGGGACGCCCGCCTTCGTATTGAGCAACATCGCGACGAGCGTCGCATAGGGCGAGCCCAGGATTGCGCTTCCTCGACAGGAGGCGCAAGCGCTCGGCGAGCGGCCGTAGCGGCCCCACCACAGGGAGAGCCCCTCAAGGGACGGCGAGCGGCTATCGTGGCCCAGCCGCGGGTAGGAGGTTCCGCGGAACCCAAGGGGGCCCCTCAGCCCTCGTCGCCCCCTCCAGCCGGCAACGGCTGTGAAGCCTTCATCGCCAGCCTCCGCAATGTGTGCTGGCCTAACAAGTTTAGGCTGGCCCACACGGAGAAGTATGACGGATCGGTGAATCCCACTGAGTTCCTCCAGATTTACACCACAGCCATCGAGGCTGCTAGAGGTGACAGCTTGTCATGGCCAACTTCTTCCCCATGGCGCTCAAGGGCCAGCCCGCTCGGCTAATGAACCCGCCGGCCGGTCGGTCACCTCGTGGGACGACTTGTGCCGTAGTTCACCTCTAACTTCCAGGGCACGTACCCGCGCCCGGGGGTAGAGGCTGACCTCCACATGGTCCGACGAGGAGAGGACGAGTCCTTGCGCAAATACATCCAGCGTTTTTGCCAGGTACGCAACACTATACCGTCCATCGCTGACCATGCAGTGATCTTCGCCTTCCAGAGTGGTGTATGCCATGACGTTATGTTGGAGAAGATCGAGTCCAAGGCCCCCCATACCACCACAGAGCTCTTCGAGCTTGCTGACCGGGTGGCCCGCAAAGAGGAGGCTCGGGTTTGGAATCCTAGGAATCCTGCCCCAGCCTCCACCAACGCTGTCCCCTCTGCGTCCCGGGAGGAATGACGCGAGCGGCGAAAGCGCAAGCCATCGCGCGGTGGCGAGGAGGGCCACGTCCTCGCCGCCGACGGTGCCGAGAAGCCCTCGCGGAAAGGCAAGCCCGCGGGCAACCGCAGGCGCTCCCAGGACCCCCGCCCCCAAGGCCAGGTCGGGGACCATGACCTCTCCGAGTGCCGCTCGGTCAAGAACTTGGCCGAGCGGGTACAAAGGTACGAGCAGGAGCGGAGGGAGAAAGAGAAGGAAGCCCGCCGCAAGGGTAAAGCCCCGGCGGAGCGCTCGGACAACCGACGAGAGGAGGCCAAGATTGCGGCCCCCGTCGGAGACGAAGATGACGAGCTGGGCTACCAAGACCCCAAGCACGTCGTCGCCACCATCGACGGAGGGGTAGGCGCCCAAATGTCCTGCCGGAGCCTCAAGTCCATGAGGCGTGAGCTCCTCGCGGCTGTGCCGTTCTACGAGACGGCCCGAAAGTCACGCTGGGCGGAGGTGCCAATCACCTTCGACCAGACGGACCACCCTGGGAGCATCGCACGTAGCGGCCACTTGGCCCTCGTGACCTCCCCCACCATTTGCAACGTCAAGGTCGCCCGAGTCTTAATTGACAGGGGTGCGGCCTTCAATATACTATCCCCGAAAGCCTTTGATGCAATCAAGGCCCCGGGGATGGTGCTCGGGCCGTCCTATCCCATCATTGGAGTGACACCCGGGAAGGTGTGGCCCCTCGGGCAAATCACGCTGCCGGTCACGTTTGGGAGCCCCACCAATTTCCGCACTGAGCGGATTAACTTCGATGTGGTGGACCTCAATCTGCCCTACAATGCCGTGCTCGGGAGGCCGGCGTTGGTGAAGTTCATGGCGGCCACCCATTACGCCTACTGCCAGCTCAAGATGTCGGCCGCAATGTGCGCTGGCCTAACAAGTTTAGGCCGGTCCTCACGAAGAAGTATGACGGATCGGTGAATCCCACCGAGTTCCTCCAGATTTACACCACAGCCATCGAGGCTCCTAGAGGTGACGAGCTTGTCATGGCCAACTTCTTCCCCATGGCGCTCAAGGGCCAGGCCCGCTACTGGCTAATGAACCTACCGGCCCAGTCAGTCACCTCGTGGGACGACTTGTGCCGGTAGTTCACCTCTAACTTCCAGGGCACGTACCCGTGCCCGGGGGTAGAGGCTGACCTCCACATGGTCCGACGAGGAGAGGACGAGTCCTTGCGCAAATACATCCAGCGTTTTTGCCAGGTACGCAACACTATACCGTCCATCGCTGACCATGCAGTGATCTTCGCCTTCCAGAGTGGTGTATGCCACGACGTTATGTTAGAGAAGATCGAGTCCAAGGCCCCCAAGACCACCACAGAGCTCTTCGAGCTTGCTGACCGGGTGGCCCGCAAAGAGGAGGCTCGGGTTTGGAATCCTAGGAATCCTGCCCCAGCCTCCACCAACGCTGTCCCCTCTCGCGTCCCGGAGGAACGACGCGAGCGGCGGAAGCGCAAGCCATCGCGCGGTGGCGAGGAGGGCCACGTCCCGCCGCCGACGTGCCGAGAAGCCCTCGCGGAAAGGCAAGCCCGCGGGCAATCGCAGGCGCTCCCAGGACCCCCGCCCCCAGGGCCAGGTCAGGGACCGTGACCTCTCCGAGTGCCGCTCGGTCAAGAACTTGGCCGAGCGGGTACAAAGGTACGAGCAGGAGCGGAGGGAGAAAGAGAAGGAAGCCCGCCGCAAGGGTAAAGTCCCGGCGGAGTGCTCGGACAACCGACGAGAGGAGGCCAAGAGTGCGGCCCCCGTCGGAGACGAAGATGACGAGCTGGGCTACCAAGACCCCAAGCACGTCGTCGCCACCATCGACGGAGGGGCAGGCACCCAAATGTCCTGCCAGAGCCTCAAGTCCATGAGGCGTGAGCTCCTCGTGGCTGTGCCGTCCTACGAGGCGGCCCGAAAGTCACGCTGGGCGGAGGTGCCAATCACCTTCGACCAGACGGACTATCACGCCCAGAAATTCAAACCCGAATTTCCAGACTATTCTGTGTATTTAATCCTTGTCCAGGCATCAACCAGGGTACACAGAATGACAAATCAATACACAGATCCATACGTATAAATAAAGCGTATAAATACTTACAAAAGAGGCACTTAGTCCTCACACCCAAAAGAGGGACAGCAGCGGAAAAGAAGGACGATCCTAGCGGGGCTTCACTCCACTCCACGAGCAAACTCAACCGGGGTATGAGCCTTGGTCCTCAAACACCGTCTTCAACTCGAAGCACTACACTTCGAAGGGGGAGAAAATGCAAGGCCGAGTACAACCACGTACTCAACAAGCCACACCAAGGAATGCGACATGCGAGGGGAGGCAAGGAGGGCTTGGGGTTACTTTGCGGAAAGGCGGTTGCAAAACACTTTATTTTGGAAACTGGAAGACTGTTGAGTAGTTAAGTCAATATTAATCTCCCACTGAACAACGTTATTCCCACGTTGAGTGCCCAACCAATTCCCACCGGTCTAATCCAGCTTTAGTAAGGCAATTTATTAAGGGTGGGACTAATCATGGTGAAGCTGGTCGATCGCCCATAACCGTGGGCACGGCTATTCGAATAGTTTTACTCTGATCAGAGGTGCGCTACTTTACCCACAAGACACGATTCCACACATGTTGCCATGCCCCGAAGTATCGCCACGATACTGCAAAGGGGGAAATCGTGACAAGACCTATAGCATAACTCCCCCTAACCAAGTGAATCCACACCAAGGTTTCGCCCCCACTCCCGGTTCCTGGGATGTGGGCAGCCCCCCGAGTGCCGCGGTGAATCCGGCAGCCCAGCAACCATTATACCAGGGCCGACTGAAACTCCATCACGCCCACCCTCGCCACGGATCGTCGGCTAGGGAAAAGCTATACTACGGATCCAGCAATTGCCCATTCTTGCTTGTGGTAAGCACTGTATGTCTTCCAGGGTTTCCCATGAACCGGTCCTTAATTGCCATGGGTGCGACAAGCCAAAACCATGCACCCACAGCCCTGAAGGGTTACGCGAAGGCTACGCTAGCCGAAAACAAAAACTTTTTGTTAGTGATATGCCCAAGAGGCAACATGGAGATGTTGGATATCACGTCAATGTTTTTGTATAAATGAATAAAGTGTTATTCAGTTCCATGAAATAGACATCTTGTATTGATCAATAAGTACGTGACTTATTTATGAGACTCTTTATGTATAAATCTACTTCTAAACGATCCCTGATCATATGTCATATTGTTGGAACAAATATGATTCTAAGATCGGCATGTTTATTGATTGATGATCATGTCTCATAGATCATGGGTATGGAGATACCAAATCTATAAACATGGACATATGTGTTGGAGAACGCATTGTTGGATAGACCCACCATGAGACACTACAGGAATTAATGTGCCATTAGTTGGTCTCAGGTAGTGTTGGTACAAAGTCCTTAGACCTGAGATCACCATGGATTCCAACATGTGTAGTAGCCTACTTTGGGACTACCAAACGCTATTCCGTAACTGGGTAGTTATAAAGGTAGTTTTCGGGTTTGCTATGAAACATGGAGTAGGATGTGAGTGATCAAGATGGAATTTGCCCCTCCTTTGGAGAGATATCTCTGGGCCCCTCGAGGTAATGGATTATGGAAATGCATGGCCATGCTAAGTTGATTGAGGAGTCAATCAACAGACAGATAATCCAATACGGTTCGAGTGAATGGTTAAGCTATTGAAGGGATGACACACATCTTGCCTATAGCTTAACTGGTATCGTGAGGCAAAGGGATTTGTGTACACATTACAGGTTCAGAGCCGATATTATTCTTGTATACTATGGTGTCAATATGTGCTGCTAGGCGCCGCTATTGACAGGTCGGCTGAGTTAGACTCGAGCCGACGATCGGCTAAGTTAGACTATAGCCGAAACCGAGTATACCTGAACCTACAGGGTCGCACGCTTAAGGGGATAGAATAGATATTCGAGTTGGACTCGGATACGGCTCGATCGGATAGGGATCCGATCGGATAGAGTCCTATGGGCTTACGACGTGTGGGGCGGCCAACTCTATGAGATACGGATGAGATCCGATTCAAAATAGAGTCCTAATCGGCCACTAGTCCCAGTCGGCCAACTCTATACGTAATGGGTGTCTAATGTTAAATTGTTTAACAAAAGACATAACATAAACATTGTGCTAAACTTTGTTTTTCTGTTGTAGAATAAATGGCGGCTAATACTACACCCGTACCTTTAATTTGCGATCTATTCTCGAAAAGGAAAAATTAAATGGAACAAACTTTATGGATTGGTATCGCAACTTGAGAATTGTTCTCAAGCAAGAGCGTAAGGAGTACGTTCTTGAAGTACCCTATCCTGAGGATTTGCCAAATAATGCCACTGCAACTGCACGGAGGGCTTATGAGAAGCACACTAATGATGCCCTAGATATAAGCCGTCTCATGCTTGCTACAATGTCCCCGAGCTTGAAGCAATATGAGAGCAATGCTCACACTATTATTCGGGACTCGTGGCATGTTTGAGAACCAAGCTCGGGCCGAGAGGTTCAACACCTCAAAGTCCTTGTTTGCGTGCGAGCTTGTTGAGGGAATCCCATCGGTCCGCATGTGATAAAGATGATTGGCTATATCGAGAGTCCGGAAAAACTAGGTTTTCCCCTTAGCCAAGAGTTGGCTACGATGTGATTCTCCGGTCGCTCCCTCCGAGCTTCGAGCCATTCATATTAAACTATCACATGAACAATATGGATAGAACCTTGGCTGAATTGCATGGGATGCTTAAGACAAGAGAGGAGAGTATCCGAAAAAACGGTCATCATGTAATGATGATGCAGAAGGCAAAGCGCAAACCACTGTCAAGAAACTTTGCACCAAGAGGAAGTTAACTCCCGATGAGATCACGAGTGCCTCCAATGCAAAGAAGGGCAAGAAGGGGTCGGTGGCATCGATGCCGTTTGCTTCTACTGCAAGGAGACAGCCGGAAAAGGAACTGCAAGAAGTACATGGAGGATCTCAAGAAGAAGCAAAGTACGACTTACGCCGGTATTAATGTTATAGACATTAATCTCGCTACTTCACCTACGACTCTTGGGTATTTGATACCGGATCGTAGCTCATATTTGCAAATCGTTGCGGGGAATGAGAAGAAGTAGAGGATTGAGAAGGGGTGAGGTGAACTGCGCGTCGGCAATGGAGCAAGCGTTGCTACGCTTGTCGGCACGAGCACCACTTCATCTACCTTCGGGATTAGTTTTGGAATTGAATAATTGTTATTGTGTTCCAACACTATGTCAAAACGTTATTTCCGCTTCATGTTTGCAAGCGGAAGGATATGATTTTAGATCAATGGACAATGGTTGTTCAATATATCTTAGAGATATGTTCTATTTTCATGCTCCATTGGTGAATGGATTATACGTTTTGAATCTTGAAGCGTCTCCCATCTATAACATTAATACGAAAGGCAACTCTCTAATGATATAAACTCCACGTTTATCCGGCATTGTTGCTTAGGCCATATAAATAAGAAACGCATGGAGAAGCTCCATAAGGATGGATTGCTTCACTCTTTTGATTTTGAATCATTTGAGACATGTGAGTCTTGTTTACTTGGTAAGATGACAAAGGCACCTTTCATGGGACATAGTGAGAGAGCAAGTGACTTATTGGCACTCGTACATACTGATGTATGTGGACCAATGAGCTCAACGGCCAGAGGTGGTTATCAGTACTTCATTACCTTTACCGATGACTTTAGTAGATATGGTTATATCTACTTAATGAGGCATAAGTCCGAATCCTTTGAAAAGTTCAAAGAATTCCAGAATGAAGTACAGAATCATTTAGGGAAAACAATCAATTTTCTACGATCGGATCGTGGAGGGGAATACTTGAGCCAAGAGTTTGGTAATCATCGAAAGATTGTGGAATTGTTCCACGCTTGACTCCGCCGAACTCCGCAATGGAACGGAGTGTCCGAACGGAGAAATCGCACCTTGTTGGACATGGTGCGGTCGATGATGAGCCAAAGTGATCTTCCGTTATCCTTACGGGGATATGCTCTTGAAACAAATGCGCTCACACTAAATAGAGTTCCATCTAAGTCGGTTGAAAAGACACCATATGAGATATGGACAGGGCAACCCCCTAGTTTGTCTTTTCTCAAAATTTGGGGATGCGAAGCTTATGTAAAACGTTCTGATCGACAAGCTCACACCAAATCGGCAAGTGCTTCTTTGTGGGATATCCTAAGGAAACTAAGGGATATTACTTTTATAATCGGGAACAAGGCAAAGTGTTTGTCGCCGGACACGGTGTCTTCTTGGAGAAAGAGTTTCTTTCAAGAAGGGTTAGTGGGAGCAGGGTGCATCTTGAAGAAGTTCAAGAAACACCGAGAAAATGTTTCGCGACCACGAACCACAACAGGAGGTGCAAAGTGTTGCGCCACCGGTTGTAGATACACCGGCCCACGGAGGTGCGAAAGATCACGTCGTGCACACACAGTACAGTGCGGAACAATGTGATATATTGTTGTTGGACAACGATGAACCTAAGACCTATAAGGAAGCGATGGTGGGACCCGATTCCAACAAGTGGCTTGGAGCCATGAAATCCGAAATAGAATCCATGTACGACAATCAAGTTTGGAACTTGGTTGATCCACTGATGGTGTCAAAACCATTGAGTGTAAATGGGTTTTTAAGAAAAGGCCGATATGGATGGAAATGTTCACATCTATAAGGCGCGATTGGTGGCGAAAGGTTTTAAACAGATTCAAGGAGTTGATTATGATGAAACCTTCTCGCCCGTCGCAATGCTTAAATCTATTCGGATTATCCTAGCGATTGCTGCATATTTCGATTATGAGATATGGCGGATGGATGTCAAAACGGCTTTCCTAAATGGAAACCTAAGCGAGGATGTATACATGATACAACCTCGGGGTTTTGTCGATCCAGAATCGCTCGGAAAGATATGCAAGCTACGAAATCCATTTATGGATTGAAGCAAGCATCTCGGAGTTGGAATATTCGTTTTGATGAAGTAATCAAAGGGTTTGGTTTCATCAAAAATGAAGAAGAGGCCTGTGTTTACAAAAGGTCGGTGGGAGCGCAATTGTATTTCTAATCTTATATGTGGATGACATATTGCGATTGGAAATGATATCCCTATGCTAGAATCCGTCAAGTCTTCATTGAAAAATAGTTTTTCCATGAAAGACTTAGGGGAGGCAGCATACATATTAGGCATTCGGATCTATAGAGATAGATCCAAGAGGCTAATTGGATTAAGTCAAAGTACATACATTGACAAGGTGTTGAAAAGGTTCAACATGCATGATTCCAAGAAAGGTTTCTTGCCCATGTCACATGGCATTAATCTTAGCAAGAATCGGTGCCCTCGGACACATGATGAGCGGAATAAGATGGGTATGGTTCCATATGCTTCGGCAATTGGATCCATCATGTATGCCATGCTTTGTACACGCCGATGTCTCGTACGCTTTGAGTGCTACAAGCGAGATACCGTCGAGATCCGGTGAAGGTCACTGGGCCGTAAAGAATATCCTTAAGTATTTGAGAAGAACTAAGGATATGTTCCTAGTCTATGGAGGTGAAGAAGAGCTCGTTGTAAGTGGTTACACCGATGCTAGCTTCCAAGCAGACAAGGATGATTATAGATCGCAATCTGGGTTCGTGTTCGCTCGAACGGAGCGCATCAGTGGAAGAGTTCCAAGCGGGATACTTGTTGCGATTCTACAACGGAGGCCGAGTACATTGCTGCTTCGGAAGCTGCAAGGAGGCTGTTTGGATCAAGAAATTCGTTTCGAGCTTGGTGTGATGACTAGTACGACTGGTCCAATGTCTCTCTATTGTGATAATAGTGGAGCCATTGCGCAAGCCAAGGAGCCGAGGTCACATCGGAAGTCCAAACACATACTTCGGCGATATCATCTCATCCGCGAGATTGTGGACGAGAGGTGATGTCAAGATATGCAAAGTGCACACGGATCTCAACATAGCCGATCCGCGACAAAACCTCTCCCTCGAAGCATGATGCGCACACAAGAGCAATGGGTATTAGATACTTACATGATTGACTCTAGTGCAAGTGGGAGATTGTTAGTGATATGCCCTAGAGGCAACATGGAGATGTTGGATATCACGTCAATGTTTTTGTATAAATGAATAAAGTGTTATTCGGTTCCATGAAATAGACATCTTGTATTGATCAATAAGTACGTGACTTATTTATGAGACTCTTTATGTATAAATCTACTTCTAAACGATCCTCGATCATATGTCATATTGTTGGAACAAATATGATTCTAAGATCGGCATGTTTATTGATTGATGATCATGTCTCATAGATCATGGGTATGGAGATACCAAATCTATAAACATGGACATATGTGTTGGAGAACGCATTGTTGGATAGACCCACCATGAGACACTACGGGAATTAATGTGCCATTAGTTGGTCTCGGGTAGTGTTGGTACAAAGTCCTTAGACTGAGATCACCATGGATTCCAACATGTGTAGTAGCCTACTTTGGGACTACCAAACGCTATTCCGTGCGGGTAGTTATAAAGGTAGTTTTCGGGTTTGCTATGAAACATGGAGTGGGATGTGAGTGATCAAGATGGAATTTGCCCCTCCTTTGGAGAGATATCTCTGGGCCCTCGAGGTAATGGATTATGGAAATGCATGGCCATGCTAAGTTGATTGAGGAGTCAATCAACGGACGGATAATCCAATACGGTTCGAGTGAATGGTTAAGCTATTGAAGGGATGGCACACATCTTGCCTATAGCTTAACTAGTATCGTGAGGCAAAGGGATTTGTGTACACATTACAGGTTGAGCCGATATTATTCTTGTATACTATGGTGTCAATATGTGCTGCTAGGCGCCGCTGTTGACATCGGCTGAGTTAGACTCGAGCCGACGATCGGCTAAGTTAGACTATAGCCGAAACCGAGTATACCTGAACCTACGGGGTCGCACGCCTAAGGGGATAGAATAGATATTCGAGTTGGACTCGGATACGGCTCGATCGGATAGGGATCCAATCGGATAGAGTCCTATGGGCTTACGACGTGTGGGGCGGCCAACTCTATGAGATACGGATGAGATCCGATTCAAAATAGAGTCCTAATCGGCCACTAGTCCCTCGGCCAACTCTATATAAAGGAGAGAGGGGTGGAGAGCTATGACACGTCAATTGCATCGCGTGCAACGAAGTCGCCGAGATCAATCTCCACGGAAACCCTCCCACTTTCGAGCCAAACCCTAGCCTTGCATCGCGTGCTAGCACACGGGTGTACGGCGTTCGTCCCCGGACGTGTGGATACCGCAGAGGCGCTGCTACGTTGCGCGCTCTTGATCGGGCGCGGTCGGGCGCATCGGAGCGAGGCGTGAGAACGCGGCCGGACGGCTCGAATCGGCGATTGGCGAATCGGCTCTCCGGGAATAGGCTACACTATTTCGGATCGGATTGCCACGATTGGCTATTCCGCTGCACTCTACTCCAATCGGTAACGATCTATCGGCCCTTACTTGCAAGTGTTCTGGTTTTGCGCGGTAGAAATTTTTGTTTTCGGCTAGCGTAGCTTCCGCGTAACCCTTCACTTTTAACCGCGCAAACCAGGAACACTTGCAAGTAAGGGCCGATAGATCGTTACCGATTGGAGTAGTGCAATGAATAGCCAATCGTGGCAATCCGATCCGAATGTTGTAGCCGATTCCTGAGACACCCGATTCGCCAATCGCCCGATTCGAGCCGTCCGGCCGCTGCTCACGCCTCGCTCCGATGCGCCCGACCGCGCCGATTCCACTACGCCGATCGTTCCGATTGCAGCCGATCCGAAGCCGATCAAGAGCGCGCAACGTAGTAGCGCCTCTACCGGTATCCACACGTCCGGGGACAAAACGCCGTACACCCGTGTGCTAGCACGCGATGCAAGGCTAGGGTTTGGCTCGAAGGTGGGGAGGGTTTCCGTGGAGATTGATCTCGGCGACTTCTGTTGCACGCGATGCAATTGACCTACCACAGCTCTCCACCCCTCCCTCCTTTATATAGAGTTGGCCGACTGGGACTAGTGGCCGATTAGGACTCTATTTTGAATCGGATCTCATCCGTATCTCATAGAGTTGGCCGCCCACACGTCATAAGCCCATAGGACTCTATCCGATCGGATCCCTATCCGATCGAGCCGTATCCGAGTCCAACTCGAATGCCTGTTCTTATCCCCTTAAGCGTGCGACCCTGTAGGTTCAGGTATACTCGGTTTCGGCTATAGTCTAACTTAGCCGACCGTCGGCTCGAGTCCAACTCAGCCGACTTCAATAGCGGCGCCTAGCAAGACATACCGACACCATAGTATACAAGAATATAATATCGGCTCGAACCCTAATGTGTACACAAATCCCTTTGCCTCACGATACCGCTTAAGCTATAGGCAAGATGTGTGCCATCCCTTCAATAGCTTAACCATTCACTCGAACCGTATTGGATTATCCGTCCGTTGATTGACTCCTCAATCAACTTAGCATGGCCATGCATTTCCATAATCCATTACCTCGAGGGGTCCATAGATATCTCTCCAAAGGAGGGGCAAATTCTATCTTGATCACTCACATCCCACTCCATGTTTCATAGCAAACCCGAAAACTACCTTTATAACTACCCGATTAATAGCATTTGGTAGTCCCAAAGTAGGCTACTACACATGTTGGAATCCATGGTGATCTCAGGTCTAAGGACTTTGTACCAACACTACCTGAGACCAACTAATGGCACATTGATTCCTGTAGTGTCTCATGGTGGGTCTATCCAACAATGTGTTCTCCAACACATGTGTCCATGTTTATTGATTTGGTATCTCCATACCCATGATCTATGAGACATGATCATCAATCAATAAACATGCCGATCTTAGAATCATATTTGTTCCAACAATATGACATATGATCGTGGGATCGTTTAGAAATAGATTCATACATATAGAGTCTCATAAATAAGTCACGTACTTATTGATCAATACAAGATGTCTATTTCATGGAACCGAATAACACTTTATTCATTTATACATAAACATTGACGTGATATCCAACATCTCCATGTTGCCTCTAGGGCATATCACTAACAATCTCCCACTTGCACTAGAGTCAATCATGTAAGTATCTAATATCCATTGCTCTTGTGTGCACCTCATGCTTCGGCTGAGGGAGAGGTTTTGTCAGCGGATCGTCTATGTTGAGATCCGTGTGCACTTTGCATATCTTGACATCACCTCTGTCCACTATCTCGCGGATGAGATGATATCGCCGAAGTATGTGTTTGGACTTCTGATGTGACCTCGGCTCCTTGGCTTGCGCAATGGCTCCACTATTATCACAATAGAGAGACATTGGACCAGTCGTACTAGTCATCACACCAAGCTCAGAAATGAATTTCTTGATCCAAACAGCCTCCTTTGCAGCTTCCGAAGCAGCAATGTACTCGGCCTTCGTCGTAGAATCAGCAATGCATCCCGCTTGGAACTCTTCCACCGCGCGCTCCGTTCGTGGTAACACGAACCCGCATTGCGATCTATAATCATCCTTGTCTCGTTTGGAAGCTAGCATCGGTGTAACCACTTACAACGAGCTCTTCTTCACCTCCATAGACTAGGAACATATCCTTAGTTCTTCTCAAGTACTTAAGGATATTCTTTACGGATCCAGTGACCTTGACTCGGATCTCGACTGTATCCGCTCGTAGCACTCAAAGCGTACGAGACATCCGGGCGTGTACAAAGCATGGCATACATGATGGATCCAATTGCCGAAGCATATGGAACCATACCCATCTTATTCCGCTCATCATGTGTCTGAGGACACTGATTCTTGCTAAGATTAATGCCATGTGACATGGGCAAAAAACCTTTCTTGGAATCATGCATGTTGAACCTTTTCAACACCTTGTCAATGTATGTACTTTGGCTTAATCCAATTAGCCTCTTGGATCTATCTCTATAGATCCGAGTGCCCAATTTGTATGTTGCCTCCCTAAGTCTTTCATGGAAAACTATTTTTCAATGAAGACTTAACGGATTATAGCATAGGGATATCATTTCCAATCGCAATATGTCATCCACATATAAGATTAGAAATACAATTGCACTCCCACTGACCTTTTTATAAACACAGGCCTCTTCTTCGTTTTTGATGAAACCAAACCCTTTGATTACTTCATCAAAACGAATATTCCAACTCCGAGATGCTTGCTTCAATCCATAAATGGATTTCTTGTAGCTTGCATATCTTTCCAGGCGATTCTGGATCGACAAAACCCCGAGGTTGTATCATGTATACATCCTCGCTTAGGTTTCCATTTAGGAAAGCCGTTTTGACATCCATCTCGCCATATCTCATAGTCGAAATATGCAGCAATCGCTAGGATAATCCGAATAGATTTAAGCATTGCGACGGGCGAGAAGGTTTCATCATAATCAACTCCTTGAATCTGTTTAAAACCTTTCGCCACCAATCGCGCCTTATAGATGTGAACATTGCCATCCATATTGGCCTTTTTCTTAAAAACCCATTTACACTCAATGGTTTTGACACCATCAGTGGATCAACCAAGTTCCAAACTTGATTGTCGTACATGGATTCTATTTCGGATTTCATGGCTCCAAGCCACTTGTTGGAATCGGGTCCCACCATCGCTTCCTCATAGGTCTTAGGTTCATCGTTGTCCAACAACAATATATCACGTTGTTCCGCACTGTACTGCGGGCGCACGACGTGATCTTTCGTACTCCGTGGCCGGTGTATCTACAACCGGTGGCGCAACACTTTGTTCCTCCCGTTGTGGTTCTCGTGGTCGCCGAAACGTTTCCGGTGTTTCTTGAATTTCTTCAAGATGCACCCCGCTCCCACTAACCCTTCTTGAAAGAAACTCTTTCTCCAAGAAGACACCGTGTCTGGCGACAAACACTTTGCCTTGTTCCCGATTATAAAAGTAATATCCCTTAGTTTCCTTAGGATATCCCACAAAGAAGCACTTGTCCGATTTGGGTGTGAGCTTATCGACTATAAACGTTTTACATAAGCCGCATCCCGCATGACGTCGAAAACCGGATAAGGGCGCGCATGACATCGCAAACCGGATGCCGACGTCGGCGGCTAGGGTTGACGCGCAGCCAAGGGTCGACGCCACGGCGCGCCGCGCGGTCCATGGGCGGTCCACCGTGGACCAAGTCCACGGCGGTGCACGGCGGGCGCGCCACGTGGCGCACACGCGGCACCGACGCGCGACCACGCGGCAGCCACGTGGGCGGCGGATGGCGGCCACGATCTGCCCCGAGGCAGATCGGGCGGCGGAGAGGCGGTGACGGCCGACGACGGCCGGCGACGGCGCGGCGGTAATGCACGTGGCCCGATGGTCGCCGGCGGCGGCAATCGGCGCGTGGCAAGCTGCGGAAGGCGTCGGAGGAGGCGAAAAGAGGGGAGGACTCACCGGCCGACGGAAAAACGTTGCGGCGATCGGCGGCGAGCGGAGGAGGCGGCAGCGTCCGGCGCACGACGGCAGGACGGTCCGGCCACGGGCGGCGACGGCCGAGGGGCGGCCGATGCACGGGGGCACGCGACGGAGCCGATGGAGGAGGTGGCGTGGCTCAGGTGACGGCGAGGCGGCGGGAAGCGGCGGCTATGGCGGCGGCGGCTCGGGTCGCACGGCGGCAAGGCGCTCCGGCGGCGATCCGAGCGAGGGGAGCGGCGGCCGGGGTACGGCGAGACACGGGAACACGACGGCGGCCTTGGCGCTCGCGACGCGGCTCGAACGGCAGTGGCGCTTAGCCGGAGGGTGACGGCGGCGGGGAAAGGGCAACGCGGGAGAGGCGGTGAGAGTGCGGCGGGCTCGGGAAAATTGGGGGAAAAAGGAGAGGAGCTCGGGGGCGTTTTATAGGCTCGGGGAGAGGCGGTGGTGACCGTTGGCGGCGAAAATGCGGGGAGAGGCGGTGGCGGTGGCGGAAATGGTGCGGGGTTTAAATGGCGATTGAAGGCGCAAGATTTGGCGGAAAATAAAGGAGGAAGCCGGCGGCTTGATGGCGCGGCTTTAGTGCGAGCGCGGGATGAGCGGGGCGGCGGAAATCGCGGCGGCGAGAGAGTGGGAGGTCGGCGGCAATGGCCGTGCGGCCGGAGGACGGGGATGATAGGTGGGCCCCACCTGTCATCGGCCGAGAGACTGAGGGAGGCCGGGTGGACTTGGCGCGCGGGAGATGGGCCGCGGCCTCTGGGCCGGCCCGGGGAAGGAGAGAGAAAAGGGCGCGCGTTGGCAGGGAGGTCAAACAGACTTTCAAGGATTTGGGCCGAAACTGGCCCAGGAACAGGAGAAGGATTTTTAATTTGTTTTTCTTTTACATTAATCGCATAAATGGTTTTGGAATTTTTATAAATACTTTCAATGCTCAAATAATTCCAAGAAAATTTTTGAAAATATAAGGACACTCAAAGTATTTAATAAAAATATATCCAGACCATTTAGTGATCAATTTATTTATTACATAATTACGGGAATGCTCTGTGTAGCATTAAAAATTATTTCTGGAGCTCCAAAATTTCACGGAAAATTTCAGAGAATACTTTAGGGCGTGGAGAATATTTCAAAAAATATGTCCAGCCAAGATTTTTAAAGGAAATTTGAATTTCCTTAATGCTTTCACTTGATAACTTATTTTTTCTTTTTATTTAATTTTTGGAAAATGATTTACTTGATGATTTTTAATCCCGAACGAAAATCGGGCTGTGACAAATCTACCCCCCTTACAGGAATCTCGTCCCGAGATTCGGGGCTAGAAAGAGAGAGGGTTTGGTTGGATTTGGTCGGCCGACTAACTTCTATGGTTTCCTTTTGGCTTACTTGATGGGAACTAACCGAACTCGGACAGTTGAGCCTACTGGCACCAAACTTTGTGCTTTTACTGCCGTGGCCAAAACTTTCGCTAGCTGGTCATGATCACTCTGACCTTGATCTGGCTGCAGAGGCGGTAAGATATTTCCTCCCTTAGGCTACACACTTGACAACAACCTCTTCTGCAATCTGGGAAATCATTCTGACTCGAAACCGATGAAATTGTTCTGGAAACCTTGAATTTCTCTTTCAGGAACCACGGTCTCTGAGTTCCGCTTCGAACTGCTCTGGACTTGGATTACATGCTTTTCAAAGAGCTGCTTGATCTGCTTTTATTTGAACTGCGTGTGCCTTGAGTTATTGCTTCTTTTGGGCTAAACTGCGGATATGACCGCTTGGCGTGTGCCTTAGGTTCGAGCTTGTTAACCGAGGATGGATGTAGCTCTGACAATGGCTTGCAACTGACTCCCTTGATTACAACCCTGCCTGCTTCATAGGGTTGAACCTCTGAGCAAAACAGTTACGGGGTAAATCAAGTTTGTCTTCACGCTCACTTTACCAAGGTGGTTAGGCTTTAGCCCGACTGTGACTGATGAAGCTACTGCCCTTGAGATTAATCGGCCTCTCGATTTCGGGAAACTTTGATCCGTAGATCGACGCTTCGTCATTCCCTCGAAATGAAGTACGACCAGTTTCTTTTACTCGGAAAGGCTTGGAATACACCTTCCAGTTAACGATGGGAAGTTCCTTGTGAAAGTGATTCCGACTCACCTTTACAACAGGTAGCCCTGCTTTCGCCTGACCAAGAACAAACATACTTCCATCCTTGAGGTTGTACCTCATCTCTCTTATTTACTAAGAATATTGACTTTAAACAATGGGATACTCCATTGGTCGATCAAAAAGGGGCAACGACTGCGCACTTTTAAATCAGTGACTTTTGGACCTCAACACTCAACCGATGATTGGGAATCCTTCCGAAAGGGTGACTTTCATACCACTAACGAGCATACTGACTTGTGATTGACCTTTCCCATCAGTTGTGACTTCTGACATGACTCTTCTGCTTCTGGCTTTACTGAGGCGGTCAATCTTCTGCTTGAATTGCTTAGCGGTTGGTCTGTAGAACAAACACTAGCTACTTATCAAACCTCATCAAAATGGTGCTCTAGCAAATTCTTATTTCATTGGTTCTCGTGTCATTTTCTAACTTTGAATGTTGATAGGTCCCCAAACTTTGATGAAACTAATGAACTGTCGAGAACTGTCTTTGAAGCAACCAAGGGTTCCTATTGTCGGGTTCACAAGTTCACTTTCAACCCTTGAGTAGGGGTGGCTTGCCGAGACGAATTTTCCATAGCATACTTGGGTGGCTGGATGTTCTGGCCTGACATTTGGATCCATTCGCTTCTGCACAGGGTGACGGGGAGTTTTTCTGATGTCTTCTAGGAAACATCGAGGTGGTTTCCAAGGACTGGAATGGTGGCCTTGAACTGAGGATAGCCATTCATGATCCATACTCACCGCTAGGGTGCCGCTACACTTCATGCTTTCTGGTGAAACTTACAAGATTGAGAGTGCGATCGTTTCTTCCATGATGTCATTACCAAACTTTCATCATTCTTCCCTTTTCCTTGGGATGCTACTAATTCTGTCTTTTAAGGAGGTCGCATCAGCTAAATATTATTGTGGTCTGAACTTTTGCATTTCCTTGATCCGTGTTCACACCACTAAGGTGCTAATGCCAATCCCCACATCTTTACGACTTTAAAGGTTATGGGATTCCAGTAATCCTTATATAATGTTCCACTCAAACATTTTGTGCACCTTCCCATACTTTTCGGGTTTCCATTATACGACCCCTTTTGATGTATCTCCTGAGGTTAAAGGTTTCAATGATCTAACCATTCACACATCCTCGATCAACCGTTTACTTTTTGTTGTTAGCAATTTTGTCTTGAGGCCTAACCAAACTGGAACGCCAGAGAGTGAAACTCTAGGTTTCATATAACATTAGTAGTCACACAAGCTAGCTTGCTTTTGGGATGTCCGAGATGAATCATAACATGAGAGAGACTGTGCATCTCAATCTTTATTCCACAATCCCTACTTATTCCATAACTTGTCATGAAACTTCTATGTACAAGCGTAAACTTCCTTAAGGATGACACACTTGTAGACTGTTGCCTGTTTGACTAGCAGACGTCTTGACCAGTGTGATCTTTACTCCTGTGCTTCTGGCCGGGTTGACTTGATTGGTCCTTGCTTACAAACTGGTGTTCCAACAGGAACACTGCTTCACATGCAGACACTTCTGCCTCCTTGGTAACTGCAGTAGGTAGGACCTTCTTGCTTGGGGTGTTACTCTTGTTCGGTGGATTGCTAAGCATCCGGCGAGGCAACACGGCGCCTTGCTAGTCTTTACGGTAACCTCATGACTTGGTGTTGGCGACAATCGCTGCGATCTCTGCTGAGGGAGAGTATCGTTCTTTCCCAGTTGGGGTGGATCACTACTGCCTTGGCACTACTTTCCCTTCTGTTGTTGGATCTTGTAACTTGGGGGTAGGTTTGTGGGTGACCCTTAGAGCATTTACTGGTGCTATTAACGACAACACGCCGTAGTGGAGATTTTATGCACAGGCGATGGCTGTTATCCTTGGGCTGACGGGCGCCTTTTGGTTGGGTTGGACCCTGCAGCGCTGGAACTGAAACAGCTTGCGGAATAATGGTGTTGTAGACAGCGCCGGTACTTAAAGGATGGTGGCGCTTGGGCATTGGACATCTTCCGTGTACGTGTCCTATTTCCCTACAGTTGAAGCAACGACGAGCATCTTTTGCTAGCCTTGAAAAGGGACATTTGTTGGAATAATGTCCTGGGTTGCAACAGTTGAAACAAATCAGATCCGTTTTATCATGGTGTGCACTCGTCTGGGTCTGCAGACTCACAACTGGAACTGAAATGTGCACTGGCTTGCGAGCCTTGCTTTCTATGCCTTTGTTGCTGCTGGTGGTCTTCACAGAGGTTGGAGTTGGTTGATGACCAGGAGCATCATCGCCATGGATGGTACCAACCACAAGTGGACCGACCCACTGTCGGGTTGCCCCATGGTCTTTCTCGTTTTTGGTTAGAACCGAATTCAACCGACAGCTCTTGGGCACATGGTCTATTCCCTCACACAAGAAACATGTGTCCTTGCTCATGGGGCATTCTTCTGGTACATGGGTGTCGTTACCACAAAGGCAGGTGTGGTTGCACATGCTCACCGTGTGTCCAACTTCTCCACAGCGAGTACATGCTTTGAGCCTCATTTCTTTTTTCACTGAAGTTTTCAAGGATTGCTTCCTCCTCGTCAGAGGATACCTCTTTTGACTCATCATCCTCTAGCTTGGGTGGTCCATGAAGCCTGAGATGTCGGGTTAGCTGACATGCACCACGAAAAGTATTCTTTCTTAGGCGTCGGGGAATCTTCTCCGCATCTTCGGGAGTAAACTCTGTACCAGTGACGATCATCTTGTTGGCACATCTTGTGTTCCATTCTGGTGCCTTTCTCTTCTTTGAGTTGGACGATGGCATACAAAAACTCTGGCTAATTGGTTGACCGAAAACTTTCTTCCTTCGGGGACACTGCATCTCATCATTGGTCGGTGTCCTGGCGTACACTTTCCATGAACTGTGTCTTACATCATGACCTTGCTCCTTATAGCCGTAGCAGAGGTCATGTGTTTCCCTTTGGCTGGATGGCGGGGTTGGTGCCCTTATCTCCTGAAATCTTGATGACAAACTCGCGGGAGTCACCAGGGCGAGAATCTGCTGCTGCTGTTGACATTGCCCTTGCATT
This sequence comes from Oryza australiensis, assembly GCA_019925245.2. Taxonomy (NCBI): domain Eukaryota; kingdom Viridiplantae; phylum Streptophyta; class Magnoliopsida; order Poales; family Poaceae; genus Oryza; species Oryza australiensis. The sequence goes on along the minus strand of JAIFGZ020000387.1, from coordinate 169,502 downwards.
AGTTGCATCATCATGGCCACTAACTGCGTCTGATTGGCCACTACCTGGGCTAGGATTGAGTCCATAGGAGAAGGAGGTGGAGTCCTCACCGGGTTGCTCTGAGCTGATCCAAGGAATTGCTGTGGTCTTGATTTATGGCACTGCCCCTGACTTTACCCATCTGTTGTCGGAGAAAAAGGGAAAGGGGATAGAAGAGGTTAATCTAAAGATTAGACCTTAGTCCGCTTGATTACTGATTTGATGTGGGTGTACCTTTATTGTTCAAGTTGATTAAGCAAACAACCTAGTATGGTCACATCCCCACTACTGATGTAAACCATACCCCTGCACACAGCAAACAACACACGACTTAGGAACTACCGAAACTACTCTTCCAGGAAGGATTGGGTTCTAGACCAGCTCCGGGAAGACTTCGCTTGAAAACTTAGGAAGCGCTGACTCTGAGTTGCTCAGCTTGAACTCCTTGCTTGAAACTTGGACTGGACTTGGCTTCCGGATGGCGCTCCAGGATTAACCACTAGAGAGTTGGAGGGGAAAGGAGAGAAATTTTGACATATTGTTCTTCAAAGGCTCCAGCGGGATAGAAGAGATATTTTCGCAAGTAGGGTTTTTACAAAACTAATCCTTAAGGGTTTTGACCATTTGGCTCAACCTACAGTCAAGATGGCTCTGATACCAACTTGTCACGCCCAGAAATTCAAACCCGAATTTCCAGACTATTCTGTGTATTTAATCCCTGTCCAGGCATCAACCAGGGTACACAGAATGACAAATCAATACACAGATCCATACGTATAAATAAAGCGTATAAATACTTACAAAAGAGGCACTTAGTCCTCACACCCAAAAGGGGGACAGCAGCGGAAAAGAAGGACGATCCTAGCGGGGCTTCAGCTCCACTCCACAGGCAAACTCAATTGGGGTCTGAGCCTTGGTCCTCAAACACCGTCTTCAACTCAGAAGCACTACACTTCTGAAGGGGGGAGAAAATGCAAGGCTGAGTACAACCACGTACTCAACAAGCCACACCAAGGAATGCAGACATGCGAGGGGAGGCAAGGAGGGCTTGGGGTTACTTTGCGGAAAGGCGGTTGCAAAACACTTTATTTTGGAAACTGGGAAGACTGTTGAGTAGTTAAGTCAATATTAATCTCCAACTGAACAACGTTATTCCGACGTTGAACAGGCCCAACCAATTCCCACCTGGTCTAATCCAGATTAGTAAGCCAATTTATTAAGGGTGGGACTAATCATGGTGAAGCTGGTCAATCGCCCATAACCGTGGGCACGGCTATTCGAATAGTTTTACTCTGATCAGAGGTGCGCTACTTTACCCACAAGACACGATTCCACACATGTTGCCATGCCCCGAAGTATCGCCACGATACTGCAAAGGGGGAAATCGTGACAAGACCTATAGCATAACTCCCCCTAACCAAGCGAATCCACACCAAGGTTTCGCCCCCACTCCCGGTTCCTGGGATGTGGGCAGCCCCCCCGAGTGCCGCGGTGAATCCGGCAGCCTAGCAACCCTTATACCAGGGCCGACTGAAACTCCATCACGCCCACCCTCGCCACGGATCGTCGGCTAGGGAAAAGCTATACTACGGATCCAGCAATTGCCCATTCTTGCTTGTGGTAAGCACTGTATGTCTTCCAGGGTTTCCCATGAACCGGTCCTTAATTGCCATGGGTGCGACAAGCCAAAACCATGCACCCACAGCCCACCATTTAGTCATATTTTAGTTGGGATAATTATGACCAAAAAGATATGGCCAGGTGTTCCGAGCCAGCAGCTCATCTGGACTAATTATAGATAAGGTGATTATCCCATTTAGTGAGCTAGTGGTAATTACGCATGGCTAAGCATATACTTCTAGCAAAAGTCACGTAAGTGACTAAAGCTAGTCAAATTATCACCCAAAGTTTGACAAAGGACGGATATCAAAAGGGTAAGGCACAAGCAAACAGATAGGTAAACCCAACATTTCATGTAATTCACAAAACATGCAAATTTTATTTGCATACAGTAAAAAATTTGTAAACTAGGTCCAATATGCTTCAAGGGGAGTGTGACTTGCCTTGCTTCTTCCAACCAAATTCTGAACTCTTCGCGACCGCGAACTTCCGAAACGACGGAAACTACACGCTGGCACGCAAAACAAGGAAAAACCCTAATAAAAACCAAATAACAGTACATGAAAAGTAAACCAACATGTAGAGCTCAATTTTAGATAAATTTTGCAATTTGAATGGCCCAATTTGCAGTTTAAATGAATTAGATATGAATTTTAGAAGTTTTGGACCATTTAAATGAATTCTAGAAATTAATTAGATTTATTGCGCAATTTTTAATTATTTTTCAAAGGAAAAAAGGCTGATGCGACGTCGCATGAGGGCGACGTCGCGGGAATGGGCGCGGCATGGCGTCGGCAAACCGGATGCCGTCGGCGGCTAGGGTTGACGTCGCAGCCAAGGGGCGTCGCCACCACGGCACAGCGGCGCGGTCCATGGGCCGGTCCACTGTGGACCAAGTCCACGGCGGTGCACGGCGGGCGCGCCACGTGGCGCACACGCGGCGCCGACGCGACGACCACGCGGCGGCCACGTGGGCGCCAGATGGGCGGCCACGATCGCCCGAGGCGATCGGCGGCGGAGAGGCGGTGATGGCCGACGACGGCGGCGACGGCGCGGCGCGGCGGCGCACGCGGCCCGATGGTCGCCGGCGGCGGCTGTCGGCGCGTGGCAAGCTGCGGAAGGCGACGGAGGAGGCGGAAAGAGGGGAGGACTCACCGGCCAACGGGAAAAACGTTGCGGCGATCGGCGCGATCGGAGAAGGCGGCAGCGTCCGGCGCACGGCGGCAGGGCGGTCCGGCCACGGCGGCGACGGCCGAGGGCGGCCGATGCACGGGGACGCGCGACGGAGCCGATGAAGGAGGTGGCGTGGCTCAGTGACGGCGAGGCGGCGGAAGCGGCGGCGGAGACGGCTATGGCGGCGGCTCGGGTCGCACGGCGGCAAGGCGCTCCGGCGGCGATCCGAGCGAGGAGCGGCGGCCGGGTGCGGCGAGACACGTGGAACGCGACGGCGGCCTTGGCGCTCAGCGGCGGGGCTCGGAACGGCGGTGGCGCTTAGCCGGAGGGTGACGGCGAGCGACGGGGAAAGGGCAACGCGGGGAGAGGCGGTGAGAGTGCGGCGAGCTCGGGAAAATTGGGGAAAAAGGAGAGGGAGCTCGGCAGGGGCGTTTTATAGGCTCGGGGAGAGGCGGTGGTGACCGAGGGCGGCAGAAAATGCGGGGAGAGGCGGTGGCCGGCGGCGGAAATGGCGCGGGGGATTAAATGGCGATTGAAGGCGCGAGATTTGGGGGAAAATAAAGGAGGAAGCCGGCGGCTTGATGGCGCGGCTTTAGGGCTAGCGCGGGATGAGCGGGACGGCGAAAATCGCGGCGGCGAGAGAGCGGGAGGTCGGCGGCAATGGCGGTGCAGCCGGAGGACGGGGATGACAGGTGGGCCCCACCTATCATCGGCCGAGAGGCGAGGAGGCCGGGTGGACTTGGCGCGCGCGAGATGGGCCGCGGCCTGCAGGGCCGGCAGGGAAGAGAGAGAGAAAAGGGCGCGCGTTGGTAGGGAGGTCAAACAGACTTTCAAGGATTAGGGCCGAAACTGGCCCGGGAACAGGAGAATGATTTTTAATTTGTTTTTCTTTTACATTAATCGCATAAATGGTTTTGGAATTTTTATAAATACTTTCAATGCTCAAATAATTCCAAGAAAATTCTTGAAAATATAAGGTCACTCAAAGTATTTAATAAAAATATATCCAGACCATTTAGTGATCAATTTATTTATTACATAATTACGGGAATGCTCTGTGTAGCATTAAAAGTTATTTCTGGAGCTCCAAAATTTCACGGAAAATTTCAGAGAATACTTTAGGGCGTGGAGAATATTTCAAAAAATATGTCCAGCCAAGATTTTTAAAGGAAATTTGAATTTCCTTAATGCTTTCACTTGATAACTTATTTTTCCTTTTTATTTAATTTTTGGAAAATGATTTACTTGATGATTTTTAATCCCGAACGAAAATCGGGGCGTGACACGGACCACCACTGGAAGCATCGCACGTAGCGGCCACTCGGCCCTCGTGACCTCCCCCACCATTTGCAACGTCAAGGTCGCCCGAGTCTTAATTGACAGGGGTGCGGCCCTCAATATACTATCCCCGAAGGCCTTTGATGCAATCAAGGCCCCGGGGATGGTGCTCGGGCCGTCCTATCCCATCATTGGGGTGACACCCGGGAAGGTGTGGCCCCTCGGGCAAATCACGCTGCCGGTCACGTTTGGAAGCCCCACCAATTTCCACACCGAGCGGATTAACTTCGATGTGGTGGACCTCAATCTGCCCTACAATGCCGTGCTCGGGAGGCCGGCGTTGGCGAAGTTCATGGCGGCCACCCATTACGCCTACCGCCAGCTCAAGATGCCGGGCCCCGAAGGCCCCATCACCGTCCACGCCGACGTCAAAACCGCACTAGATTGCGCAGAGGCGCGTGTGGATGATATTGCGGCGGCCGACCGCGTTGAACCCGAAGGCCCTCAAGGGGAGGCCTCGGGTTCCCGGGCCCCCAAACAGCATATCACCTCGGCCGATGAGGTGGTAATCAAGTCTATCCGGTTGGGCGACGACCCATCCAAGACCGCCAAGATTGGCGGCAACTTGGACCCCAAATAGGAAGACGCGCTCGTCTCCTTCCTGCGGGCGAACGCCGACGTGTTTGCTTGGAAGTCGTCGGATATGCCCGGAGTCCCCAGGGAGGCAGTGTAGCCGGATGCACGACCGGTCCGACAGAAGGTGAGGCAACAAGCCCCGGAGCGGCAGGCGTTCATCCGTGAAGAGGTGGCACGGCTCCAAGAGGCCGGCTTCATCCGGGAAATGCTGCATCCGGAGTGGTTGGCTAACCCGGTGGTCGTCCCGAAAGCCAACCACAAGCTGCGCATGTGCATCGACTACACCGACCTCAACAAGGCATGTCCTAAAGACCCTTACCCTCTGCCTCGAATAGACCAGATAGTCGACTCCACTGTGGGGTGCGACCTTTTATGTTTCCTAGATGCATATTCTGGTTATCATCAATTTCGCATGGCTATAGAGGATGAGGAGAAAACTGCATTTATTACCCCTGTGGGTACGTTTTGCTACATGTCTATGCCTTTTGGTTTAAAGAATGCCATGTCCACTTTTCAACGTGGTGTCCGCATCACGTTGAAAGACTAAATAGGGCGTAATGTTGAGGCGTATGTCGATGATCTCGTGGTCAAGTCCCGGGACCAAAGAACCTTGCTCCCGGACCTGGCCGAGACATTTAATAACCTCCGGTCCTCCCGCATGAAGCTGAACCCAGAAAAATGCGTGTTCGGGGTACCGGCAGGAAAACTATTAGGGTTTTTGGTGTCTGCCCGAGGCATCGAGGCCAACCCCTCGAAAATAAAAGCGATAGAGCAGATGCGCCCCCCCAGGAAGCTCAGGGATGTGAAGAAAATTACTGGTTGTGTAGCTGCCCTGAGCCGTTTTATATCAAGGCTAGGAGAGCCGGTGCTCTCTCTATTTAAGCTGCTAAAGTGAACTGGGCCCTTCACTTGGACGGACGAAGCAGAGAAAGCCTTGAGTGAGCTCAAGCGTTATCTCTCCTCGTCGCCCATATTGGTAGCACCTCAAGAAGGAGAACCCCTCCTTTTATATTTGGTGGCAACTCCCCAAGTGATCAGTGCGGCGTTGGTTGTGGAGCGCGATGACGAGCTAGACTCTCAGACGCCCCCAACCCCACCAAACCCGGAGGCAGGAAACCTCGGAACGGTGTCGGCTGAGGAAGCACCCGAAGCCAGAGGCGGCCTTTGGCCCTCCGAGCTTTAGGGAGCCGCCCGGCCCCCTAGTCCGGGGGCTCCCGAGGCCCCTTCCACCCAGAGCGGCCCAGAGAGCCCCGGGGAAGGCGATGTCCCGGCAGCCCCGGACACTGAGGTAACCCGCCCCGGTGCACCCGAACCTGTCGCCCCTAGTAAGGTAGCTAAGGCCCGCACCAAGGTGTAGCGGCCGGTCTACTTTATCAGCGAGGCGCTACGGGACGCAAAGACACGTTACCCGCAAGCCCAGAAAATGCTCTACGCCGTGCTCGTGGCTTCCAGGAAGCTGCGCTACTACTTCCAAGCGCATCGGGTAACGGTAGTCACGTCCTACCCTCTCGGGCAAATCCTGCATAACCGAGAGGGCATAGGACGGGTAGTCAAGTGGGCTATCAAATTGTCAGAGTTTGACCTGCATTTCGAAGCCCGTCACGCAATCAAGAGCCAGGCCTTGGCCGATTTCGTGGCAGAATGGACGCCAGCGGCCGATAACGATCAACCCCCGGGTGAACCCGAGAGTGTGGAGGATCGCGGCCAATGGACCATGCATTGGGTGATGAACTTTGACGGTTCACTCACCTTGCACGGGGCCGGGGCAGGCATAGCGTTAACCTCACCAACGGGCGACGTACTCCGGTACATCGTTCGACTTGACTTCCGGGCAACCAACAACATGGCCGAGTACGAAGGACTTCTGGCGAGGTTGCGAGCGGCGGCAGGCATGGGCATCCGCTGTCTGCTAGTCCTCGGGGACTCCCAACTGGTCGTAAACCAAGTTTCCAAGGAGTACCAATGCACCGACCCCCAGATGGAAGCGTATGTCAAGGAAGTACGGCGTATGGAGCGCCATTTCGATGGCCTCGGGCTGCACCACGTTCCCAGAAGAGACAATACCCTGGCGGACAAGCTATCTAGGATCGCGTCTGCGCGAGCCCCAGTCCCGCCAGGCGCATTCGAAGAAAGGCTCATAGAGCCGTCGGCGTGCCCCGAACCGCCCCAAGGGCAGAAATCGGCTGGTCCCGACGCCCCGGACCTGGCGGGCCAGCCACAGCCTGGTCCTGTCGGGACCGACATCACGCGCCAGGTGGCTTGGATTTCGGAAATTCAGGCATATCTGCAAGACGCGTCATTGCCCAAGCAGTGCGAGGAAAGCGAACGCATTGCTCGCACCTCCAAAAGGTACGTGTTGGTGGAAGGGACACTCTACCGACGCGGTGCCAACGGAGTGCTCATGAAATGCATCGCTCGGGAACAGGGTCTCGAGCTCCTGGCCGAGATCCATGAGGGAGAATGTGGAGCGCACTCAGCCTCCCAAACCTTGGTGGGAAAGGCATTCCGCCAAGGATTTTACTGGGCCACCGCGCTGGAGGATGCAACAGACCTCGTGCGGCGGTGCCGAGCGTGCCAATTCCATGCCAAGCAGACGCACCTGCCGGCTCAGGCCCTTCAGACCATCTCGCTCTCGTGGCCGTTCGCGGTCTAGGGGCTGGACATCCTGGGCCCATTCAAGCAGGCACGGGGCGGCTGCAAATTTTTGTATGTCACCATCGACAAATTTACCAAGTGTCCTGAGGCCTATCAAGTCAGCGTCATCAACAAGCATTCGGCTGTGCGGTTCATGAGAGGCATCAGGGCAAGGTTCGGGGTCCCCAACAGGCTCATCACCGACAATGGCACCCAATTCACGAGTGAGCTGTTTGGTGAGTACTGCGATGATATGGGCATCAAGCTCTGTTTCCCCTCGCCCGCCCACCCTCAAAGCAACGGTCAGGCCGAGCATGCAAACGCGGAAATATTGAAAGGCCTCAAGACGAAGACCTACAATGTGCTCAAGAAGCATGGGGAATCGTGGACTGATGAGCTACCTGTGGTCCTTTGGGCCAATCGGACAACACCAAGCCGTGCCATAGGGGAAACACCTTTCTTCTTGGTGTATGGAGCTGAGGCGGTCTTGCCTTCCGAGCTCACCCTGGGATCGCTCCAAGCCACGTTATACACCGAAGCAGACCAAGAACAGCTGCGTCGCGATGACCTGGACTACCTGGAAGAAAAACAGCGTCGGGCAGCACTCCGCGCGGCCCGTTATCAGCAGAGCCTCCGCTGCTTCATCAACGCAAAGTCAGCCCCAGAGCGCTGCAAATCGATGATCTCATCCTACGTCGCGTGCAAACGCGTGCGGGGCTGAGTAAGTTATCCCCGATGTGGGAGGGGCCATACAAAGTTATCGACACCCCACGTCCAGCAGCAGTTCGCATGGCCACAGAGGACGGCACTCCGTTGCCGAACCCGTGGAACATTTCCCACCTGCGCAAGTTCTACCCATAAGCCGCATGGTGTGCTAAAACATATATGGAAGTTCATTCACTGCTTCCAGTGGCATGAACAATGAGTTCGCTGTTACACTCTTTATGATTTTTCCTTGCAAAATACCTACTTGCAGTGTGTTTTCCCCCATGTGCTGGAACATGTACTGCGGATGCTGGTTTCCGGTGGTCCTCTAGCCTTGCCCGCCTTAGCCTGAGAGCCCTAAGGGCGTCGAAGGTAGAGTGATGCTGCATATTATCACGCCTGGGGGTAGTCAACGCCTGGGGGCTCAGGTGCGTACTGTCACGCCTGTCCCGAACCCCCCGTTGCTGCTGCCCCCGCTGGCCTTTTTATGCCTTTGCTCCTACCCGAAACCCTGAGGAAGGCACCAGCCGCCAGCCGATGCACGCTGCCCGAACCCGGACCAGCTACCAGTTACATGGGACGAATCATGGCAGGAGACCATGCTACCATATTCTTGCAGTGGCTAAGCTAACTAAAAGTTGAACTACCGTTGCAGGGAAGCAAACCGGCAGGGGCTCGGGCCAACTAACCGCCACTGCGTATGCGCTAAGTTGGACTGGGGCTCCCAATATATATACATATATATACGAATTGTTATGAATCATCAGAGACGGCCATGATGGGCTGCTACGATACAAGTCCAGCATGATAAAGGCAAGTGCACTAATACTATAAACAATATTGCAACATCTTTTCACAAGTATAGATAAAGGCAAAAAAGGCGGGGGAGTCCTAGGCGGCCGGCGGGTCGCTGGGGCGTTCTCCAGACTATCTTCGTCCGACGGGTCTTCGCGGAAGGCAAGCTGGAATGCCACCGGAGTGCCGTCAAAGCCAATCATAATGGACTCGACGGCATCCTTGACGCGGTGCCGAGCGGCCTCCTCGGTGCCCTCGGGGAAGTCCTCGGTGGGGATGTAGGGGTCGAAGCCGGGGTCACGGGCTTGGTAGCTCGCCAGGATGAGCATCGCGACCTGGCGGGACAAGTCGTATGACGACTCCTTCGCCACCTCGTCGACCTCCTCCGGCACCCTTTTTATTCCCTCAGCCAGCTCATCTATATGCATGGCTAACCCCCCAAGGTAGGGACGCCGGTGAGGGGGCGGATAACCCCCACCTCACGGACCGCTTCCCGAAGGCGCCCGACGGACGAGGCCACGACCCGAAGCCCTAAGCTCAGGGTGCGCTCCAGCTCCGTGATCCGGCGGCGCGCCTCCTCCAACTCTAGCGCCGCGTCGCTGGAGCGAGGGGCCGGCGGGGGCTTCCGCACCTGCACCTCCGCGTCGCCAACCACCTGCTCCCGGGTGGCCAGGTCCCGCTCCCACCGCTCCAGTTCATCTCGCCGGCGGCTCGAGGCGGCCGCAAGCAGCTCCTCACGCTCCAAGACGGCCTTCAGGCACCGGGAGGACTCCTCCTGGGCCTCTAGCACCGCCGTCTCGCGCCCCTCCACGGCGGCCTCGCGCTCGGCGATGGCCTTTTCCTGGGCCACCGTGTTCGCCTCCCGTGCGCTCCCGGTCCTCGACCGCCCGCCACTCCGCCTCCAGATCCTTCTCCCGCTCCGCCAGGCCGTCCTTGCGGGCCTGGAGCTCGACGTCGGTGCTGCCGGCGGTGGCTTCAGCCTCGCGTAGGGTGCGCTCGTGCCGGTCGAGCTCCTGGGCGCGCTCGTTGAGGTCGCGGATGAATCTTCCGGCGGTGGTGCGGACCCTCTCCTCTGCAGCGGCGGTGACCTGCTCGTGGAAGTCGGCGGCGTGCCGCTCAACGACGGTGTCCTCGAACACCTGGTTGAGTTCCCCTCGGCGCCGCTCGATATCCGCCAGCTCCCACTTGCGGACGAGGCCCTCCACCCTCGCCGTGGCCGCCAGCTCCCGGAGGCCTTCGTCGACGTTGGCCTCCCGCCACGCCACCGCGACCTCCCTGGCGGCCAAGGCCTGAACCTGGGCCCGGAGCCCCTCCAGGGAGACCGCGTTGGCCTCCTCCAGTGCCCTGGACACAATCATCCTCGCCCGCTCTTAAGACCGGACGAGGGGCTTGGCGTCCAGGGCGGCCATGAACCCACACCGAGCGTCCCCGGATTTGGAGTCGGAGCTCGGGCCGAGGTCAACCGCCGACGCGGGGTGGGAAGCTAAAGGCGCCCCATGACCAGAGCCGCCCACCGCTGCTTCGCTCGCCAGCACTGCCTCGCCCTCCGGTGAGGCCGCTCCCTGCGTCGGAGGATCGCGGTAGACCGGCGCCGGCAGTGTTGGTGTTGGTCGGCGAGACGACGGCGCCGGATGGCGCAGCGCGGGCGATGGCTGTCGTGGTGGCGGCGATGGCTCCCGCGGAGGGGACCCTTGGGGCTGCTCTCCGCTGCCCGCTGCAGCCTCCTCCACGTTGGGGCCAGGTCGCCCCGAATCTATCGCCGGCGGAGGGCCCCCAACTTGTTCCTTGTGGGCCCCCTCCTCGGGTCGCACCAGACCCGGGCCCAAACCCGCAGGGGGTGACCTGGACCCGGAGGGCTCCAGCACCCCGGGCCTCTCCTGCGCCTCCCCCGCCGAGCCGAAAGCAGATCCACCCTTGGGTATAACCCTGGGGCGAAAATGCCGGTGCTCACGGCTTGGAGCGGAAACAAACACGGTAAGGGATCAAAGCACAAGACAAAAACACAAGGACCACAGGGCGTGTATGTATGTACAAGGCGTTACCTGCGGGCGGCGTTGAAGCCCCAGGAAACCCGGGAGACGGCCTGCTTCTTCTTCGCGGGGCCGCTTGGGGGGCTTGCCGGGCTGCCGCTCGCTGCCTCCATCGCCGCTGGAGCGCCGCGGCCGGCCCCCGCCGACGGCGCGCTCGCCGTGGGCGTGCTCCCGGCCTCCGCCGTTGTCATCGTCATCGTCGTTGTGGCCATTCTGGCCCCCGACGGAGTGGCCCCTAGGGCCGGGCCCGCCGCATGCCGCGTGGTGGTGATGGAGGTGCGGGGTCGTCCTCTTACCTCTTCCTCTTTCCCTTCGAGTCCGAGGCCCCCGACTTGCTTCTGCCCGGACCTCGTTGGCCCAGCCGCCCGATAGGCACCCGGTCGTCGGCGTCGTCGTAGTCATCGCCCCCACCCCTCAGGGTAACGCCTCCCACTGCTGACGATGATCCCACGCCGTCGCCCAGCACCTACAGCTCTTGCAGGATCTCCGGGCGCGTCGAATCCTGGCACAGCGGCACCAACCCGGGCGGGAGCTGCGTCGGGTTCATCGCCGTGACGCCGAGGGTGCGGCGAACCAGATCGCGAGGTCGTTCTCATCCCGCTTGAAAACGGCGCCCACATGAGTTCGCATGTCGTCGTTGGAGCCTGTGTACATGTGGGCGGGGCGCAGCCTCTCCTGCAACGGCACGATGCGCCTCATCTGGAAGTCCCGGAAGACTGTGTGGCTGGACAGGCCCCCCCTCCGGAGGTAGCTGATCCGCTCCAGCACTCCGTCCAGCTCCCTCCCGGCTCGTGGACACGCCCCCCAGTTCCTCTGGTTCATCGGGATTCTCGTCGAAAGGGAGAGGCGGGGGTGGTCGCCCAGGCTGGTGTAGAACCAGAAGGCCCTCCAGTTCTCCCCCCTGGAGCGGGGGAGGATGTCGATGAAGGGGGTGCCGACGGTCCTATCTTTGCGCGGCTGGATCGCCACGTACCCGACTGCGCCGGGGGAGCCCGTCCGGCACACACGGAAGAACTGCTAGAAAAGATGCAGTGAGGGCATCACCCCCACAAACATCTCGCATGTGTAGGCGAAGACGGCGAGGTAGAAGACGGTGTTGGGGGTGAGGTGGTGTAGCCGGAGGTCGTAGAACTCCAGCACGTCGAGGAAGAAACGAGAGAAGGACGGCACCAGCCCGACCATGGCAAAGGAGGCGAAGAACACCATCTTCGTGGGGGGCCGCTCCTCTGGAATGTCGCCGTCGCTACGCGTGCCACGCGGCAAATACTTGTTAAAGAGGCTTCGGGCCTCCGCGGTGCGAACCAGGGACTTTGGGAGCACGCTCCCCGGCTCCAAGGGCGAATCACGGGCCATCTCCAAGGTAGGCGCTGGAGTGCGAAAAAGGGAAGCTGGTGGCGGAGAGAAGGGAGGTGAAAGAGCAAGGGCGCTGGGAAGATGAGAGGTGATGGCTGTGAGAGGCGATGGCTGTGGAAAGCGTAGAAACTGATCCCCCCTCTTGCGGATCCATTTTTATAGGCAACCACGGCCCCCTCAAGTTCTACGACATTAATTTCGCCCCACGACCACGCGACACGCCTCTTCGGCTCTGCGCCCCTTCGTTTTTCGCATCCTCCTTGGTTCCCGCGCCACTGGGATTTCGCGCCGCCTGGGGTTTCGCGTCTGCCAGGCGCACTACACGGACAGAGATAGCTAGGCGGTTTAATGGGCCCCCGCGTGCGTGGCCCAATAACACGCCCCCCGTCTGGAGAAGGCTTAATTAAGCACGGCGCCAGTCGCCGTGCGCAAGCCTCCTACCGCAGCATGGCACATCCAGTACCCGGGCCCTCACACTTCGGTCCCGGTCAACACCGGGGGCTACTGTCGGTGATATGGGCCCGGGGGTATGTCGAGGATGTGATATCTGAAGAAGGAAGACACCCCCGCTCACCAGGGCGCACTGGAAATATGTCCTGGGTGGTCCAAGCGGGTCCAGGCCACGGGCGGCCACATGGCCACCCCAAGAGGGGCTTGGCTCGGGGGGCTGCCCGGAGGCCACCGTTCTCCCAGGCGGCAGGGTCCGGGTCCCGGACCCCCCATCCTTCACCCCGCACCTCTCCGGGAGAGGGGCGAGTTCAATCGCCATCCGCAACCACCACATTTAATGCTTAAGAGAGAGAGGCTAGGCGCCTGCCCCATCGCATTTATTGCAATGTGAAGCGCGTCTGTCAGCCGCTCTCATCATCACCCTTTTTCGCTCGTCTCGAGAGATATGGGATATAAAGTCTTTGACGGCGACTGCGGTCTGACTGCACGGTCATTCCACGCATGCCTCCCTCCACGCCCCGTCCAGTCGCATTAAATGCGTTGGGCGGCCGCGTGGGAGAGAGAACACGAGCATAGGGGGTGTCGCGTTGACACCTCTCCAGGTGAAGGGCCACTGTTCAGTAGCCCCACTGGAGCAGGTAGGTCGGCCCATCCTCTCGTCAGCAACATGGCGTCCACGACGCCCGCTTTTTCTCCACCAGCTCCCATGATGCGGTAACAGGGAAAAGGTAGGGGTAACCTCCCCGATAAGACAAGGCAAGAACTGCCCCATCACGTGGAGCGGAGTAGAGGAAACCAGGACTACTGTGGTGTCCCCTTGCACTATAAAAGGAGGCCCAAGTCCGTCATAAAAACGGGTCCTGGAAAACGGTTTCCTCTCCTAACGGTTCCTAGCAACCCCAGAAAAGAGTCTAAGGTTCTACCATTGTTGGAGACCTTAGGCTTCAAGCATCCCACCTCAATCACCAGCTCCAGCGTCCCTAAGGAAGAACACTCTCACCAGTCCCTGTAATTTCATCCCTCATATAACACAAAGAACAGGAGTAGGGTATTACGCCTCTCAGGCGGCCCGAACCTGTATAAATCTTTCGTGTCTATTGCAGTTGTGATCTTTTTCCGTTTTACTGACTTCTCCCCATTCTCACCGTGAGTTTGAGCCCCTATTCACCGCTCCCCTGTGCCGAACCAAAAAGGGGTTCCCTCGGATTCCCGCGTGTCGATCACACGCATCGACACAATGTTTTTAGATGGATCGGATATGGATGTCTGAGACACGGAGAACTCATCCGGTGTTCATGAGAGAAGCAGCAACATTTATTGATAAGGCTAAGGCACACGCTTTGAGGGAGAATAGGAAGGATATTTTTTGTCCTTGCGTGGATTGCAAGAATCAGAAGATATTGAAAGATCCGAATGTAATTCTTGGACACATAATTCAGCGTCGATTTGTGGAAAAATACACAGTTTGGACTTATCATGGGGAAGTCGCACCTCCGGAAGAGAATCCTGATATTTGGTTCGATGAGGCAGAGAATTTTATAATTGAGGACATGTCTTGTGAAATGACGGGTGATTTTGGTGGCTCTGGTTTTGACGAGGCAGAGGTTGATATTGATCTTGATCTTGAGGATTTTTTGCGGCACGCTGAACCAGAGGTCCTAACAGTGAAAGCAAGAGATTTAAACAATTGGGAGGTGTTGCAGAAAGCAGCAAAAGATCTTTTATACGATCAAGCAAAGGGATGTGATATGGATTATACAGTGTTGCGGTCGGTGCTAGAACTTCTTAGATTTAAGGCCAGGCACAGATGGTCTGATACAAGTTTCAACGACTTGATGGGTCTCCTGAGAGCTATGCTTCCTAAGCCTAACTTGTTGCCAGCTAACACCTATCAAGCCAAGAAACTGATATGTCCATTATCACTTGGTGTGGACAAGATCCATGCATGTATTAATCACTGTGTACTTTATCGCAAGGAATATGCTGACTTGGACAAGTGTCCAACTTGTGGGGCGAGTAGGTACAAAAAGGATAACAGTGTCGTTGATAGTGACATTGCCGAACCAAATTCATTGGTCGAGCCAGGAAAAAAGATTCCGGCCATGGTGATGTGGTACTTGCCAGTCAAAGATCGAATGAAGCAGTTGTTCTCGAACCCCACCGACGCCGAGTTGATGAGATGGCATCAAGAGGGTCGAAAGACAGATGGTATGATTCGACATCCCGCCGATGCTCGACAGTGGAAAAACTTTGATTCGAAGCACCCATAATTTGCAAATGATCCGAGAAATGTCAGGTTTGCGTTGAGCACGGATGGAATGAATCCGTTCGGTGACCTAAGCAGCTCGCACAACACTTGGCCAGTTCTGCTCACCATGTATAACCTTCCGACATGGTTATGTCAGAAGCGAAAGTACATTTTGTTTACTCTTCTTATACAAGGGCCAAAACAGCCTGGCATCGACCTATATGTGTTTCTTGAACCTTTGATGGAGGATATGCAAGAAATGTGGGAAGAGGGTCTACGATTATTTGATGCGTACCGCCAGGAGTATTTTACTCTGTGTGCTATCATATTCGTTACTATAAATGATCTACCAGCCAATTTTTCCCTATCCGGACAGATTAAAGGAAAGACCGGATGTCTGATATGTCTGGACAACACATCGTACATATACCTGACCTCATCAAAAAAGTTAGTTTACATGCGTCATCATCGATTCTTACCACAGAAGCATAGGTATTGTGCGATGGCTACCTTTTTTGACAAAACTGTCGAGGTAGGTACTGCCCCCGAAGCAAAGGATGGTTCCACGGAGTTCAAGCTGACAAGGAACATAAAGGTCGTGTTCGGCAAGGGAAAGAGAGCTTCAGGCAAGAGGAAGAAAGAAGTGGTAGAAAACACGCTGCCCTTCAAGAAACATTCAATTTTTTCAAGTACCTGACGTACTAGAAAGACCTGAAGATTCGTCATGCCATCGATGTCATGCACCTCGAGAAAAACATGTTTGACTGCACCATCGGGACTTTACTTGACATCCCTAGTAAAACAAAGGATGGGTTGAAGTCACGTAACGAGCTGGTCAATTTGGGCATAAGGAAAGATCTCCACCCGATAGAGCTAACGAATGGTAAGATTGAGATTCCTCCGGCATGCTACTCAATGACACTAGAAGAGAAAAAAACTTTCTGTAAATGTCTTCGTGGATTGAAAGTGCCGACTGGATTCTCATCGAATATCCGGAAACTAGTATCAATGAAAGATTTGTCGATTTCTGGATACAACGCTCACGACTGTCATAAGATGCTTACAATGTTTCTCCCTATCGCTATAAGGGCGGTGAAACCAGTGCACACCAAGGTAGTGATAACAAAGCTGTGCTGTTTTTTTAATCGAGTATCACAGAAAGTTTTTGATCCAGAAGAATTAGGACCCCTTCAGAAATTCGCAGTCGAGATAGCTTGCCGCCTAGAGATGTTTTTCCTCCATCGTACTTCGACATGATGGAACATCTCATTGTTCACATTGTCCCTCAAATTATTGAACTTGGTCCTCTATAACTACATCAAATGTGGGCGTATGAGCGATACATGGCTGTTCTGAATGGGTATGTCCGTAATCGTGCTCATCCAGAGGGCTCGATGATAGAGGGTTACACAACTGAGGAGGTTGTCGAGTGTTGCCTAGATTATATGAAAGATGCCAACCCCATTGGGATACCGATGCCTCGACATGATGGAAGATTATCTGGGAAGGGTACGGTAGGAAGAAAATGCTTCTACGACAACGATTACAAAGCGGTATCAGATGCACACAGCAGTGTTCTTCAACAACTCGCCATCGTTGCACCCTACATTGAGCAACACACTTCCGAGATCAGAGCATGCAATCCTGGCCGATCCGATGATTGGGTTTCAAAAGAACAGAAGCGCACTTTCCCCCAATGGCTTAAGGATCAAAATCTACCATCTGGTGAATCACTCGAGGAAAAAAGGTAGAAAGACTTGCAGCTGGCCCAACAAGCCTTGTGACCTCATGGCAAGGGTATGACATCGGTGGATACTCTTTTTGCACCAACAGCAAAGACAAGAAAAGCTCAACACAGAACAGTGGGGTTCGTGTCGAAGCATTGGACGCAACAGGGCAGAGGAAATCATACTATGGGATCATACAAGAAATATGGGAACTTGACTACGGTTTAAACATTCAGATCCCTGTTCTCAGATGCCAATGGGTGAAAGACAGCATGGTAGATAAATTTGGATTTACGTGTGCTGAACGGAGTAAAATTGGACACAAGGATGATCCATGGGTCCTTGCCGAGCGTGTTGCACAAGTTTTCTATGTGAAGGATCCTTCCGATGAAATGACGGACATTATTGTATCGGGCAAACAACACATCATTGGTATTGACAACATTGAAGACGCGTCCGACTATAATCAATACGACGCCATTTCGTTATTCATAGATCTTCCTACGCGGATGAAACGCATTGAAAGTTTCCTCGACGAATCAAAGTTTGCATCCGTGCGGAAGGATGCTAATCCAAAAATTGTAAAACGCTAGTTTGTTTTTTGTGTATATTATGTTTCTTCTCCACCCTCCAAACTTTCTCTACTATGTAAAATCATGAAAATTGTCTGGATGTCATGATATTATACGTAGAGGCTGTGGTAAAAAATTGAGAGGGTTTGAAATA
This sequence comes from Oryza australiensis, assembly GCA_019925245.2. Lineage (NCBI taxonomy): Eukaryota > Viridiplantae > Streptophyta > Magnoliopsida > Poales > Poaceae > Oryza > Oryza australiensis. The sequence goes on along the minus strand of JAIFGZ020000387.1, from coordinate 152,109 downwards.
TTTTATCACATACGACGCTCACGTAACCGAAGATTCTCCAAAAGATTAGAAGTGTTGAGAAGGATTGGTTAGATTTGGAGACAAAGTGACGGCCGAATATTCGTTTGATTTCAATTTTTTTTCCATAGGCAGTAATTAGCATATATTGATGTATGGAAATATTTTGTAATTTTTTGAATCAGTTTGATAATTTTTTCATTAATATCCAATTTGATGCAAAAAAGAGAGGGAGGGTCGATTATCGCAGTGTGCCGCTTAAACCGCCCGCACGGGAAAATATCTCTCGTGCGGGCCGCTTAAACATACCGCACGGAAAGAAGTTTTCCCGTCGGGCGGTTTAAGCGCCCGCACGGGAAGATCATTTTTCCATGCGCGCCGCTTAAACTGCCCGCATGGGAAGATCGTTTTCCCATGCGGGCCTTTAAGCTGCCCGCACGGGAAGATCGTTTTCTTGTGCGGGCTATTAAGCCGCCCGCACGGAAAGTTGGTGGCCTATATATACTCGCGCGCGGGCTCCCAAATTTTTCTAAGTCCCCAGGCGAAATCCAAACAACCACCGCGTCGTCAGGCTGCCAAAATCTAGCGGCGCCGCTGGATCCCCGCCCTGTTTGCCGTCCTGCGCCGCCAGATCCAGCGCCACCACTGCCGCTCAACCCTAACCCTCGCCGCCGCCGCCGCTCATCCCTAACCCTCGCCGTCGTCGCCGCCGCCGCCGCTCAACCCTAACCCTCGCCTCACCGCCCTATCCTCTCTCTCTCTCCGTCGCTGCTGTCGGCCACAAGACTGCCGCGCCGCCATCCATGCCCCTTCACCGACCTCACCGGCCGTCGTCCGCCCCTTCACCGCCCCCCTCTCTCTCCGTCGCCGTCGTCGGCCTCAAGACCGTCGGCCCCATCACCGCCGGCCCGCCCGCACGGCCACCTTCACCGAGACCGCCGCCCCTCCACCACTCCACCGCCTCCTGCCTGCCCCACCGCCGGCCGCCGCCACGCCGGTCGCCACCGCGGCCCGACGCAACCACAGGTGACATTTTACAGTGAGAATTTTGATGAAATTTATTGAATGAAATGTGTTGATGAATGAATGAATGAATGAATGAAATGAGATTTTTGATGGATACAGCATATAGGGTGCTGTTGGAATGAATGAATGGATGTTTATATTTTTGATACCGTGATGGAATGATGAATGGATACAGTGGGGGCTTCAATTGTTATATGTTGTGAAAATGTTATATGATGAATGGATGGAAGGATGTTTATATTTTTGATGGATTTAGCATATGTTATATGTTGTGAAAATGTTATTAATATGATGTAACTATAGAACTGTAAAATGGACTGTTATTTATTTGATGGAACTATAGTAAATTTTGATGGAAATGTAAAATGGACTGTTATTTTTTTATGAATTTTGTTGATGAATTTTTTTCATGTGAAATAGTTGCTCCAAAATTATTTATGTGAATTAGTTGATGTGAACGGACGAACGGACGAACGAACGAACGAGTGTTCGTTCATTCGTGGACGAACGAACGGACGTGGACGAACGGACGGACGTGGACGGATGGAAGAACGAACGAACGAGTGTTCGTTTGTTCGTTCGTTCATGGACGAACGAACGTTCGTGGACGAACGGACGGACGTGGACGGACGAACGGACGAAGAATGGACGTGGACGAATGGACGGACGTGTACGGACGAACGAACGGACGAACGAACGACCGAACGGAAAGACGTCTTTCGACCTGCATGAAAAAATGGTTTCTCTAGTAGTGAGTGGATGCTGCTATGATATATAAATCGTAGTGCGAGCAGTTTTTTTTTGGGTATGCCTTTTGGAATTTGATCCGCCTTTTATTGGCATTTTCAAACTAGAGAAAGGGATTGCAAATTTGGCCATATATCCGGAGAGAGATTGTGTAATGATCGTAATATTTGCTGTAGATAGAACATCAAAAGGTAATCTCGTTCTGCCCATTTCACTCGTCTGTTTCAGTTTCTTCTTCTTTTTTCTAATAAAAAACTGTTTTGGGTTTGATTGGGACCTGAGATTAACCTCCATGCTAAAAATATTGCGGCTCTTTTTTCCTTTTACAGGGAGAGTTGTTCTTTTGAGACCACTGAATAGAGTAGTAAAATGAGAACATATTTTTTTTATAAGGTGCATCCGTGGTCTGCAATCACTATTAGGCTCACAATTGGCGGTGACTTTTGTTTGGGCCTATTTTGCATAATGGATCAACGTCTTACCTGAGGATGTTATAGACCGCATGCTCTATTGGGCATTTGGACTTCCGTGTACCTGGTGTATTGTAGGCCGTAATAAGTTCATTTTAGATCCCTCGACTAATCGTCGAGTTTGAATCATGCCCCTCAGTAAAATCGGGTATAACACATCTCTTATCTTCTAAAATCAGTGCAAATATAATCTAAGACAGTTGGATGATGGTTTCGGCTGACGTGGCACCGATGTGGCCCACATGCCATCAGTTTGTTCTTTCTTCTCTCTCCTCTCCATATCTCTCTTGCTCCTCCCTCTAACCCAGGAACGTCGCCGCGCCATGGCGGAGGGTGGCGGCTTGGAGCCTAGGATCCATGGCATCAAGAAGTACCCGTGGGAGAGGTACGCGAGACTCGGCAAGGAAAATGCGGGTGTGGCTCGACGCCTTCGACCGCTGAGGCCACGACGCTTGCCTATGACAGTGTCGTGCTCCACTCCGCGGGCACAAGAGGCAAGACCAATTTCTCCATAACCTTCTCTCATGCCCAGCCACCGCTGCCCAATACATGTAAGAATGGGAAAAGCCAATTAAAGGCAAGATCTATGAGAAATTGTATTCACGGTGCATAAACTTGACAAGTGGGTGTAATTTGGTTAAAAAAACTTAAAAAAATGAGCATCCTAATGTAGTAATTTGGTGGGTGAGTGCAATTTAAGTAAGAATTTTATAAGTGAGTGTACGAGTGCAACAACTTATAAGATGGTGCGATTTTGGTACAATAAGTTAAAGAAGTGATGCAACGACTTAATTATTTCAATTATTGTTATATAGATTTAATTTTTAAGTAATTATTTTGCCAACACACTAACATGTATTTTTAAGCATATTTACATTTTCATTGTAATAACTGAAAGTCAATAAATTTTTATTATGTAAAAAAATATTTTATTTCAGTAAAGATTTGGGAAGGCGAAAGAAAAAAATCCAAACAGTGATGAAAATTGGATGTACAATGTAATCTTTAAAGATTAAATTCAAAATTATAAAGTAATATACGTAGGATTGCTATGTGCTGGTATATTAACATTATGAAAAAAAGCACACCTAGCACTCGTTAACCAAAACAACATATACTTAGCAAGTTGTTGCACCAAAATACTAAACTTCTTGTACAGGACGTATTCACTTGTCAAGTTATTGTATTTGAACATTCCATTCTCTAAGTTCTTAGTTGTACTATTCTCAAATTCTCCATGACCTTCTCTCATGCCCTGCGGCCCCTGCCGAAGACATGTAAGAATGGGAAAAGCCAATTAAAGGTGAGATCTCTAAGCTTAAAAATCAACAAGAAGAATCATTCCAGAAGCATTCGGATCAGCACATTCTAATCTGCAATCGAAACGAAATAGTAATAATCCAGCAAAATGTTAGAGACCAAATTGGGGAGCAATGGGATGGATGCAGAGTACCGACTCGATCTGGCTGATCTCGTTGAAAAAATGTGTATCACAGACACCAGCTGCATCGCGAAGAGGACGGCGCTGAACGCAGTGCTTCTCGGTGTGGGTGAGCAAGGTGTTCCATTGCACGTGCGCCTCGGCGTTGCTGATGGTGAAGGTGATCTCCTCCAGCTCGAAGGCGTGGTGGCAATACATCACCCCGGTGCCCCGTAGCACCTCGGCCGTGGCCGGAGCGTCCGCGGCGGGCTCCACCACCACTACTAACACGATTGGTGGCCGGACCAGTCTTAGCTTCATTTACTACTAGAGAAATAATGTTTGTTTCACTTGTTAAAATTCATATAGTCTTGGTTTCTAGAACCATCGTTGTTAGTCCTAGTTAAAAAAGACTACGACTCTCTAGAATTTTTAGTTTTGGTTAATGTTACCATCATCTTTAGTCTCAGTTAAATTTTTGTCAGAATTTATCAGGCACCAGTGATCTTTAGTCCCGGTTAGTAACTTATCTTTATCCCGGTTGGTGTTACCAACCGGGATTAAGATCCAAATGATCTTTAATCCGTGAAGGTGTTTTTTTATATTTCTTCTTTCTCTTACAACTTGAGCCATTACTTCAAAGATTTTGGAGGAAGAAGGAAGGTGCTGCCAAAATATTTTGTGAAATTATTTTGGTGATAATACACAAATTTGAGGGATCTACAATGTTAGCAACTCTATCCTCTACGATATATGCTTAGCATATTACATTTGTAGGTATATTTCTATACATTTTTATATCTAAATAGATTCATGAAAAATAATGAGAAAGAAAATTTATTTGGAAAAATTTATTTCACTTCTTAAAATCCATAACTCCATCCTTTACTCTACTGTGTATATTTAGCATATTACACTTTTATCTATTAAAAAGTTTATGAAAAATGATGAGAGAGAAACTTGTGGATAAAAATGTTATAAAATAGATGACAAAGGAAAAAAATATAGATAATTTCATAGGAGATTAGAAAACTAAGGTAATTTAAAAATCATTGAAATAGTTAGAAATAAGTACACTACGTACATTAAAAATATGTTTAGAACTTTAAAAGAACTTTTAGAAATAATATTTTATTAAGTACAACACATTATGTATTTTTGATTATTACATAATTATTATCTAATTATTTATATATAATTATTGTAATATTATTTAGATGGTTTGACTTTCATGGATTTTTCTTATAATTTTTGTGTACTTCATGTAGATGGATCGACAATGGATGTACACAGCGGACCGATGGTCGATAGAGTGTATTCAAGGCGTGCATTATTTTTTGAGTGTGACCATGCCAACAAGCATAAGGGCTTTATACGTCGTCCATGCAAAAAGTGCAAAAACCAAAAGAAGTATTGTACATCAAGAATTATTCATGTCCACTTGTTTCAGTCGGGATTCATGCCTCACTACAATTGCTGGACATCGCACGGAGAGGTAGGGGTTATAATGGAAGAAGATGAAGAAGAAAAGGAAAACATTCCGGACTGTGGTTAATATGGTGGGTTTGAAGAGAATACAACATGCGAGGGAGACGGGGATGTTGAAGAAAACGACGGTGCCGATGACCTTGGTCAAATGCTGTGCGATGCACATGAGGACTGTGGTGATGAAAAGGAGGTGCAAAAATTGGAGCGTATTTTGACGGACCACAAAACGTCCTTATACCCAGGTTGTGAACAAGGGCAAAAAAAGATGGGTACCACGCTGAAATTCTTTCAATGGAAGACCAAAAATGGTGTCAGTGATAAGACATTTGGCGAGTTACTAAAACTCATGAAGAACATTCTTCTAGAGGGAAAGGAATTGCCAAAATCAACGTACGAAGCTAAGAAGTTAGTATGCTCTCTAGGACTGGAGGTAGAGAAGATACACATATGTCCTAACGATTGTATCCTCTATCATGGTGAGTAGTACGAGAACCTAGAAGCATGCCCGGTTTGTAAAACACTTCGATACAAGATCATACGAGATGATCCAGGTGAAGTTGACAGACAACCTTTGAAGAAGAGAGTTCTTACTAAGGTGATGTGATATTTTTTTATAATACCACGGCTCAAGCGTCTGTTCGCATGCAAGAATGATGCGCTGGCATGCAGAAGAACGCTAACAAGACGACATGCTGAGACACCCCGCCGATGGGTAACAGTGGCGAAACATCAACAGAACATTTAAAGTCTTCGGCGAGGATGCACGAAACATAAGGTTCGGTTTAAGTACGGACGACATGAATCCTTTTGGAGAGATGAGCAGTGGCCATAACACTTGGCCTATGACGATGTGTATCTACAACCTTCCCCCTTGGTTATGCATGAAGCGAAAGTACATTTAGATGCCGATTATTATTTAAGGCCCAAAGCAACCTGGTAACGACATTGATGTGTACCTGAGACCATTGGTTGAAGATCTAAAACTGTTTTGAAAGAAAGAAGGTGTCCCTCTGTGTGGGATGAGGACAACATGAGCAGTTTAACCTACGAGTGTTGCTGTTCGTTGCCATCAATGATTGGCCTGCACTTTGCAACCTATCCGGATAGTCAAACAAGGGGTACAAGGCTTGCACCCACTGTATGGATGAAACCAAAAGTACGTACCTAAAACACTATAAGAAAGTAATATACATGGACCATCGTCACTTTCTTGTTGCGAGTCATCCTATCTGGAGAAAAGGCAAACATTTTGAATAGAAGGTAGACCACCGTATTAAGCTAAAGCATCACAACAGAAAGACCATGTTGCCATGGTGAAAGACCTTAAAGTAGTATTTGGAAAGGGACCTGACAACCAACCTATAGCAAGTGAAGATGGTCACGTGGCGATGTGAAAGAAGAAGTCCATTTTTTGGGAGTTACCCTATTGGGAAGTCTTGGACGTCCGCCACGTAATCGACATGATGCACCTCACTAAGAATCTTTGCGTCAACCTGCTGAGCTTCCTAGGTGTATATGAAAAATCAAAAGATACATTTGAGGCACGAAATGATCTGGAGCATATGACACAACGCGACAGCCTTCACACGGAACCAAAGGAGAAAGGAAGCCACTACTTGAGTCCAACCATCTACACTGAGCAAGGCAGAGAAGGAAAGCATGTTTAAATGCCTGGAGAGCATCAAGGTAGCACGTGGATACTCCTCGAATATAAAGGGAATAATAAGCACGAAGGAGAAGAAGTTCGTCAACTTAAAGTCTCATGACTGCCACGTGCTGATGACATAGCTGCTTCCCGTTATAATTCGTGCTATCCTTCTTGACAATGTCCGGGCAACAATAACAAAGCTATGTGCTTTCTTAAACACAATTTCATAGAAGATCATCGATCCAGACAGACTAGAAACATATCAAAATGATGTGGTGCAATGTCTTGTTAGTGAGATGATCTTTTTGCCTTTCTTCTTCAATATCATGATGCATCTCCTTTGCCACTTTGTCAAAGAGATCCGTATCATCGGTGCTGTATTCTTACATAACATGTTCCCTTTCGAGAGGTACATGGGCGTTCTAAAGAAATACGTCTGTAACCGTTCTCGTCCAGAGGCCATCATCACCAAGGGATATGGAACAGAGGAGGTCATTTAGTTCTGCATTGACTTTATTGAAGACCTTCATCCCATTGGGGTGCCCGAATCAATCTATGAAGGGAGACTACGAGGGAAGGGGACTCTTGGAAGGAAGACAATAATGACCGTAGACAATGGATTGTTCAAGAAAGCACATTGGACTGTTTTGCAACAATCTTCCTTGGTGGCTCCTTACATCAAGGAGCACTTGACGATTGTTCGCTCTGAAAACATCAGTAAGACGGATGCTTGGATTACACGTCATCACATTGATGCTTTCCCTGCTGGGCTACGACAACATCTCATGGGACCATTGACCAACAACTAGCCTTCTTGGCAAGGGTACCATCTTGCTCGATCACCATATTTCAGGCATATAAAATTAATGGGTATACATTTTACACACAGGCCCAAGACAGAAAGAGCATGAATCAAAACAGTGATGTCTGCATCGATGCCATGAGATACGATGATACGACTAGCATATATTATGGTAGCATCGAGGACATATGGGAACTTGACTATGGACCTCTAAAGGTCTTTCTGTTTCGGTGCCAGTGGGTTAGGCTGACTAGGGATGGCAACGGTTCGAGTTCGGTTCGGGTAGAGTCTCTGGGCACCCAAAACCAAAACCGGAACCTAAAACTTGAAACCAAAACCGAAACCGATTCGGGTGAAAATCCATCACCAAAACCAAAACCCGCGGATACCTGAAACCCGACAGATTAACCGAAACCCAAAATTATTAACCGAAACCCAAATTTTTAATCGAAACCTAAAACGGAAACCCAAAATAAGTATACATGCACATAGTTACTCATAAACGGTTTACTTCTCAGTGCTCGATTTGCTCAAGAGTTGGCTCATCAGTTTGTTAAACCCTATGATTCATACAAATAAGAATTTAGTACTGTCAGCTGAACTAGCATAGCATATTTTAGTTGTCACTATCTCTAAGAAACACATATATCTGCTTCAACATTCAGATATGCTATTTTTTCCTACTCTTTTCTTCAATACAACTGTATGCAAATCAAGTTGCATTTTAGAAACTGTATCAACGTAAAAGCGTCACTTGATTGAAGGGAGTGAATTTAAGCTTTCTACTCCTATAAAAAAGAAACCAGTAGTTACCTCATCATTAAACATGTGGCAATCCATCTCTCAAGCTGATCAGACAGATTGTCAGAGATTATTGTAGATAAATCATCCCTAGATGCATGCATATATAGCTACATGTCAACATGTAATGAGAAGCCTGATGGGCAGTGGTTGGCCAGTGCCTCCTTTGACAAATGTGTCAAGTTATGGTTCGGGTTCGGGTTCGGGTTTTCGTTTCGGGTTTGGGTTATCCGCGGGTTAAAATTAAAAACCGCACCAAACCCGAAATATTTCGGGTATCCAAAACCGCAAAACCGCGGGTGAAAAACATGCACCAAAACCAAAACCCGAAAACCCGAAACCCGCGGATACCCGAACCGAACCCGAACCAAACCTGAACCGTTGCCATCCCTAAGGCTGACTGGTGGAGGTGTAATGATTGATGCAAGCGGGATGACAACGGTCGACCTTAGCAAGGTTGGATACTCAGACGAGCCCTTCATCCTTGCCAATGATGTAAGGCAAGTTTTCTATGTGAAGGACATTGATAGCAAAGCAAACAAGGGAAAAGGGTCCGACAAGCCAAAGCGCCACGTGGTTCTCCTAGACAAAAGGAAAATCGTGGGAGTTGAGAATAAGACTGACAAAAATTACAATCAGTTTGACTAGCAACCTCCGTTCATAATGACGGTTGACCCGAGCATCCTCCTATCAAATGAGGACACCCTTTACTCACGCAACGATCATAGCGAAGGAACATTAGTGAGTAGAAAGTATGTGAGGACAACCATCATGCACTAAATTATTGTATGGACAATGTAAATTATTTTGAATTTATTGAATTGATTGTATTTATTGAATTTATTGTAAATTATTATAAATTATTGAATTAATTGAATTTATTGTAAATTATTAGAATTTAAAATACTTTTCAATAGGGCATATGCTAATTAGATATGATTACTAGAATTTAAAATACTTTTCAATAGGGCATATGTTAATTATATATGACTGTTAGAATTAAAAATAGTTTTCAATAGGGCATATGTTAATTATATATGATTATTAAAATTTAAAATATTTTTCAATAGGGCATATGTTAATTCTATATGATTATTAGAATTTAAAATATTTTTCAATAGGGCAGATGTTAATTATATATGATTAATGAAATTATTAGAATTTAATGTTTACTCTTGGTTGTTAACACCAACTAAGACAAAAAATATTTGAAAATAGCGGGAAAACATCTTTAGTCACGATTGAAGCCAACAACCGGGACTAAAGATGCTCACCTACCAGGGGTACGAGGATCTTTGGTTTCGGTTGGTGGATTCAACCGGGACTAAAGATTATTAACTTTAGTCCCGGTTGACGCCACCAACCGGGACAAAGATATCTTTAGTCCCGGTTGGTGGCTTCAATCGGGAGTAAAGATATCTTTAGTCATGGTTGAAGCCACCAACCAGGACAAAAAATACAGGGGTATATATATATATCCTAGCGCACATTGTCTTCTCCACCGAGCTCCAAACACTTAGCCATTTTCGATTGTCTTCTTGCGCCGAACCCTAAACCATCATCGTCTCCCGCCACCGCCGTCATCTCCTGTTGTGTCGCCGCATTACAAGGTACCCGCGATGATCTTCTTTGTTGATCAATATATATACTCCGTGTCATTCCTTCTTCTCACCCTCGCCATCGCCGTCACACGCCACATGCCACACGCCATCGCACATCGCCGTTGCCGCACGCCACCGCCGCTGCGCAATCATAGTCATCGTGGCCACACGCTCTGTTAATTTGAATAATCTCTGTGTGGACTGTGAATGTGAAGTTTTGTTATTTTGAATGTGAAGGACTGTGAAATATAATTTTGTTATTTTGAATGTGAATCAAAATGGAAATATATGAATTACTGTGAAGGATTGAATATATTTGTGATATATTATGAAATATAATTGTGATATATATTTGGGATATATTTGTGATATATTGGCCTCTACAAATTAGCGATTTAGCAAACATCTTTTAAGACTTAGCGAACGACTTAGAGAACGACTTAGCGAACGACTTTTACGAATTAGAGAATGACTTAGCGAACAACTTTTATGACTTAGCGAACGACTTTTACGACTTAAAGAACGACTTAGCGAACGACTTTTACGACTTAGAGAACGACTTAGCGAACGACTTAGTGAACGACTTTTATGACTTAGAGAACGACTTAGCGAATGACTTTTACGACTTAGTGAACGACTTAGCGAACGAATTTTATGACTTAGCGAATGACTTTTACGACTTAAAGAACGACTTAGCAAACGACTTAGTGAACGACTTTTACGACTTAGAGAACGACTTAGCGAACAACTTAGTGAAAAAGACTTTTATGACTTACAGAATGACTTAGAGAACGACTTAGCAAACAACTTTTATGACTTAGAGAACGACTTAGTGAACGACTTAGTGAAAACTTATAGAGAATGACTTTTACGACCGAACGAGCGGAGTATATGCATTACCTGAATATCAGACTTAGGAACATCATACATGTACTAACTAAATATTTTTTTCCTTTTCAGAATTACTTGATCCAGTCGTCCAAGTGAAACAATCAAATGGCAGATTGCTCGGACGAACAGATCCTCTTCGACGAGATCACAGAGGGGAGCAACCAATACTTCATTGAGGAGGAAAACGAGGATCCCAATCAGTACCTCAACGAGGAGAGGAACAAGGAGGGAAATGAGGGCACCCCATCCGTTGGAGAGAAGAGGGCACGCGGACAACATGGTGTCAGCAAGAAAATTAAGGGTCGACATATCATAACGAAAGTGGCATAGGATGGTCGATCATGTGTCCCAGCCGATGCCGCAAGGAAGTTTGTGGCACACGGCGGATGCGTAGTGAGGGATCACATGCCAATCAGCGTAGTGAACTGGCAGTGAACAAGGACAGGAGGGGATGAGCAAAGCTATCTCCCGGACACAGAGAAGGAGATGCTATGGTCCATAAGGCTGGAGACCTTCACCATCCCTGAGACAGAACAAACAAGGGTGAAGGAAAGGACGTTTAAAAAGATGGCTGAGTTGTTTAGAAACTTCAAGAAGAAAGTACACAAGAAGTACGTCCTGAAGGGCCAGAACCCAGACTTGAGCCCTTTGTGCAATACAAGACATGAGAGCAAGCGTAAGCGCTCATTGAGAATAACAAGGCCAATGCAGCAAAAAAAACAGTATCATCACAAGCTAGGGTCAGACGGCTATCAGAAGGCAGTGTCAAGATGGGAGCAAATGAAAGCCGACGTCCTAGCAAGAGATATCATTTTGGCTACAGCCAACTGGCCAGAACGATCAAAGCATTGGTTCTATGCTCACGGCGGGTCGCTCAATCTTGTCGATGGCTCCGTAATCTTCGGCGATGCAATCCAAGAAGCCACGAAAAGATTGGGAAACGCAGTGGAGGCCTCTATCTCGGGCTCATTCCAGCCCGACCGAGAGAAGGACGAGCTTATGATTGCACTGCAAAACCCTGAGCATCCGAGATTAACGCGAGGAAAAGGTGTCATTCCCTGGAAATACGGATTCCAAGAGGACATCCAAAGCTACAGGAGTCGCATGAGGAGGAAGCGAGATACGAAAGCGAAGCTAGCAGATATGGAGTTCCGACTCGCACAGATCGATGACATAGTGGCTAGAAAGGTGGAAGAGCGGGTGGCCGAAGAGATGGCCGAACTGCGGAGCCACCATGTGAGCCAATCAGATCTAGCCCAAGTACACCAGCAGTGCAGCAGCTACGCATCTACAAGCCATGTAGCTGAACAGGCCCCACAAGCTCCAGCAGTACCGCAATGCCCTGTTGACAAGATCACGCAACGGACACCTTATGAGCTGCATATTCCATTCAAGAACTTGTCAATCAAGGTATTCTCGTAGTTTTATGATATATATTGTCTTCAAGAACTTATCAATCAAGGTTAATTACTAATTAATAAACTCTCTTCTCGTGAAGGTGGCGTCGGGCATGGCCATACCAGTGGAACAAGATGGGACCTATCACTGCAAGTCCGTTCCACCTAGGTATTCTAAGGTCAAAATTGAACATGTGGAATGAGGCTTTGAAGATCTTGAGTTGGATATCCCTGGAGGAGACGGGGAGACGACACTAGGAGACACAACCCACGGGATCATTCTATGGAGCAAGCCCTTCATCATCTTTCCCGGGCGAGAAGCGACTTCCATTCCTCCGTCTCCATCACATGGACCGTCTCCTCCGCATGGACCGTCTCCCCCGCCTCCTTCGCCTCCTTCGTCACCAACACGAGCACAGACTCCTAAACGGTCTCCCACTCCCCAGCCTCCTCCATCGCCTCCACGAGCACTGACTCCTAAACGGTCTGCCACTCCCTAGCCTCCTCTGTCGCCTCCTAAGTGCAGAGCTCGAGCCACATCGTCGAGGTCAACCAGTTCACAAAGAAGCAAGATGCCAAAACTTGAGCGGCTCCCGCCAGCCCCAAAGAAAACGTCGTAGACATGACACCCGAGGAGTTGCACGAGGCCGTCTAAGCGGAAGAGAAGGCACATTTCAAGCGTAAGTCTCATGAGAAGCCTATTCTAATCGACGCGACGACCAAGGCCTTCTTCAAGAAGATGTACTGTACGCCACCGACTGAACCAAAACCGCAGTTGGACTACGATAGGATGATCAGGAAGGTGCATAGGAAGGCGACAAAAAAGGCCAAAGATGTCCCGTAGCTCGGGGATCAACCTCAAAAATCCCTTGATCCTTTGCTTCAACCGGCTAGAGCTGAGTTAAGAAAATTTATGAAAGATGCGAGAATAACGAGGGACCAAATGCTAGGACGCACCGAAATCGAGAAGGCTGAGCTGAAATACAAGTTTACACTCGGGCGACCTCTTGTCAAGCCTAATCAGCTCAAGAATCTACCTACACAGATGTACTACTTCCACAAGTGATACATGGAAGCGTCAAGCAAAGGTGCAGAGATGATCGTGGCGTGGTACACAAACGACTATTTCTTCGATGGAGGTGACCTCATGTGGCTCCGCTTCAAGGACATCTTCGACCTGTACCAGCAGGACACCCTCGACGTCTCTCTTACATGTGGCCACGCGGGTTTTGTAAGTATCTGTCACATACCCAAATCCAGGGTCAGGAAAATTTTGTCAAAACCAAATGAGAATAAGGTTTCTCAATTTTGTGAACCAAATTTTTTTCTAACTTAGGAAAGTACCTCAACCCAATGCTTGCTTGGGACAAAAGAAAACCTTTTTCATTTCTAACCTATAATGTGGATACCAACATACATGTGCATGTGGATATGCATAAAAGAAATGTTTTGAAAATGAGTCCTTTGTGCATTCAGATTTTGGTCTCACGTTCTCATAATAGGACTCATAAGCATGGCCTAGAAAGATTAAATTTACCAAACAAACCTACAACTAATCTTGGGTGTTAACATGTGAACATAAAAATTTAATTCAAATAATCACCTCCTCAGCTCAAGATAAATTTAATATAACCTCTACAACAATATTAGATGCATTTACAAAGTGGGGACACATAAACATAGAAACTTATCCTAATTTTCTAAAATAATCCATACTATAAAAAATTATGAAAAAATTCATGTAGATGCCAAAAATTATATACAACTCAACATAATTTTTGCGCAATTTAAAAACTATGTTTGATGCCCCAAACAAATTAGACAAAAGAGTCAAATATTAGGCTAATTAATATTCTTAATCGGCTAAAATGACAACTTGCCTAAAAGATCATTAAAATACACTTAAGTGTATATAGTAAATAATTTATTAAAATACTAGATTAATTATCATGAATGAATATATTTTTTATAGAATTTTTCTCCTCCGTTTAGGCCTCCTAAAAATTTAAACTAGTTTCTAAATACCCTATATTTGTTTAATTTTTATGAACAAACTACAAATGATTTTGTGTGCAAGCAAAAAATGATTTTTGTGTGAAAAAAAAATAAAACCTAGGAATACTCATCTACCTCCAATAAAAGTTTCAGCTATTTATCATATCTGAAGCTATAAGGAAAGAGGAGAGAAATAATTCCGAGAATTCAACAAAAACCAAATGTACTTAAGTTCCTACCCAAACCTCTCCTGTTTGCCTAGCCTATCACGACTGGGGCCCATTTGACAACCTCTCTAGCTTGCTCCCACTCTGTTCACCTTTCTTCTTCTCTAGTCAGCACAGGGGACACACACGAGAGAGAGAGAGCTCGGGAGCCGAGCGTGAGCGACGCGTGGGAGCGACGTGTCGACGCCCAGCTCTACATCTCTAGCTTTCTCCTCCACCCAGATGCATCGCCACTCGTCACTCTCCACTCCTGTGCCAAGAGAACTAAGAGAGAGAGCTCTCGCTGCCCTCCTCGCCTTCATTCCCATCGCCGGCCGCCAGGAAGAATAGCATAGCAGATCGTCGTCGAGCCATCATCTTCTCTACTTTTTCCTTGTTCCTCACTCTCCTCTCAATGTCGAAGAAATTTCGTTTTGACCCTATCTCATTTTGTCCACCGCAGCGACGGGAACACCGCCGTGCCAACGCCGGACCTGGAGCGCGCTTTGAGTACCGCCGCCCGAAGGCATTGCCATCGTGCTGAATGAATGGAGCCACCCAGAGTCGATCTGCTCGCCATCAACATCGCCCCGAACTCCCCTGCAAAAGCCCTCAAGAACCCTGAAGAATGGTGCACTGCCGAGAAGGATCGTGGTCGTCTTCTCCAACTCCGACCGTCGAGCTCCTTCTCCGATTTCCGTTTTTCCAGTGAGCAAAACTCAAATCCATACCGTATGGAGCTTCCCTGAGATTATCTCATCGTCGTGCATGACCCATCTTGGCAGCTCAATGGCCCGTTCGTCCTATCGCCGTTGACCCTGAGGTTTTTGCCGCCGTCGAGCCAAACCGCGTGCCGTCGCCTTTGTCCGGACAACGACAACCGTGGCCAACGGTTTGGTGAGCACCCCGGTACCGCAGCAAAAGCAATTGGATGCATCAATTTGTCCGGACCGAGCTCTTGACTTGTTTTGCACCATAGCCTTAAGCCGTCGCCGCTTGTAGACCTCGCCGGCACGACTCCGGCCATCGCCGGTGACAATACCACCACCATAAGGTGCACAAGAAGCCGACACATGTTTTCTATTTTGGCCGCATCGCCCGATGAGCCCCGGTTTTCCACCGACGCCGTCGTCAAGCTCGTCGGGTCGCCGCCCCCTGTTGTTGCCTCGCCGTCGTCTCGCCGATAGGTGGGTTAATGTGCCAAGGACTTTAATTAGTAGAAGCTTAAATCTTGCAAGGTTTGTTTTGTAAAACTTCTCCGAATGACATGTGGACTCAAGGACTTAGATGCAAATACCTTAAACTCTGAGCACTCTTAAGAAACTTTTAAATCACCACGTGCTAAGGACCATGGGTTCCATTTCTAAAATTCCAGGGGCTTCATTGCAAAATAGCCAGAGACTCACCTGTGGATCCCATGGATTTCTAAATTGAAAATATAAAAGAAATTAGCTAAAACAATATCTTGTCAACAAAAAATTTGACCAACTAGAAAATTTTATATAAAATCTAATATAACTCATATTTGGAAGAAACAAATTTCTATGAACTCACCAAATGATAATGATGAACTTTAATATGGAAGTATAAAACTTGGCACTTACAGTGTAAATTTTGTCTCTAAAATTCAAATAAGGAAAATAACACCTAGGGCTTAAAATGCATAGAAAATTCAATTTAACTTATTTTAAGACAAACTCAAATTTTATAGATGCACCAACTTACACTATATTTAGGAAAAATAAAAACATACCAACTTACATTATATTTAGGAAAATAAAAACATATGGTTACCTTGTAGAAAATACCTTTAAAATTATTCGCATTAAAATAATGAATTATAGGTAGGCTGAACTTTATGGATTTATATAAAATTTATGGATTTATATAAAATTAATTTTAATTTTTTTAAGTAAACTCAAACTCGTATTATAGGTAGGCTGAATTTTATGGATTTATATAAAATTAATTTTAATTCTTTTTAAGTAATTATATAAATTAATTTTAATTCTTTTTAAGTAAACTCAAACTCTGTAGAACCACCAACATACGAACCACCAACATACATACTTTCAAAGTATAAAATAAGAATATATGCCTACCGTATATTAATATCACTTAAATATTTATATAAGAAATAAACCCTTTAATGCACACTTCAACTTGTAAAATTTGTAGAAAATTCATCCTTCCATTTGAAATGAACCAAGTTTTTATAGAAACAGCAAGAAATGAACTTCAACATAGTAAAATATGACACCTTCTATAGAGGTTATAGCTCTAAACTTTAAATAGATAACTTAGGTGCTAATCACATGACATTCTCTAAGCATTATAGTTTAGATAGATAACTTAGGTGCTAATCACATGACATTCTCTAAGCATTATATATGTATAAATGTATATATAAATACCAAAATATGACACCTTCTATACAGGTTATTTCTATACAGGTTATAGCTCTAAGGTGCTAATCACATGACATTCTCTAAGCATTATATATGTATAAATGTATATATAAATACCCTCTAGCTCTAGCTCTAAGTAAACCAAAGTAACACTTGATGGACTAGAGAAACCATAGTTCCATCCCTAATTACCAAAAGTTAGTACACCTAGCTAATATATCAATTTCTAGGTTAATATGTTAAGAAACTAACCTGGAATCCTCCCTAGCTTATAAAGAAATTTAAACTCTAAAATCTTGAATTAAGATTAGATGTGTTAACTATTGAATTAAGATTAGATGTGTTAACTAAAGTATTCATTCTTAAACACCTCTAGCAACATATAACCTGTTCTGAATATACCATTCCTAAGTTAAGCACACATTGAACACTGCAGGCTTAGAACACGTTATAAATTTATAAAATACATAAGAAGTTCACAATATCTTTAAAAATTATAAAACCAATTGTGTTAGACTTAGAAAACATATTTCCATACCTATTTAAAGTCAAAGTTAATAAAAATTAAGTTATAGAAATATTTTAGAAAACTACCTAATTAAATACTACCCTATATCGAGTAAACTTCAAAAATCCATAACTCCCAAATAGAGTAAGATAAAATAGAAATTCTTTCACCTAAATTCATTTTAGACCAGTACCTAAACAATGTACACAAATCATGCATTTTAGAGTATTTTGGATTTTTCGCATATTTTGGTGTTTAACTGCATACCGTATACTTTTATAGATAATTGCTTAAGCGGTGAAGAAGTGACTTAGGTGCTGACCTTTTCCAGTTACAAGGCAAGTTCCACACCCCTCTCTCTTTGAATACTTTGAACCAATGTTTCGGAGGTTATTGAAAATGTTTGCAACTCCTGCATGTTGATTGTACACTAATAAATTAAAATCTTGTTAAACTTGTTAAACAAACTCCTATTACTTGCATTATCACCTTAACCCCACATATGTCCATATCCCTCATTCCTAACCTTAGGAAAAATATGGCTATACCAGCTTATATCATAAATTTTAATGTCACTAGGGTACTATAATGCTTAGCCATGCTTAGAATGATCTTTCTCATCATTATGGGCTCATTACAAACATGAAAATTTATTTTTAAATAATCTGGACAGAACTTGAATGCTTGTGATTTTGACAAATAAAATGGTGGAAAATATGGATTTTAGGTTTGGGCCTCAAGTGGCATGCGATTGATGTATGTGTATGCCGATAGGTGAAGAGTGTGTCCAAACCGACCTAAAGACTTCACTCACTGTCAGTTCATTTCGTATACAGTACAACCGCACATATTAGTATAGGATGACCTAAGCTAACTAATCCACTTAGCACTTAGCCTTGCAGTAAGGTAGGTCGGTGTGTATGAGTTCGTATAACCCAGAGAAACTTCCTATTTACCCCCGAAGTGGTAGTTTAGGCGACTAAGTATGTCCAATACAACAATATTGTGCCACGTGGGTGGGTTCTTATCGTGTTCGCCACCACGGCGTCAAGTTTAAGGCGGGGGCCATGCTACTTGATGGTTTTAGGTTATATTCCAGTATGCCTAGGATGGAGGAACACAAGTCGTGCTGGTGCAAGGCTAGAGATTAAGTAGTGTAAAGGCTTCGTTGTGACCTCTAGTCTGTACTCAATGTGTAGTGTATGGTGGTACAAACGGGTACCAAGAAAAACTAGAGTGCTTTACTTCAAGTGAGCGATTCACATCATGTGGGTAAAGTGTACAAACTCTGCAGAGTCTAAACTAATCGATTAGCCGTGCTCATGATCATGAGCGGCATGTGGATATGTATTGAGTATAGACTTATTTTTATTCTTCTAAATGCTGAACTTCACCTTCAAATTGTGTTGAGTTTTGTGAAAGATTCTCCTTGCTGCCATGGAGGGCAATGAGGTGTTTATGTATACATGATTAATGACTACTTTGATGCCCATATGCTAAGAACTTGCTTGCGAAAATTACATTTGAAAGCAAATCTGATTTGAAAGTGTTTTATGCAAATAAAACTTTCTTTGTGCTAAAATGAACCATATTATGCCTTCCTTCATTATATGCCATACATGTAGAATGTTAGGCTTGTCTTGGTGCTTGCCAGCATATTATTTCTAATAATGTACTGACTCTTGCCATTGGAATATCCACTTTGCTTGCAGGTATTAAAATAGTCCTTGAGTAATGTGGGTTTACGATTTGCTTCTTCTAGCATTGAACTTAACGGGCTAAACCCCTAGTCGGTGTGCTTGTGATTGGGTAGCCAAGCTTCCGCATTTCTTTTATATATATATATATATATATATATATATATATATATATGGCCAGTCGGTCTATGTAATTATTATGTCGATGTAAGACTTTAAGTTTATTTCATCTTACTTGAGTTTGCTACGTATATCCACGAGATGAAAGTGTGAATCTAGTGCACATCCTGAAAACTAGGTTCACATGAGTATGAGTCAAGGATATTTGTGATGTTGTAGATCTTTAGACATTTTTTTGTCAAGTCTCCTGGATGTGTAACGCATGCGGTCGCCGCCTTCGAGTGGTTTGACGGGCACATCTCAGGCTGAAGTTGACTGGCAGGCTAAAGGCCCAGCAATGTCTCACGTATCCTTCTCTCGGGATGTCGGGTGTTTCGTTATGTCTATTGGATGATTTGAAGTGATTCACTTCATCTTGCAAACATAATGGGAAGTCCGGGTCGTCTCTGACAGTATCATCAATTAAATTTATTTTGTTCCTTAGCTCCTTGTATGTAGCTGTCTAAAATTATTTTATACGTTGTAGAATGGGGATCCACGAGTGTAAGAAGTGGGGATGGATGAAAATAGGATTCATGGACCCCCGCAAAATTAACACACAAATGTTAGAACAATATTCGACGAAAATAGAGGACAATATCATCCATATGCTGGTGCAGCAGCATTACAAGTCCTGGATACTTCTGCCATACAACACAGCATGAGTTTTTACTACCTTCAGTACCAATTTCCATCCCGTACGCATATACAGCTTCATATATATCATCTCACACAATTTACAAATTCCATTAGGTCCTTTTCCTAATTGACCTTGGCCACTCGCTGATCCATGTCTACGACTCAATGGATAAACCAGAGTCTATCTTCGCAAATATTTTTGAAGTGTTAAATAGGTAATGCCATCTTAATTAGCTGCTATTGCATATATGTGGTTCTCGGATAATTACTCACTAGCTTGCAGCTGCACGTAGGGCATGGGCACAGCTCCGTGAGAAGGTTCGCGGGACTTGAAAAGAAAAGCTTTCTGTGGGGATGAAATTTTTAGTGAATAACATGCTCTAAAGTTATATTGAATCATTAATTTGTTCTAAAATAGAAATGTATATTCAATCTGTCGTCATTTCTCCTTTTGTGTGCAAAACAGGCGCAGGGACAAACTTGTGTGGCTACTACGTTTGCGACTATATTCACCGCCTAGTTCACCAAGTCACATGTCTCCAGGATCTGTAAGTACGTATAACAGTCATTCATACAGTATGTCTCAATTTTTTATTGATTTCATAAATTTATTTCTCGTTTATTCAAATGACAGGTTATTTGGGTGAGGGACAAACTCCCCCACAGTGAATTCATAAAGGCTGCTCAAGAAGAACTGATGGGATATATCAATGAGCAGATTATTGATCCCGTGGGGAAGTTCTACTGGGATGGGGGTGCTAACCCTGGTTCCACAACATAGACTATATTTTGTAATATACGATATATAACATTACAAATTAATTAGGAATATAATATATGTGTATATTTATATGTGTACATATTTTGGTAATACATATATATATTTACTTAATTAAGTACATGTATATGTGTGTAAAATATGTATTTATACATATATATATGCATACTACATATATATATAAATATACATATATATTATGCATATATATGTATATATATAAAATATATAAACAAGCAAAGCAAGCAAAAACCATCTATAGTATATATATATTATGCATATATATTTACAAATATATATGTATAATATATAAACAAGCAATAAGCAAAGAGGATCAAAATTAAAAAAAGAAAAAAACCTTTAGTCCCGGTTGGTAACACCAACCGAGACTAAAGATAGCGGCCACGTGGCGCCATAATCTTTAGTCTCGATTGGTGTTACCAACCGAGACTAAAGATGGCGGAGCCAGCCCCGTGGCGTCATCTTTAGTCCCGGTTGGTGTTATCAACCGGGACTAAAAGATATTTTTAGTCCCGCTTTCGTTGTCCCTGGTTAAAACCCGAGATTAAATAGGTTGCAAAAGTGGCCTAGACATGGTTTCCCCTAGCAGTGATCCTGCCGCCGCCGCCACTCCCCGGCACCTGGCCGCTTGGTCTTCACCACTATGGGCATCCACCGTGACCCGCTCTTCTCATCGTCGTCCACGTCCATGTCCTTCACCGCATCATTTCCAACTATCTTTGCCACCGCATCCGGCGTGGCCGGCAGCAGGGCGACCTGTTGGCTGCTGGTTGACGGTGATGTGGGATGGCTGACCTTGTCGCTGGGCTGCGCAGCGGCTGGGATAGAGTCCATGGGGGCAACGTCATCCATGCACGCCAAGGCCACCGGCGTCGACGACAAGCGTGCTGCCTAGTCGACCGCCGTCGTCAACTATTTCTGCTCGTTGACGGAGAGAGACGGTAAGGAGGAAAAAAGGATGTCAATGATATATGGGTTCCACTTTTATTTTCCTAACACTACTAGAGAAACGATTTTGCTGGACGAGGCCCCAAATAGGTTCCAGGCGGGCCATAAGAGGTAGCGCCTGAAAAAACCAGTCCCGGGGGGCCGGCTATTGGCCCGCACAGGATAATCGCATTATCCCGTGCGGTCCACTTAAGCGACCACACGGGATATTATCTCATGCGGTCGCTTAATTGGACCACACGGGATAATGCGATTATCCCGTGCGGGCCACTTAACACACAGCACGGGATAACAACGCATTATCCCATGCGGTCCACTTAAGGACCCGCACGGGATAATTCATTTTCCTGTGCGGGCCGTTAAGTGGACCGCATGCGATGATGCCAACTGTTGTTATATTTCTTTGATTTATTTTATTTTCATGAATTTTTTTACCAAGTCTCACATTTGAACTACATATTTTATTTTCATGAATTTTTTTGCCAAGTCTCACATTTGAACTACAAGTGATTAAAAAAATAGAATAAAATCAATGGAAAAATTATATTCATGTTGTTTAGACATGCTTGAGTCATTATCATGTAAATGAGAATAAATTTTGAATTTTTCTTCATGAAACATGATTAGGAACCTATTGACCAAATGATTTTAAAATTGTATAAATAGCAAACAAAGTCGGAAAATCATGAAAATTGTCGGGATGTCATGATATTATACGTAGAGGCTGTGGTAAAAAATTGAGAGGGTTTCGAATATTTTATCGAAACGTTATCGCGTGCGGTCGGCTTAAGGGCCTCGCACTCGGCAAAATTTTTAAAAAATTTCTTCTCCACCCTCCAAACTTTGTCTACTATGTAAATACAACATTTAACTCCTAATTATAAATTTTGATCATTTTTTGATTGGTTTTGCTATATTTCTTTGATTTATTTTGTTTTCATGAATTTTTTTGCGAAGTCTCACATTTGAACTACAAGTGATTAAAAAATAGAATAAAATCAGTGGAAAAATTATATTCATGTTGTTTAGACATGCTTGAGTCATTATCCTGTAAATGAGAATAAATTTTGAATTTTTCTTCATGAAACATGATTAGGAACCTATTGACCAAATGATTTTAAAATTGTATAAATAGCAAACAAAGTCGGAAAATCATGAAAATTATCGGGATGTCATGATATTATACGTAGAGGCTGTGGTAAAAAATTGAGAGGGTTTCGAATATTTTATCGAAACGTTATCGCGTGCGGTCGGCTTAAGGGCCCTCGCACTCGGCAAAATTTTTTAAAAAATTTCTTCTCCACCCTCCAAACTTTGTCTACTATGTAAATACAACATTTAACTCCTAATTATAAAATTTGATAATTTTTTGATTGGTTTTGCTATATTTCTTTGATTTATTTTGTTTTCATGAATTTTTTTGCGAAGTCTCACATTTGAACTACAAGTGATTAAAAAATTAGAATAAAATTAGTGGAAAAATTATATTCATGTTGTTTAGACATGCTTGAGTCATTATCCTGTAAATGAGAATAAATTTTGAATTTTTCTTCATGAAACATGATTAGGAACCTATTGACCAAATGATTTTAAAATTGTATAAATAGCAAACGAAGTCAGAAAATCATGAAAATTGTCTGGATGTCATGATATTATACATAGAGGCTGTGGTAAAAAATTGAGAAGGTTTCGACTATTTTATCACATACGACGCTCACAAAACCGAAGATTCTCGAGAGAAGATTAGAAGTGTTGAGAAGGATTGGTTAGATTTGGAGAGAAAGTGACGGTCGAATTGTCTTTTGATTTCAAAAATTTTTTCATAGGCAATAATTAGCATATATTGATGTATGGAAAAATTTGGTAATTTTTTGAATTAGTTTGATAATTTTTTCATTAATATCCAATTTGATGCAAAAAAAGAGAGAGGGGGTCGATTATTGCGTGCGGGCCGTTTAAGCGGCCGCACGGGAAAATGATCTTCCCATGCGGGCCGCTTAAACTGCCCGCACGGGAAGATCGTTTTTCCATGCGGGCCGCTTAAACCGCCCGAACGGGAAGATCGTTTTCCCGTGCGGGCTATTAAGTCGCCCACACGGAAAGATGGTGGCCTATATATACTCGCGCGCGGGCTCCCAAATTTTTCTAAGTCCCCAGGCAAAATCCAAACAACCACCGCGCCGTCAGGCTGCCAAAATCTAGCGTCGCCACCGGATCTCCACCCTGTTCGCCATCCTGTGCCGCCGCCGCTCATCCCTAACCCTCGCCGCCGCCGCTCAACCCTAACCCTCGCCTCACCGCCCCATCCTCTCTCTCTCTCCATCGGCACTGTCGGCCTCAAGACTGCCGCGGCGCCGTCCGTGCCCCTTCACCGACCTCACCGGCCGTCGTCCGCCCCTTCACCGCCCTTCCTCTCTCTCTCCGTCGCCGTCATCGGCCTCAAGACCGCCGGCCCCACCACCGCCGGCCCGCCCGCACGGCCACCTTCACCGAGACCGCCGCCCCTCCACCACTCCACCGCCTCCTGCCTGCCCCACCACCGGCCTCAACCGGCGCCCCTTCACCGCCGTCCTCAAGATCTCCACCCTTCACCGGCTCACCGTCGCCGCCGCCTTCAAGACCGCCGCCCCTTCACCGCCACTGGCCCATCCCAGCGCGACCTCCGCCGGTGTCACGCCCAGAAATTCAGACCCGAATTTCCAAGGCTATATGTGTTTAAAATCCCGTCCAGACCGGCCAGTGGTACACATACAACAATTGTTGATATTACGGTTCACGTCTTAGCAATAATACAAAAAGATTACAAAAGAGCAAGGAAAAAGAAAAGGGCCTAAGCCTAAGCTTGATGCTGGTCACGTGGCTTCGACCATTCCACAGGCAGCTTCCAGAGTGCAGGACAAAGCCTACTCCACCTCATCTTCGTCTTCAACCTCTGGCTCAGGTTCTGGTGAAGAAGCAAGGATGAGTACTTCCACGTACTCAACAAGTCACGCCGGAAGAGGAGAAGAATGAATGCAGGGGAGACAAAGGTCTGGCTAAGGTTTGCTTTTGCGCAAACGGCAGGAGTTTTTCCAAACAATACGAATTTGAACAAAGCCAAAACAACAGTAAATTGAGTAAATAAAGCATTTTTACTCCAACACCGTCCAACGTTATCCCCACGTTGTGACGGGCCCAAACCATCCACCTATACTAGTCATGTTCCAAAACTTAGGGTGTAAAAGTGTGAGACTAATCACGGAGAGCTCGGTTGATCGCCCCATTACCGCGGGCACGGCTATTCGAATAGATTTACTCTGATCAGAGGTGTACAACTGTACCCACAAGACACAGCCCCACAACACGGTTTTCCGTGCGCCGGAATACCACCGCGGTACCCCGAAAAGGGAACTGTGATAGGACCTTTCGTATAACCCCCCTCTAACCAAGCGAACCCCACCAAGGTTTCGCCCCCACTCTCGGACCCTGGGAGTGGGCAGCCCCCCCGAGTGCCTCGGTGAATCCGGCAGCCCAGCAACCCTTATACCGGGGCCGACTAAAACTCCATCCCGCTCACCCTTGCCGATGGGTTCGTCAGCTAGGAGAGGCTACACTACGGGACCTACCTTACCCATTTCGGCTTGTGGTTTGCACGGTCATTCTCCCGAGGGGTCCCGTGAACCGGTCCTTAATCGCTATGGGCGCCGCTAGCCAAAACCATAGCGCCCACAGCCCACCATTTGTCATATTTTAGTTATTAGTCCGGTTCACCTGAATCTTTACTCATTAATCCTCCGAACATAAGTCCGGGAGATATATATTAAGTGAGAAAATGACCCATTTAGTGAGCTAGTGAAACTAAGCCAGGCTAAGCATAACCTAGTCCTGAAATCTAGTCACATTATTATCCCAAGTTTTGTCAAAGGGTTTGGGGTGTCAAACCTAAGGCATAGACTAAGCATAGGGTGTATTATTTCCCATGAAATGACAACATAAAATACATGCAATTTCATAGAGTAAAACAGGTGTTTTAGCAAAACGGGAGCAATATGATCAATGATATAGCATGACTTGCCTTGCTCTTCGCTTTGGGGGACTTCTGCGACGACTTCGAAGTAAACCGGGACGGAGGGACTACCGGGATCTACACGGCAAACAAGCGCTTCAACAAAACAGGCTAAAAAGCTACTAAAACAGGAAGCAAAACCATTTTTAATGGATTCTTGGCATTTTTATGAATTTAATAAAATTTGAATGGGCTAAAACGGAGGTCGGGTTGAAAAGATATGATTTTTAGAAGATTATCTGTGTTTTTACTAAAACAAAAAAAATCCTTAATAATTTATTGTGCAATAAAATCCCGGAATTGCGTCAGCGCTAGGGCTGACGTCAGCGATGGCGTCATCGGCCGCGGGAGCACCGGTCCATGGTGGACCGAGTCCACGGGCCGAGAGGGAGAGCGGTGCACCACGTGGCGCACACGGGGCGCCGACTCGGCGGCCACGCGGTGTGCCACGCGGGCCAGCGGGGACGGACAGCCCCGATCTACCGAGGCAGATCGGATGGCCGGGAAGGGGTTCGGGCGGCGCGATCGGCCGGCAATGGTGCACGGCGGCCGGAGACCGACCGGCGCCACTCGGCGGCGGTGCGGGCGGCGGAATACCGCGGCTCACGCGTGGGCGGAGCCGTGCGCACTGGGACGACGGCGCGCACTCGGCCGAGAGGGAAATAGTGACGAGTGCTCACAGCGGTGCGACCGGAGTCGAAGGGGACGACGGTGCGGACAGTGAGGGAGGCGACAGAACCACTTGGGGAAGGGTGGACGGAGCGGCGCTGGCACTGGTGACGAGGAGGAAGGAGTCGGCGGAGCTCGGAGCGTCTCGGAGCAGGAGGAACACACGGCCGAACCTCGGCGACAAAGTCCGAAGCAGGGGCGCACGGTGCGGGAACGACGGAGAGAGAGAGAGGCTTGAGTGGGGGTGTGGGGAGCTCGGGGAGGGCGAGGGGTGCTTATATAGGGGATGGGAAGGTCGGTGGCGGCCAGGATAAGGCGGAATTTCGCGGCGCGGTTTGGGAAGTAATGGCCGGTGATTAAATCCGGCCATTAAGGGTGCGGAGCGGCGGCCGGGCGATTGAAGGCGGCGGGAGAGACGGGAAGTTAAGGCGGTGCCTTTAGGGTACGCGGGAGGGACGGGCGGCGAGATCCGTGCGGGCGAGGCGGCGTCAATGGCGCGGGCGGCGGAGGTAGGGGACGGGGACAGGTGGACCCCACCTACCAGTGTCCGGCAAGAAGGGGATACGAACTGGACTTAACTGCGGCGCGAGGGTTTTGGCGGGCCGTAGCCTTGATCGGCCCGCGAGAGAGAGGAGGGACGCGCGTCGGCGGGGGGAACGGCCGGTCAGTGGCCCGATCGGGCGCGCGCGCAGGAGAGGATGGGCCGTCGACTCGGGCCGGCGGCCCATAGCCGAAAAAAGAGCGGGAAAGGACGGAGGAGAGAGAAATTGATTTTCCCGGGATTTATTAATTCCAAACTTGATTTTAATTGGTTAAAAATTATTTCGGTGCTCAAAATTCCACTAAAAATCATGTTAGTGTATTTTGACATGTAGAATTTAGGAAAAATCCTACCATGCCATTTCCATTTATCGTTTGGATTTTAAAATTATTAATTCCCTCCAGTTAATTCCAACGATTTTCTTTTACGATTTTCTTTTGGATTTTTAAAAGGGGAAAACACCTCAGGGTGTTACAGCCGGCCACCGGTTAGTACTCCCCCCCGGGAATGTGGATGTTTATGCTATGTTCTTGCGAGAAGATGATTATGCTAAGTTGATTATATGGATGTGGATGAATGGATTATGGATGTGATTGTACTGTGATGAATGTTTTTGGCATAGTAGTTGAGTATAGAAAAATATGATGTGGTGATGAATGGATTTATAGAAAATGAATGTGGATGAATGGATTATGTATGAATTTTAGATAAATTTTGGATGAATGTTAGATAAATTTTTGATGAGTTTTTGATATAACTGTAAAATGAACTTTTATTTATTTGATGGAACTCTAGTTAATTTTGATGGAAATGTAAAATGGACTGTTTATTTTTTGATGGATTTGTCGATGAATTATTTGTGTGAAATGATATGTAGGACTTCAATTTTTTGATGGAAATGTAAAATGGACTGCTATTTTTTTTGATGAATTTTGTTGATGAATTTTCTTCATGTGAAATAGTTGCTGTGAAATTTTTTATGTGAATTAGTTGATGTGAACGAACGGACGCACGGACGAGCGAACGAACGAGTGTTCGTTTGTTCGTGGACGAACGGACGAATAGACGTGGACGAACAACGGGATGCGACGGACGAACGAACGAACGACAACGAATGACCGAACGAACGACCGAACGAACGATCGAATCGAACGACGAACGATCCGAACGAACGAATGAACGGACGAACGAACGATTCATTCGTCCGTCCGTTCATTCGTTCGGTCAGTCGGTCGTTCGTTCGTTCGTTCGGTCATTCGTTCGTTCGGTCGTTCGTTCGGTCATTCGTTCGGTCGTTCGTTCGGTCGTTTGTTTTAGGATGAATTTTAGATTTTAAGTTAGATTTTAATTTTTCAAACACATATACCCACCGTCTCCTCGGTATATTCTAATCTCCCTCTCTCCTCTCCCTCTCCTCGGTCTCTCATCTCTCATCTCTTTCCCTCCCCCAATCTCACCTCTTCTCACGGACAAAATAGGCAAACATATATATTTTCATCTCTCATCTCTAATAAAGAGAAGAAGAAGGAAATAAATACATTTTTTCATTCTTCTTCTCTTTAGTTTTTTTCTATATTTGTTATGCATGTCCTTAATATTAGATAATATAACAAGTTGTGCGTTCACAAATTTCACAAGTTGTGCGTTATGAACAACCGTAGATCAAATGTCGAACGAGAAAGCTCCCTCCGAGGCACGCAACGTCGAATCAATGGAGAAGTCTTCGAGCGAAGGCACATGGCATGAACCAAACGATCCGTTCATCGAAGTTATGTAAGCACCAGCACCACCAGTTGAAGAAGACCCCGACTACATCCCTATCAAGCAAGCAGTAAGTCCAGCCATATTGTTATGATCCCTATCATAGGATCTCGTTTAACGTTATCTGTTGTATGTATAGATGGAAGCAAGACGTCGCTCAAAAAGAAAGGCCGCCAAGTCTGTCGTCTGGTCTGCTGAAGTCGAGACGGACATAACAACGTCCGGTCCGGTAGAAACCGACATGTCCGCGAGCGCTGGAGGACGTCAAAAAAGAAGACGTGGTCAGAGAAGTAAGAACCAACCCCCCAAGGAGACATATTATATCACCTCTCTGAACCAAGATGGGAAGCCATTAGAGCCCAAGGTAGCAATGACAAAGTTCAGCAGCGCTTGCGGGGTATTGGCCAGAACTCACAGCCCTTTAAATGTAGATTCCTGGGAGCAGGTGGATGACAACTTGAAGAACTTCATATGGAACGAGCTGCAGAAGTGGCTTGTATATCCGCCTGGTTCAGAGGCTCTGGGAAAAGAGTTTGCATTAAAAACGATTGGGGGGAGGTGGAGGCAGTGGAAATCGGACTTGAACACTAACTACGTGCAAAAGAACAAGTCCCCATTCAAAGACTACGGTGGGATTACGCCCGCCGAATGGGATAGGTTCGTGGCGAAGATGACAAGCCCCGAAGCCTTAGCACGGAGGAAGAAGATGTCCGACCTCGCGAAAAGGAACAAGTACCCGCACCGGTTGGGCTCTAGCGGCTACGATGGCCACGTAGAGAAGTGGCGAGCAACCAAGAACAAGCTTTGCCGCCCAAGGAAAGCCCCCCTTGTGGATGCACTAAAAGAAAGAAGCAAAACTGGGTGTGGGAATGCAGCACGGGACAGGTCATCAACGAGGGAGAGATCCTGTTCGAGGATCCGGATATAGAGCGTGTGACCACAAGTGTAAAAGACATTGCCGAAAAGGAGAAGACTGGGGAATTTATTGCTAAAAGGGAACACGATCAGTTGACAGCTGCATTGGGCAACCCCGAACATTCTGGACGAGTAAGGGGTGTATCGTCAAAGACAAGTTGGAAAGAAGGGTTTCCTGGGAAGCTACAAGTTACAAGAAAAGGGACAGGTACAAACATAAACTTGAAGAAAAGATAGCAAAACAAGTTGAAGAGCATTTCTACTCTCTTGTTGCACAGAATCGCCAAGTCTTCCGTAACTTCTTTCAAGAATCCGAAGAACCCACAATACACATGCCCAGAGCGTCGGGTCGGTTGACACCGCACCCTATCCCGTGGATACCATAACTGGCCCGACGCCATGCAGCCTCCTCGTGCCGATAGGAAGGGCCGGGAAGAGAAAGGAGGTGGGTACAGGACTTGCTATACCAGGGCGACAATTTCACAACACTCCAATCCCTGAGGATTATGCAAGGGTGCAGGTGGCCAAGGTGCATGCAGAGCATAAAAGCTTAGAGCTAGACATTCTAGCACCTGAAGGGATAGAATTGCTTGGGGATGCGGTGAATCAATTCATTCTATGGCATCGATGAGATATCTTACTCGTCGGTACATCGTCGCATCCCCAGCACGCGGTTCCTCGATTGCCGTTGCGCCCGCACCGCCTTCTCCACTGTGGCCTTCTTCCCAACCTCGCTCCCCACCTCGGCCTCGCTTCCCACCTCGCTCCCCACCTCGGCCTCGCTTCCCCACCTCGCTCCCTCCTAAGGATAAAGGTCCCGATTCATCAATGCCGTTAGCCCCTGAAGTCATTGCACAACATATTCACCAATCTCCTCCGACACCGCAGTCGGCATTGGCGGTACCCCAAAGGCCCCTTCTACAAACAACAAGCCTTCCAATTCCGAGCAAGCTCTCTCGTCGGATTATCCCAAAGATGGTTCGATCAAGCTATGACAAGGAATTAATGGCCAAAAGACGAGAGAGACTTAGGGTTCTTGGCTTTTAGGGGGAGGGGGCCGACTGACAAGCCGCAGGATCAACCGTCCAAGTTGTCGGACTCACAACAATCAGTGAAGAACAAAGCGGAGGACCTGCAAAATTGGACTTCGGAAGAAGTGCTAACAAAGTACGAGTACGGCAAGCCGTACCTGCCATGGCACGTCATGGAAGACATGCCCTGGGAAATCAGGCTAATGCATGACTGGTACCTAAAGGCATCCAGATTGGGGCTCAGCATGCTTACCGTGAAGGTTCCGGATGATGCGTTCACCAGTGGCCCAAATGGGATGCTGGTCATCGATTTCAACGACCTTCACGCATTATTCAGGATGGAAAAAATGGATATAAATCTCGTTGCTACATTTTGCCTGTAAGTATCAGCCTAACTTAATGTCATTAATGAATTGATTTACAAACTAACTTGTGAATAATTAATTGCTCGCTGCATTACTTAGGATGCAATACGCAGACGCGAAAAAGACCAACTATCCAGCTGCGTTCGTTAACCCAACAAGGATATGCTGGATGGAACACGAGTTACATATTCGTGAAGACTCCGCTGAGCTCAAAGGCAAAACGAAGAAACAAAAGGACACGATCATCTTCTACTGGGGTCGTGCTATGTTCGATCACAAAGACAAAGATGTCCTAATGGTCCCTTATGTGTTGCAATAAGTAATATTCATCCGTAAAACTGATATTTTACTAATATCACCTACAATTAGCATATCTCTTCGATCTTTCGCAGCGATCACTACATACTATTTCTAGTATATCTACGGGACCACTTGACCGTAGTGCTTGATCCGGCACACTACAGCCAGGAAAAATTTAAAAAGTTCCTCGTCATTTTAAATTTGTAAGTACTATCATGCACCATTTAATAAGTTTTGTCTGTTTTTACTATCGAATAATTAAACAATTGATCAGTGAAACATGCAATTATTTTGTCTACAGAGCACACCATAATTATGTAAGGCAAGGTGGACCGGTGAAGGATCCACAAAAGAGGAAGCTTCTTGTGAAGACAAATTGGCCGGTAATTATATGCTCGATATATGCCGACATTTATACTGTGTTTAACTTCAAATTACTGACGCATGCACATAATAAATTTTATTCAACACAGTGTTATAAGCAACCACCAGGCACTAACCTTTGCGGCTACTACGCGTGTGAGATGCTCAGAGTCTACGGGAGATACACTACTAAGTTCAAAGAAGTAAGTTCATTACAGAAATATATCTCTACATGTTATCGATCTTGTATAATTTTCCTAATCGTATGTATATGTGTACTATTTTTTCTTAAACAGATCATGGAAGTTTCAGTTGTAGCGAACCGGTTCGACGATAGAACCATGCTTAACTTGGTTGCAGATCTTTGTCGCTTCATCCGTCGCGATGTCTGCAACCATTTGGGCGATTTCTATTATCCAGAGAGCGAGCTGGCGACGGACGATAAATTCAAAAGACTTAGGGAGTGGGAAAAAGAGCACCGCCATTAAATAATTTGTAAATTTGTTGCTAACTAGACTTATGTTAATTTGTGAGACGAAACTAGCTTGATATGTATATAAACATTACACATGATCGATCTGTGTTATATGCATATCTTTTATGATGAAATAATATTAATGGCTTTTTTTCTCGTGCACGAAAAATATATATATTGACCCATTTAACATCACTGAGAGAGGAGAGGAGAGGGAGAGGACAGAGAGGAGAGGAGAGAAGAGAGAGAGAGGATAGGAGAGAAGAGAGAGAGGACAATAGCTAGCTAACAGAACGTATACATAAAATAATGGGCACGACCATCTTCCCATGCGGTCGGCTAAACGGCCCGCACGGAATATTCTATCTTCCCGTGCGGGCCGCTTAAGCCAACCGCACGGGATAATCGATCTTCCCGTGCGGTTGGGCCGCCCGCACACGAAAATGATCTTTTCCCAGACCATTTCGTGCATGCAGGCGGGCCTTCCGTACGGGAAGATGCCTTTCGGCCTGCATGGAAAAACCATTTCTCCAGTAGTGTAATTGTAAGCCACGTAGAATGACGACTGGGTCAATGCGTCACGTGTACACCACATCAGCTAAAAAGTCCAGAAATTCAATTAGGTGTTTTAAAAGTTAAGGGTTTTCTATCTTCAGTTTTTTTGTGATTGAAAGATAAGATTGAAAGTCAAACCTTGTTTGAGCGACCTAAAAGTAAACCTTTTTCTTGTAGGCCTCAAATGGAGGCCTAATTGGTTCTTCACTCTACTTGCTTCTTCTAATCCATCTACCTTAAAAAGACAAAAAAGATAACGATAATATCTGGAGTATTTTTTTATTATATGTAACATCCACACCAATCTACCTACGCGACACTTATATACTCACCAATTCTCTCTTTTAGAAACACACAACGAATGCAGGTGCTCACAACACGCGTGCACTTATGTCTATGAACGCATACGCGTACATCCTATCCCTATGAGCACCTCCGAAAGACTGGGTTGGTGAAGGGTTACGCAGAGGCTACGCTAGCCAAAAAACAAAAAACTTTTAACCGCGCAAACCAGGAACACTTGCAAGTAAGGGCCGATAGATCGTTACCGATTGGAGTATGCAGCGGAAACAGCCAATCAGGGCTATCCAATCTGGAACTGTGCTGGCCGATGACAGCCGATTCCCGCAATCCGACAGCCGATTCCTGGGGACAGCCGATTCACCAATCAGCCGATTCGCCGATGTAGCTGATTCGCTGAGTCGTCTGACCGCGTTCTTGCGCCTCGCTCCGATGCGCTCGACCGCAGCCGATTCCACCACAGCCGATTCGTAGCCGATCAACAGCGCGCAACGTAGCAGCGCCTCTACCGGTATCCACACGTCCGGGGACAGAACGCCGAACACCCTTGTGCTAGCACGCGATGCAAGGCTAGGGTTTGGCTCGAAAGTGGAGAGGGTTTTCGTGGAGATTGATCTCGGCGACTTCTAAAGCCGCGGGTGATCAGATTGATTTTGGCGCAATTGACTTCAATTGACGTGCTTGATCTGTAACAGCTCTCCACCCCTCACCCTTTTATATAGAGTTGGCCGACTGGGATTAGTAGCCAATCAGGACTCTATTTTGAATCGAAGACTCTATCCGATTGGATCCCTATTCGATCGAGCCGTATTCGAGTCCAACTCGAATGCCTGTTCTTATCTCCTTAAGCGTGCGACCGTGTAGGTTCAGATATACTCGATTTCGGCTATAGTCTAACTTAGCCGATCGTCGGCTCGAGTCCAACTCAGCCGACCTATCAACAGCGGCGCCTAGCAGCACATATTGACACCATAGTATACAAGAATATAATATCGGCTCTGAACCTGTAATGTGTACACAAATCCCTTTGCCTCACGAAACCAATTAAGCTATAGGCAAGATGTGTGCCATCCCTTCAATAGCACTTGCACTATAGTCAATCATGTAAGTATCTAATACCCATTGCTCTTGTGTGCGCCTCATGCTTCGGCCGAGGGAGATGTTTTGTCAGCGGATCGGCTATGTTGAGATCCGTGTGCACTTTGCATATCTTGACATCACCTCTGTCCACTATCTCGCGGATGAGATGATATCGCCAAAGTATGTGTTTGAACTTCTGATGTGACCTCGGCTCCTTGGCTTGCGCAATGGCTCCACTATTGTCACAATAGAGAGACATTGGACCAGTCGCACTAGTCATCACACCAAGCTCAGAAACGAATTTCTTGATCCAAACAGCCTCCTTTGCAGCTTCTGAAGCAGCAATGTACTCGGCCTCCGTTGTAGAATCAGCAACAGTATCCTGCTTGGAACTCTTCCAGCTGATTGCGCCTCCATTCAGGCAGAACACGAACCCAAATTGCGATCTATAATCATCCTTGTCTTTTTGGAAGCTAGCATCGGTGTAACCACTTACAACGAGCTCTTCTTCACCTCCATAGACTAGGAACATATCCTTAGTTCTTCTCAAGTACTTAAGGATATTCTTTACGCAGTCCAGTGACCTTCACCCGGATCTCGACTGTATCTGCTCGTATCACTCAAAGCGTATGAGACATCTCGGGCGTGTACAAAGCATGGCATACATGATGGATCCAATTGCCGAAGCATATGGAACCATACCCATCTTATTCCGCTCATCATGTGTCCGAGGACACCGATTCTTGCTAAGATTAATGCCATGTGACATGGGCAAGAAACCTTTCTTGGAATCATGCATGTTGAACCTTTTCAACACTTTGTCAATGTATGTACTTTGGCTTAATCCAATTAGCCTCTTAGATCTATCTCTATAGATCTGAATGCCCAATATGTATGCTGCCTCCCTAAGTCTTTCATGGAAAAACTATTTTTTAATGAAGATTTGACGGATTCTAGCATAAGGATATCATTTTCAATCGAATATGTCATCCACATATAAGATTAGAAATACAATTGCGCTCCCACGACCTTTTGTAAACACAGCCTCCTCTTCGTTTTTGATGAAACCAAACCCTTTGATTACTTCATCAAAACGAATATTCCAACTCCGAGATGCTTGCTTCAATCCATAAATGGATTTCGTAGCTTGCATATCTTTCCAGCGATTGTGGATCGACAAAACCCCGAGGTTGTATCATGTATACATCCTCGCTTAGGTTTCCATTCAGGAAAGCCGTTTTGACATCCATCTCGCCATATCTCATAATTATGCAGCAATCGCTAGGATAATCCGAATAGATTTAAGCATTGCGACGGGCGAGAAGGTTTCATCATAATCAACTCCTTGAATCTGTTTAAAACCTTTCGCCACCAATCGTGCCTTATAGATGTGAACATTTTCATCCATATCGGCCTTTTTCTTAAAAACCCATTTACACTCAATGGTTTTGACACCATCGTGGATCAACAAAGTTCCAAACTTGATTATCGTACATGGATTCTATTTTGGATTTCATGGCTCCAAGCCACTTGTTGGAATCGGGTCCCACCATCGCTTCCTCATAGGTCTTAGGTTCATCGTTGTCCAACAACAATATATCACGTTGTTCCACACTGTGTACATGCGGGCACACGACATGATCTTTCGGACTCCGTGGGCGGTGTATCTACAACCGGTGGCGCAACACTTTGCTCCTCCTGTTGTGGTTCGTGGTCGCGAAACATTTCGGTGTTTCTTGAACTTCTTCAAGATGCACCCTGCTCCCACTAACCCTTCTTGAAAGAAACTCTTTCTCCAAGAAAACACCGTGTCGGGCGACAAACATTTTGCCTTGTTCCCGATTATAAAAGTAATATCCCTTAGTTTCCTTAGGATATCCCACAAAGAAGCACTTGTCGATTTGGGTGTGAGCTTGTCGATCGTAAACGTTTTACATAAGCCTCACATCCCCAAATTTTGAGAAAAGACAAACTAGGGGTTGCCCGTCCATATCTCATATGGTGTCTTTTCAACCGACTTAGATGGAACTCTATTTAGTGTGAGCGCATGTTTCAAGAGCATATCCCCGTAAGGATAACGGAAGATCACTTTGGCTCATCATGGACCGCACCATGTCCAACAAGGTGCGGTTTCTCCGTTCGGACACTCCGTTCCATTGTGGAGTTCCTGGCGGAGTCAACTGTGGAACAATTCCACAATCTTTCAGATGATTACCAAACTCTTGGCTCAAGTATTCCCCTCCACGATCTGATCGTAGAAACTTGATTGTTTTCCCTAAATGATTCTGTACTTCATTCTGGAATTCTTTGAACTTTTCAAAGGATTCGGACTTATGCTTCATTAAGTAGATATAACAATATCTACTAAAGTCATCTAAAGGTAATGAAGTACGATAACCACCTCTGGCCATTGAGCTCATTGGTCCACATACATCGCATGTATGAGTGCCAACAAGTCACTTGCTCTCTCAATTTTCCCGTGAAAGGTGCCTTTGTCATCTTACCAAGTAAACAAGACTCACATGTCTCAAATGATTCAAAATCAAAAGAGTGAAGCAATCCATCCTTATGGAGCTTCTCCATGCGTTTCTTATTTATATGGCCTAAGCGACAATGCCGGATAAACGTGAGGTTTGTATCATTAGAGAGTTGCCTTTCGTATTAATGTTATAGATGGGAGACGCTTCAAGATTCAAAACGTATAATCCATTCACCAATGGAGCATGAAAATAGAACATATCTCGAGATATA
The DNA here is from genome assembly GCA_019925245.2 of Oryza australiensis. NCBI lineage: Eukaryota > Viridiplantae > Streptophyta > Magnoliopsida > Poales > Poaceae > Oryza > Oryza australiensis. The sequence goes on along the minus strand of JAIFGZ020000387.1, from coordinate 115,311 downwards.
TTGAACAACCATTGTTCATTGATCTAAAATCATATCCTTCCGCTTGCAAACATGAAGTGGAAATAACGTTTTGACATAGTGTTGAAACACAATAACAATTATTTAATTCCAAAACTAATCCCGAAGGTAGATGAAGTGGTACTGTGCCGAAGAACGTAGCAACGCTTGCTCCATTGCCGACGCGCAGTTCACCTCGCCCCTTCTCAAGCCTCTACTTCTTCTCATTCCCGCAACGATTTGCAAATATGAGCTACCGATCCGGTATCAAATACCCAAGAGTCGAGTAGGTGAAGTAGCAAGATTAATGTCTATAACATTAATATCTGAAGCGTAAGTCATACTTTGCTTCTTTTTGAGATCCTCCATGTACTTCTTGCAGTTCCTTTTCCAAAGGCATGTCTCCTTGCAATAGAAGCAAACGTCATCTAATGTCGCCGATCCTTTTTGCCTTTCTTTGCATTAGAGGCACTCGCTATCTCATCGGGAGTTAACTTCCTCTTGGTGCAAAGTTTCTTGACAGGGTGGTTTGCGCTTAGCCTTCTGCATCATCATCACATGATGACCGTTTTTCGGATACTCTCCTCGCTATTTTTAGCATCTCATGCAATTCAGCCAAGGTCTTATCCATACTGTTCATGTGATAATTCAATATGAACGGCTCGAAGCTCGGAGGGAGCGACCGGAGAATCACATCGAGCCAACTCTTGGCTAAGGGGAAAACCTAGTTTTTCGGACTCTCAATGTAGCCAATGATTTTTATCACATGCGGATCGACGGGATTCCCTCAACAAGCTCGCACGCAAACAAGGACTTTGAGGTGTTGAACCTCTCGGCCCGAGCTTGGTTCTCAAACATACCACGCAGTCCCGAATAATAGTGTGAGCATCGTTGCTCTCATATTGCTTCAAGCTCGGGGACATTGTAGCAAGCATGAGACAGCTTATATCTAGGGCATCATTAGTGTGCTTCTCGTAAGCTCTCCGTGCGCTTGCGGTGGCATTATTAGGCAAATCCTCGGGATAGGGTACTTCAAAACGTACTCCTTGCGCTCTTGCTTGAGAACAATTCTCAAGTTGCGATACCAATCCATAAAGTTTGTTCCGTTTAATTTTTCTTTTTTGAGAATAGATCGCAAATTAAAAGTACCGGGTGTAGTATTAGCCGCCATTTATTCTACAACAGAAAAAGCAAAGTTTAGCACACTGTTTATGCTATGTCTATTGTTAAACGATTAAACATTAGACTCCCATCACGTAGTTTTACACCTTCCCTCTAGGTTACGTATTGGGTCAAGATCTACATGTTAGTTAATTTCTAGTGAGCTTTGGCATCACCGCTAGAAGATTAATAACATCGGTAAGCAACTCCTTGCTAATCACATCTCTATGTGACTCTTGTTGTTGGTGTGGCATCTCCATGCCCCGACGCCAACCTATGTCCCAAGGCCCAAAACTGTTTTGATAGCCTTGTTAAGTAAACCAAATGCTCCCGTGTATATGTCCGACTTATATCCCCTCGTGTTATGATAGAGGATGGCACTCTACTTTGGCGGACCCACCATTGACGAGCATAACGGTGACGGGTGCAACATTTGGAAGGGCATCATTACTACTTAATTTTGCGAGGGATGCTATCCTATCAAACAAACATATCACATATATGAAAGCGGTAGAATAGCATATAATGAAATAGTACGGCCCCCTTCACATGGTGATCTCCATCTCCATGTCTCGTGTAGAGGATCTCTATCTTCATCACCGTTCTTCCGAGTGTTGAATGCTTGATTTCTTCAAACTAAGCTACTACTATAGAAGCTCTAATTGAAGATTACATCGACTCACAGTCGTGAAAGAATATTATAAGCATTGCACGTATGAAAGAATATTACAGGATTGCACATATGAAAGAATATTACATGCATCACATGCATCTCATACATACAATAGGGCCATACCATCTCAAAGCATTCTCTGCAAAAACAAGTTATGCGTAGAAAACATTTTTTACCTATCACAGAGAAACGATATCGAGACGACCTATAAGGGGGGCACACACGGCGGTCATAGATCCAATCTATGAAATTGCTTACGGAAACCATATCAGCATAATCATATTATGCCGTCCCGATACACTATCAAGGGAGATGGCTTGCGTAGGTGCGAGGCAGCTAACAAGATCGGACTACGAGATAGCTTCGGCATAATCACATTATACCGTTTCGATACACTATCAAGGAACGCTATCTCAAAGCCGACTCAAACCGAGTTCTATGGATATTGCTTCGACATAATCACATTACGCCGTTCCAATACACTATCAAGGAACGCAATTACCATGAACTCTCCTCAACAAATCCCGTAAAACCGATTGATCTAATCAACCCGTGCGCAAAACTTGTTCCATATCCAATCTAAAACCCGAACTAAGCAAGATTAGCTCGATACCACCGAAGGGTTACGCGGAGGCTACGCTAGCCGAAAAACAAAAAACTTTTAACCGCGCAACCAGGAACACTTGCAAGTAAGGGCCGATAGATCGTTACCGATTGGAGTATGCAATGAAACACCCAATCGTGGCTATCCAATCTGGAACCGTGCGGCCGATGACAACCGATTCCCGCAATCCGACAGCCCGATTCTGGGGACAGTGCGATTCACCAATCAGCCGATTCGCCGATGTAACCGATTCGCCGAGTCGTCGACCGCGTTCTCGCGCCTCGCTCCGATGCGCTCGACCGCGCCGATTCCACCACGCCCGATTCGTAGCCGATCAACGCGCGCAACGTAGCGGCGCCTCTAAAGCCGCGGTGATCGATTGATTTCGACACAATTGACTTCAATTGACGTGCTTGATCCGTAATAGCTCTCCACCCTCACCCCTTTATATAGAGTTGGCCGACTGGGACTAGTGACCGATCAGGACTCTATTTTGAATCGGATCTCCTCCGAATCTCATAGAGTTGGTCACCCATACGTTGTAAGACCATAGGACTCTATCCGATCGGATCCCTATCCGATCGAGCCGTGTTCGAGTCCAACTCGAATGCCCGTTCTTATCCCCTTAAGCGTGCGACCCGTAGGTTCATGTATACTCGGTTTCGGCTATAGTCTAACTTAGCCGATCGTCGGCTCGAGTCCAACTCACCCGACCTATCACACGGTGCCTAGCACATATTGACACCATAGTATACAAGAATATAATATCGGCTCGAACTCCGTAATGTGTACACAAATCCCTTTGCCTCACGATACCAATTAAGCTATAGGTAAGATGTGTGCCATCCCTTCAATAGCTTAACCATTCACTCGAACCGTATTGGATTATCTGTCCGTTGATTGACTCCTCAATCAACGAGCATGGCCATGCATTTCGAATCCATTACCTCGAGGGCACAGATATCTCTCCAAAGGAGGGGCAAATTCCATCTTGATCACTCACATCCCACTCCATGTTTCATAGCAAACCCGAAAACTATCTTTATAACTACCCGATTACGAAATAGCGTTTGATAGTCCCAAAGTAGGCTACTAGACATGTTGGAATCCATGGTGATCTCGAGTCTAAGGACTTTGTACCAACACTACCCGAGACCAACTAATGGCACATTAATTCCCGTAGTGTCTCATGGTGGGTCTATCCAACAATGTGTTCTCTAACACATGTGTTCATGTTTATTGATTTGGTATCTCCATACCCATGATCTATGAGACATGATCATCAATCAATAGACATGCCGATCTTAGAATCATATTAATTCCAATAATATGATATATGATCAGGGATCATTTAGAAATAGATTCATACATATAGAGTCTCATAAATAAGTCACGTACTTATTGATCAATACAAGATGTCTATTTCATGAAACTGAATAACACTTTATTCATAAATACATAAACATTGATCATGATATCAAACATCTCCATGTTGCCTCTAGGGCATATCACTAACAGTTGGTATATCTCGAGATCGATGAAGTCATCACGGGCGTCTTGTTGTCGATGGATACGTCACTTACCACTTAAAAAATAATTAGCTGTAAATGCGAGTACTTATGCCAAATCTAGGACTTAAACTTGAGTGGACTGATTCCACCACAAAATAACTTGGATTTGGAGTTGATTGCATTTGCGAAAATCCTGAGTCCTCATAGCTCAGTGTAGATTAGTTGATATTTATATATTATGTTTTATATTGTAAGATGTTTTATTTTGTTCTAAGCTAAACTAGATTATAGAAAACGTAGAAACATCTAAAAATAATCTAATTAATTTCACTAAATCTACCAATATATATAATATTTTATATTTATTTTTATGTGTTGTACGTGCTGCTATAAAATTTGTTTGAACTTAAATAAGTTTAACTTAGAAGAAACTGTGGTCGATAAAAATCTATCACCAGTTTGCGTGTTGTCTCTTTAGAGGAAGATTTTTATACAGTTTCGAATCCTTTTGGAGCAATAATTAACCTAGTCCTGTTGGTATTGATATATATGAAAAGAGTGGGCGTGGATTCTCTGACTTAAGTCAGAGTGACTTTGGGTCACTGACATGTGGGCCCCGCGCGAGATGGGCCTACATGTCAGTGACCCAAAGTCACCTGACTTAAGTCAGACAATCTCTCCCGAAAAAGAGTATGGTTAAAATAGATGTATGTGGACCTAGTCACTTATCTCTATGGGAATCCCGATGAGAGGGTGCTCGGAGGATGGGTCGTTGAGAACTTCTTGACGGATGTATCGCTTGATGGATCATGATACTTGATAGTTGGTTAGCTTTTCCCCCTCTTTGACCCTCGGCGTATTTATACTCTTAGGTTCTCCCATAGATGAAAAGAACTTGTAGAAATATTCGTGTAAGCCTTCGGTATAGTCATGGTCAAGTCTGATTGGGTTTCTAAAGTCTTTTTTAAAAAAACTTCACCGGGGAGGGGGGCAAGATGACCCACCTGAATTATATTATGAGGAAGAACAACCACTCAAAAAGAGATGGCAGAAGGTACACTGTACAGAAACAAAAGTAAGGAGGAATTACAAAGTAGCAGAGTTTCGTATAGCATCAAGAAACAGTTATTTCCAACTAGAAATAAGGTCCCTTTCTGAAGGTTTTAGTCTATGCACCCACAGGATGGTGTCATCGTAGTAGAGCTTTAGAAGTCTTGAGCAGGAGGGCGTCTGATTATTAAAAACCACTTCATTCCTGTGGTTCCAAATTCTCCAGAAGCAGAGAAGATAGAACGCCTAGAAGTGAGAGTTGGAGATCATCGCTGGGGGTCGTAGAGTCCCTATTGCCTTGATTGAAGTTATATTTGGAGTGATCCCTATGAAGTTCCAGGAGGTTGCGGCCAGCTCACACTGAAGGAAAAAATGTCCAGCTGATTCATCGTAGAGCTTGCATACTTCACACAGTTTTGTGTCAATAATATTTCTTTTTTTTGGAGATTCAACCTAGTGGGTAGCCTGTCCTTTGCCATGAGCCATGCAAAGAATTGCACTCGGGGTGGCATGAAGTTTTTCCAGATGAATGTCCAGTTCGGGCAGGTTGTAGGGCGTGATTTGAGGCCGCGGTAAAGCTTGGAGCAAACCATAGGGTATTGCTTCTCCTGAAACAGTATTTTTCTCATGTCCTCATGTTGAGATAGCTGAATGTCCTGCAGTAGCAAATCCAAGTTGTTTTTCTCTTCAGATGCTTGCGTGGTGAATCTCGGTTGCCATAGAATATTTATTGAATGTAACATCTCCCGCACAGAACAATACCCTGATTTTCAATTGGAATAAAGTGCGGGGAATTTTTCTTCCAGGGTCTCCGGTAGTAACCAATTGTTGTGCCAAAAGGAAGTCTTGTTTCCATCCCCGATTTGTACTTGCATGTTTTCTCGGTAAAGAGGCAGAGTTTTTGCCAAACTTTTCTAATGAGTTCCAAGTTTGCATTCTCCGAGATGTAGATTCTGCTGCCGGTGTTCATTCCAGATGAGACATGAAGTTTATGTATGTTCTTCATCAACAGGCATGCATTTTGAGTCTCCAAATCTTTAACTCCCAAACCACCAAACTTTTTTTCAATGCAAATATCTTCCCAGGCGACCAGAAATCTGCCCCGGAGCAAAGAGTCTTCGCCTGTCCAGAGGAAGGATCTTCTTTTTTGTCAATAGCTGCAAACACCCCCTTTGGGAGCTCCATGGCTTCCATAGCATAAATAGGCAATGACGAAAGAACTACGTTTATCAACACTAGTCTATCTGTGTAAGGCAGTAGAGACGCTTGCCAACTTGCCAGGAACTTGTCCTGTCTAGAGATGACCGGGGACAAGGCTTCCAATTTTAGCTTGGTATGGGAGAGAGGCAGACCCAGGTAAGTCTGGGGGAAATTTTCCAGCTTACATGGTAGGATGTTTCTCAAATTTGTCGCTTCTTCCTGTTGGACATGAATGCAGACCATTGTGCTTTTTGAATAATTTATCGCCAGACCAGTCGCTAGGCTGAAGTCATCCAATATATGTTTGATAATCAGGATATCCTCAATCGATGCTCTACAGACAATGAGGGTGTCATCAGCATACTGCAGGGTTGACGGAGGCAAGGCAAGATTCAGAGGATGAGCAAATTCACTTTTTTGTAACAATCTCTGCAGCACGTCAGCGACGATTAAGAAAAGGTAAGGAGACAAGGGGTCACCTTGTCGTAAGCCTTGTCTACAAGGTATCCATCTTCCTGGGATCCCATTCAGGATGACAGCTGATTGTGCTGTGGATAGAAGATTTAGCATCCATGCATTCCATAAATCTCGAAAACCTCTGCAAGATAAAATTGTCATGAGGTTGTCCCATTGAACTGAATCAAAGGCCTTTGCAAAGTCAAGTTTGAGCACCACGGCCGGTGCTTTCCTTTTGTGGCAGCATTGAACTAGTTCTGTTGCGTAGATTAAAGTTTCAGAAATATTTCTCCCACATAGAAATCCTGTCTGATCAAGCTGAATTATCTTGGCTAGCTCTGGTTGCAGCCTGTTAGTGATAACCTATGGAATCAGTTTTAGGGAACAATTTTGCAATGAGATTTTGGCGAAAATTTTCAGGCTTTGGTAATTTTCCTGGCTTTTGGATCAGCACAATGTAAACCTTGTGTTGTCACTTTTTTTAGCAAAAGGTACGAGCACGATCGAATCACCTAAAGCCTTGCGGTGGTTCTTGGTACAGAGTCGCCAACCACTTCAATCTAGCAAAAACTAGAACAAAGTAGGTTTTATAGATCAAATCGGCTAGCGGAACTGATTTAGATGGATAGATTGATAACTACTCGTCTCGTGAGCAAACGGAAAGTTTTCAAGACAAACTTACAAAGAAGTGTCGCACTCTCGCAGCGGCGGCGGACGGTTTTCAGCGCAAACCGACAAAGATGGATTAAACTAGAGCAAAGTAGAAAAATATGGCTGAAAGTAAAGAAAACGATTCAAATAGATTGATTGTATGTTGTGTGTTTCGATATTACAATTGAACCGGCCTTGGCCCTTATATAGGGGTTGGTCTTGCCCTCCACAGGCCCTTCTTCACGTCCAATTCGGGATAAACATGTTTGGAAACCCGAGATATACCGTATGGAAGAAGGAAACCCGAATACCGACAAAGTCGTCTAGGTTTCAGACTCTGCCGGTCAGACCGGCCATATGCCTTCGGTCTGACCGGCCCCACTGCCCGGTCTGACCGGCCTATACACGGCGGTTAGACCGGCCTCTCCGAAGAAACCAGCAAATTTCCAAATATTGACAATCTTTCCTATTTTGATTCCTAGGTGCCAATTTTGGATGTAAACACATACTTCCCTGCCTTTTATGATGAACATCGTGAATCTAAAAGCACAAGACATGTTAATACTTTGGACGATAATTCAATTATTGGCCACAAAACTCCCTAAGCATCTTGCCAAATACTCGGGAAGTATTTCTTCAGATATTTACCGTTGATAGCCCGCTGAAACCGTTCTCCTTGAAGCGTCTTCAAGAAATACGCATTACCTCGAACGATTCCATATATCCGATAAGGTCCCTCCCAACTAGGCGACCACTTACCGAATTCTTTATATCGAGAACCTAAAGGCAAAATAGTCTTCCATACTAGGTCTCCTACTTGGAACGTCTTTGTCTTCACCCTTCTGTTGTATGCTTTAGCCACTCTCTTCTTTTCTTTTTCTATTTCTTCCAAAGCCTTCAAACGTTTGTCGACCACTTCATCAAGGTTATCACCCATCAAAAACCTGTAGTCTTCAGCTGACAAATCATCTTGCTTTATATATCGAAGAGAGCCAAGATTTACCTCAACCGGTAAAACGGCTTCTTGTCCATAAACAAGCTCAAAAGGGGTCACCTTGGTGGCACCATTCTTAGATATCCTGTGTGCCCATAAAGCTTCAGAGAGCACCTCATGCCACCTTCTCGGATGTTCCTCGACCTTCTTTTTGATTAGCTTCAACAATGTCTTATTTACTCGGCTTGTCCATTAGCCTGAGCGTAGTAAGGAGACGAACTCAACAACTTAATTCCATAAGATTCGGCCATATTCTTCACTTCTTTAGACATAAAAGAAGCTCCTTGATCTGTAGTTAATGTTTGAGGAATGCCGAATCTATGGATAATATGCTTCAGAATAAAATCAATTACCTTCTTATGCGTCATATTCCTGAGCGGCACGGCTTCGGCCCACTTAGTGAAGTAATCCGTCGCAACTAGCACGAACCGATGCCCCTTTGAAGATGGAGGATAAATCTGACCAACAAAATCTAAAGCCCACCCCCGGAATGGCCATGGCTTAATTATAGGATTTAACACCGAAGCCGGTGCCAATTGGACATTGCTGAACCGTTGACAAGATTCACAACCTTTATAGTATCTGAAGCAATCCTCAATCATCTTCGGCCAATAGAACCCTTCCCTTCTAAGCAACCAGTTCATTTTATGGGCCGATTGATGAGTCCCGCAAATTCCCTCGTGAACTTCACCCATAGCAACCTTAGATTGATCGATATCTAAACATTTTAATAACACACCATCTATATTTCGGCGATATAGCTTTTCATCAAGCAAAGTATATTTATACGCTTGCCGCCGAATTTTCCGATCAACCCTAAGACTAGGATCTTTCAAATAACTAATCAAAGGAACTCGCCAATCATTTACTGTTTCCAGGGCACACACATCCGAATTTCCACCTAATTCGGCCTCTGTATCGAAAAGATTGTGCCCCCCAGCATCTTCTGTGAAGTCGGTCTGACCGGCCAGGCAACGCCGGTCAGACCGGAAACCAACCGCGGTCAGACCGGCAACAGAGCGCCGGTCAAACCGGATGCCATCCACAGTCAGACCGGCGACAATGCGCCGGTCAGACCGCCTACGTTTGCCTCTTTGCCAATTTCGCCCAAAAAACTATACTCAAGCACCGGTTGATCCAATATGAAAAATAAACCCCTTTTGATGCTATAACCAGATGTTTGTTGAGCTAAGTCATTTGCCCTAGAATTTTCATTCCTGGCAATATGCTTAATAGAAAATTCATCGAAACTGGCAATAATATCTAGGCATTGATCCAAATACCTGTTCAATGATCCGTCGAAGCATTTGTAGACCCCGGCAACTTGTGCACCACCAATTCTGAATCACCGAAGGCTTCTACATGTGTAGCTCCAACGATCTCCATTACTTTTAAACCGAATAATAAAACATTGTATTCGGCTTGATTATTTGTACAATAATATTCTAAACGAACCGATGCCTCAAAGCATTGACCATTGGGCGAAATTAAAACTACACCTATGCCTTGACCCTCCTTACACGAAGAGCCATCAAAATAAACTTTCCAAGGTGTAATACTGACTAAACAGACTTCATCTCCATAATCAATGTCTACATGATGATCTACTATAAAGTCCACTACAATCTGGCCCTTCATAGATTTCAATGATTCATAGGCCAAATCATTTTCAATCAATGTATACGCCCATTTGCCAATTCTACCACTTAGAATTGGCCTTTCCAACATGTGCTTAACAACACCGGTTTGACAAGTAACTATGCATGTACTAGATAACAAATAATGATGCAACTTGGTACAAGCATAGTACAAGCAAAGACAAAGCCTCTCTACAAATACATACCTCGTTTCGGCATCCAGAAGACGACGACTTAAATAAGTAATTATGTACTCCTTGGCACCTTCCTCTTGTGTCAAAACGGCTCCAATAACTTTGTCTTCAGCAGCAATATACAGCCGAAACGGAATTCCGGCTTTAGGAGCTCGCACCATAGGCGGAGTAGATAAATATTTTTTTCAAACCTTCAAACGCCTCCTGTTGTGCTGCCCCCAAGTAAAATCGGCTTCTTTCTTCAAGCGTAGAATAGGCACAAAAGCATCGATTTTACCTGCTAGGTTAGATATGAATCTTCTCGAATAGTTTACTTTACCTAGCAACCTCTGAACTTCTCTCTTGCATGCCGGCGCTTTGAAGTCTTGAATCTTCTCAACCTTCTTAGGATCGATTTCAATTCCTCTCTCATGCACCATGAACCCTAAGAATTTTCCCACCGACACACCGAAGGCACACTTGAGTGGGTTCATCTTCAAACCATACCGACACATCCTCTCAAAGGCTAACCTCAAATCGGCCATATGTCCATCCATATCATCCGATTTGACCACAATATCATCAATGTAGATTTCTAGGATAAAACCTAACAAATCATGGAAAATTAGGTTCATCGCTCTTTGATATGTGGCGATGGCATTCTTTAACCCGAATGTCATGACTACCCACTCAAACAACCCGACAAATCCTGGACATCTAAAGGCTGTCTTATACATATCCTCCTCTCCCATGAAAATTTGGTTGTAGCCGGCATTGCCATCTAAAAAACTAATCACTCTATGACCTGAGGCATCATTTATTATCATGTCGGCTATAGGCATAGTATACTCATCTTTAGGAGTGGCTTTATTTAAGTCTCTAAAATCTATGCAAACCCTAATTTTGCCGCTCCCCTTCTTTTCTACCGGTACTATGTTAGACACCCATTCCGCATACCGGCACGGCCTAATAAACCCTGCTTTCAATAATCGGTCTATCTCTTCTTTGACACGATCATATATAAGTGGGTTAAACCGACGAGGAGGTTGTTTATAAGGCCTAAATACTGGTTTTATCGGAAGCCGATGCTCAACAAGATCACGGCTAAGTCCAGGCATTTCATGGTACTCCCATACAAAGCAATCACTATATTCTCTAAGCAGCGCGATCATCTTAACTCTATGACCGGCTCTCATATTTTTATTTATGAAGGTCGGTCTTGGTATGCTCCCATCTCCTATGTCTATTTCTTCTAATGGGTCGGCTGATGTGAACCCTTGACCGAGCTTCTCTACCTCGTCAAAATCCTCTATAGTTTCTCTAATATCGTTCTTTGTTGACCAATATTCTTGAACTCTTTTTTGTAACCATTCCAAATTGGTTGTTTTATTCATCATACAAAGTAATGTCACCAAGCCATGCTAAACTAGCCGGCTTTACAGAAATGGGTACAAAGCCTTCTTTGGAAACACTAATAAAATCAAAACTAGAAAGATCTAGCCCTGATAAGCACTGCATGTCTCCATGTTTCCATCCCACAGAAACATTGGCCATGGCAACCTCAGCCGATGTATCCGCCTGAACTACCTCAACCTCATCACCATCCCATTGTACTAGGCACTGATGTAAAGTAGATGAGACGCAGCAGTTGGCATGAATCCAACACCGCCCCAAGATGACACTATAGTTACCTTGTACATCGACGATGAAGAAGGAGGTAGGCAACGTCTTGTTCCCCACCGTAAGCTCCACGGACAAGATCCCCTTCGCCTCTGTTGACTCGCCGTTGAAGCCGTTGAGAAGCATGTTGGTCTTCTTCAGCTCCGCCTCTTCGCGACCCAACTTCTTGAAGAGGGAGTAAGGCATCAGGTTCTCCGCCGCGCCTCCATCCACTAGCATCCTCGAGACCGGCTTCCCATCAATGTGGCCCTTCAAATAGAGAGGCTTCATGTGACGGTTGGACTCGTCGGGCTTCTCGAAGACCGCATCCTTCGGACCTAGTGACATTTGAGCAACCTCGGCCTCATCCATGGCGCAAAACTCCATGGGCAACATGAAAACCATGTTGATATCCATGTTCTTGCCGGACGATGCCTCCATAGCCGGTTGTTCATCCTTTTGAACAACTACCGGCTTCTCAGCAATTGATGACTTACGCTTCCACTCCTTCGCAGGCGGTGATCGCAACTCATCAAACTCCCTGTCTCTCCTCTCTTCGACTTCCTTCTCTTTCAACTCAGAAGCACGAAGATGCTGCAACCTCCTCTTCTGGGTAGCCGTCAAATCCTCAGGCATCCATCTAGGATTCGGCTCTGTTCCAGGAGGCAAATAATGTCCCCTGTTACCTTTACCCGAAGAGGGAACGCCCTAGTACCCTTCTTCTTGGAACGACGGTCGAGGCCGAAGCCTGGTGGCAGTCGAGGCCGGTCTCGCTATCTTCGGTCGGCCCGGCGGCCGGCCCGGTCGGGCCGGAGCGAGTATCGACCCGCCGGACGGCGCGGTCGACCGCTCATAGCACCGCGGTCGACCGACCCGACGACGGCGCGGTCGACCGCTCCTGCGGTCGGGACGACCGAAGGCTCGGTCGGGCCAGCTGCGAGCTGCGGTCGACCGGCCAGAGCGGTGCCGTCTCGATCATTTGTTGTCTGCGCGGCATCCTTCGCGGCTTCGGTTAGGGGGCCAAATATCAACTTAGCCTCCTTGCCAGATGGTACCGGCACATCGTACGATCCTATCTTGATAGTGATCGCCTCTGAAGTCCTCTCCTCGGGCTTGGTGCGCTTGTATGCCCTCTTCTCGCCATCAAACCGGTCCTTTGTGAGGAACCGGCTTCCACTAGCAGTGGACGCATGCCCTCGCGGCGATCCCCTCTCCCTCTCCATCCTTGGTGACCCTGCATTGGAGGCATGTTGTACATAGGCGGGGGTGCCCCCAAGGCATAAAGTAAGGGAACGGATAACCTGGAGGCGGCATCGGGCACGGTCCCCATGGCATGACTTGAGGACAATACGGGAATGGCGGCTCCAAAACCTTTGACGAAGAACCAAATCGCTCCTTAGGGGGCGATCTTGGTCTCTTTCCCTTGGCATGCTCCTTCTCGGCGCTCTTCCTCTTGTACTTGTCAAGGAGCATGTCGAAGGTCACCTTGGGCTTGTGGGGCTTCCTCGACGTAGATGCCTTGGCCTTATTCTCCTTCCATGTCCCAACCTCTGGGCTCTTTGGCACAAGCATCTTGGGCCTAGGCTCCCCAATGACAACGTCCTTTCCCTTAGCCGATTCGGCTTGCTCCGGCCGAATCAACACCTTCTTGCCATCAAGATCGATGGTATTCACCAGGAAAGGATCACTGTCAAGCTTCATCTTCGGGCCCTCGGTGAATTTCAACCGTCCTTCCTCTATGGCTGATTGAACCTGCCGACGAAAAACATTACACTCATTAGTAGAATGCGAATAAGAATCGTGCCATTTACAATAAGAACGACGCTTCAATTCTTCTAATGAGGGTATGATGTGGCCTTTAGGTAAGTTGATCTGTTTTTCCTGCAGAACATAGTCAAAAATCCTATCACACTTGGCCACATCGAAACTGTACTTAATCTCAGTCTGTCGATCCTTGGAGGAGTCAGCGTCAAGTTAGAACAAACGAAGGGTTTGTTCTTATTTTTCCAAGACCACTCAGTGACATACATGTCATGATCGCCCTCATCAGACTCAGAATCACTAGTAGGACAGCCGATCATGCTAACATGAGGTTTCTTATCACTGGGCCTAACAAACTTTTTAGCATCTCTGACTCGGCTTTCCTGAGCCAGAGCCTTCTGCATTACTTGACTAACATCAAGAAATTGTTGGCCATCTAAACTTTCTTTAATGGAAGTAAGCAACCCATTGAAAGCGAGGTCGGCCAAGTCTCTCTCGGTTATACTCAAGCTAAAACATCGGTTTCTAGCATCTCTAAATCTTTTAATATAATCGGCAACAGACTCATTATATTTTTGCCTAACCGATGTCAAGTCACAGAGTCTAAGCTCAGTCTCACCAGTATAAAAGTAATCATGAAACTTCTATTCTAACTGAGCCCAAGTATGAATAGAGTTAGCCGATAAAGATGTAAACCAAGTAAAAGCAGTACCGGATAAAGATAAAGAGAATAAGCGCAATTTAAAAGCATATGAAGTGCTAGCCTCCCCGCATTGCGCTAAGAATTGGCCGATATGTTCCCATGTGGTCCTATTATCATCTCCACTGAATTTGGTGAATTCAGGGACTCTATAACCACGAGGATATGGGATATTAATGAAGTAGTCAGGACACGGCTTTTGGTAAACCTTAGCACGATTCCTGGGCTCAATTCCAAACGACTCTCTAATGATATTCCTGATTTGTTCCTCCATATTTTCAGGCCTAGGTGGGTCGGGCACGACCGGCGGCCTAAAGGGTGGCTGTTGCGGCGCAATATTGTCATATTGACCATCTCTCGTGTCGCGGGGATATCCCCTATTAGGATCATTGTATTGGTTGGGGACATGCGGGGGAACCGGTGCATGAACAGTGGCCACAGGGGAGTCGTGAGCGGGAACGTGGTATAGAACCGAGTTGCCCGTGATGGGATCTACCTCCTGCACTGGCACTAGAGCACCGGTCTGACCGGCCATGGGCCCAGTCTGACCGGCCATGGGCCCGGTCTGACAGGCTAAGTAAGGCGCGGTCTGACCGGCCATATAGCCGCCGGTCAGACCAGTGTAGTATGAGTGCGGGCCGGCCTGACGGTTGGCCTGACCGATGTATGGCGAGCCGGTCAGACCGACGTAAGGTGAAATAGTCAGACCGGCCATAGGGCCGGTCAGACCGCCATATTGTGTTCCGGTCAGACTGGCCGTCGGGCCGGTCAGAACGAGATACGATGGGCCGGTCGGACCGGCCATAGGGCCGGTCGGACCGACGTAGTGAGGACCGGTCAGACCGGCCGTAGGGCCGCCGACCGCGAGGCGGCGAACTACTTTCGCGGGGCCTTGGGCAATTGCCCCGTCGGTCTTACGAATATGTGGTTCACGGGGGGCTGGCCTCCCATTGCAATCGAGGTAGGCGGCGAATCGGTCGCGAGGGGACCGGATTTACCGCTCACATGCGCTTTAAACAACCTATTAAAACAAGCCTCCATAGCGGATTCAATCTTATTGTTCACAGCGGCGGTAACGGACTCATCCACCGTACTAGCAACAAGTTTTTGAATAGGCATAGAGATGTGATCAGCGCTTACCTCGCCGCGAGTTACCTTGAGCGGGCTCCCGGGCTTGATGATGACGCCATGTCGCGTTTTGGTGCAAGATTGATCTAGCACCTCCTGAGTGATCGCTCGAATGCGCTCCTCCATTATTTGGCGAGCCTCCCCATCCAAGTCGTCCAACGAGATGTGGACAACGTTGGATGGTTCCACGTCCTGCACCACTTGCTTGGACATGGCGGCGTCGAATCCGAGTTGGCGTCGTGTCTTCCCTAGTGGAGTTGCCAAAAATCGTGTTGGCACCTTTTTTTTGGCAAAAGGTGCGAGCACGATCGAATCACCTAAAAGCCTTGCGGTGGTTCTTAGTACAGAGTTGCCAACCACTTCAATCTAGCAAAAACTAGAACAAAGTGGGTTTTGTAGATCAAATCGGCTAGCGGAACCGATTTAGAAGGATAGATTGATAACTACTCGTCTCGTGAGCAAACAGAAAGTTTTCAAGACAAACTTACAAAGAAGTGTCGCACTCTCGCAGCGGCGGCAGACGGTTTTCAGCGCAAACCGACAAAGATGGACTAAACTAGGGCAAAGTAGAAAAATATGGCTAAAAGTAAAGAAAACGATTCAAATAGATTGATTGTATGTTGTGTGTTTCAATATTACAATTGAACCGGCCTTGGCCCTTATATAGGGGTTGGTCTTGCCCTCCACAGGCCCTTCTCCACGTCCAATTCGGGATAAACATGTTTGGAAACCCGAGATATATCGTATGGAAGAAGGAAACCCAAATACCGACAAAGTCGTCTAGGTTTCGGACTCTGCCGGTCGGGCTGGTCATATGGCTTGGTGCAGGCCAGGCCCCATCCCTGGTCCGACCGGCCTATACACGGCGGTCGGACCGGCCTCTCCGAAGAAACCAGCAAATTTCCAAATATTGGCAATCTTTCCTATTTTGATTCCTAGGTGCCAATTTTGGGTGTAAACACCTTGTTTATCCTTGCCAGTTATGCCTTGTTTTCGTGGAATTGGTGCAGGAGATTTTGTAGGTGACCGGCAACCGTGTTCCATGAGGCTTGGTAGAAGCTTGGTCCAAAACCATCTGGGCCAGGGGCACTATCACGATCCATTTGCATTAACGGGTGTCTTGATTTCTTCAAGTGAAAAGGTTGAACAATGTTGTCGATCTGAATCTTGGGATGGTTAAAGTAGAATTGAGGTCAAAGTTACAGGTTGTTGACTTGTTGTTTCCCATGGAAAAGAGAAAATACACATACAACAATTGAGCTTTTAAGTGGTGACCGTAGATGTTTACTTCCTGAAAGTCGAGGCACCTTATTGCATTTTTCTCATTTTCCTTGAAGCATGTGCATGGAAGGATTTGGTATTTGTCCCGGAGAACTGAACTTTTTTTATTTTAGCTCTTTGTTTCCAATAAGCAGTCTCTTGTTGGCCTAGATATGATAGCTTTTTTTGCAGTAAATCTCGAAAGGACACTCCATTGGAGAGCAGGTACTAATTTCTTCCAAGGAATCGATGTAGTCAATGACCAGGAGACAGTTGTTTTGACATGTCTGGATGAACTTATTGTCTATTTTCCATTTCTTTGCTAACTGACGAGCTCGTTTGATGTTATTATTTAGCGCTTTTGTAGCCTCAACATGTGAGTCAGGGGCAGACCAGTTTGAGAGAACAAAGGGCATGTAATCTGGTTTTAGAATGGCAGAGTTCTCAAATCGAAAGATCACACTTTTAGGAATGGTCGTTTGAACAAAAAGCCAAAGAGGCACATGGTCAGAGGTGGTGCGAGTTTCAGAAGTCAGAGAGCAGTTTGGTAGCAACTCATTCCAAGCAGGGTTGAAGAACTCCTTGTTAGTTCTAGTTAGGGTCGGAGTGTGGCGTTTGTTAGACCAGGTGTAAAGTCTGTCGAAGAGAGGTAGTTGGAGGAGAGCTAGATCCTGGATTGTTTTATTGAAGAGGTTCACCAAATGGAGATCAAAATTCACATTGTTTTTGTCATAAGGGTGTCTGATATGGTGGAAGTCACCGAGGATTATCCAAGGTCCAGTGATGTAAGAAGATAGCTTGATCAAGCGGCTCAAAAAGACTTGTTTGTCTTCTCTGTGGGTTGGGGCATACACATTCGTTACTACAAAAGTGATGTTTGATAGAGTGTGGAGAAATTTAAAGTGAGGGAAAATTCTCTCGAGATGAAACTTATTTTGGTGAAAAGATTTGAGTTCCAAGCAATAAGTATTCCCCCACTAGTCCCATTCGCATCTAGGTGTTGGAAAGAGGTGAGATTAGCAAGTAGGAAAGAGCGGTCTTTAGTGTTTTCTATCAAGGAGAGTTTTGTTTCCTGGAGTAGAGCAATAGCAGACATGGTGGACTGAAGCATCTTACGAACATCATAACATTTGGAAGTCCCTCGAGCCACGTGCATTCCAACACAGAAAGGAAAAAGAACTAGAAGTAGGAATCATAGAAGGTTCAGACAACACATAACAAAAAACAAAAACAAATGCAAATCTCTTCGTCTAGGAAAGGAGAATGACACATGGCTACATGACTTGGATTTCACACCGAACCTTCCAATAACAGTTGACCTCGTCAGTCAGCTTGTCCACCTTCGGGAAGCAGTTCAGGGTACCCAGCTAGAGAGTGAAGAAGCAGACCAGATCGTGTGGAAATTTACAGGCCATGGTAACTATACGGCCTCCTCGTCCTATCGAGCGTAGTATTGCGGGATGACCAACTCAATTCTCAACACTATTGTTTGGAAAGTTTGGGCGCCAGGCAAAAGCTAATTCCATGCCTGGCTCAATCATCCAAAACAGGGTCTGGACCTCTGATCGGCTCGCTGCAAGGGGATGGAAAAACAACGGGCATTGTCCACTCTGTCGACGGGAACCTGAGACGGCCCTGCACCTATTTGCCGAGTGCAGATTGTCCTTAAGAATCTGGTGTCACATAGCCTGTTGGCTTGGCTTTGAGCAGCTGGAACCAACTCAGTGGGAGGAGGCCCTTTCAATCAGACAATGGTGGGAGAATCTGGCAAATACGCTGGGAGTGCCAAAAGAAGGATTCCTATCCATGATTATGCTGGTCGTCTGTGAAATTTGGAAGGAGAGAAATAGAAGGATCTTCGAGAACAAAGAAGCGGCAATGAACTCCCTCCTGGCAACAATCAAAGAGGAAACTAGACTCTGGTGTCTAGCAGGAGCTAAAAGGCTACGTGAGATTATCCCGTAATCTGTATAGTCAAAGTGTACATATACACAAGCTTTTCTTTTCTTAACCCTTTGCCCTAGGGCTGTATTTTTCTCCTACTTTATTCAATTAAAAGGCACACTCGTGCCATTTTCCGTTCAGAAAAAAAACAAAAGACAAAAAAGAATAGAGTACAAAAGGGAGGAGTGAAAAAAGAAAAGTAAGGGAACAGGATAGCAGTAAGGTAGAAAGATGGGTTGAGCTGATCGTGGCGTTTCATCTGCAGGGCCTGCACTTGGGCTGCGGATGGCTTGTTCATATCACTAGTTTCAGCATCGGTTCTAGCTCCTTCATCGCCTTCCCATCAAGGTTGCAAGCCTTTGCTATTTCTTTCATTGCTTGAGGAGATGGTATTTGCTGATCACTAAGGAGATTGAACTTTTTGAGAACTTGTTGCAGAATCACCAAGCATGTGGCCACTTTTCCTTTAGTGCCTTAGTTCTGACTGCCTTAGCTTTTACTGACTCATAGAGTTTTGCTTCCTTTTCTGCAAGTCTACCACTCTCCCTTTTCTTAGCAGACTTATCAATGTTCCTTTTGTTCTTTCCTTTCTTACTTATTTCAATGACTTCGTGGGTTTCCTCATCCAACTCCTCAAATTCTTTGTTAGACCAACCATCGGCATTCCCTTGTGCCTCTGTGTCATCTGAGGGGTTAGATTGAAGTTCGTCAACGAAAGCATCACTTATGGCTTCACAAACCTTTGGTAAGGATGGCATGGCCAAAGGCTGAATGTCTTGATGCACTTGAATTTGCTTGTCTAATTGTGGTAAAACACGGGCCTGCTGATCTGATTGAATCTGCACAAAGGACAACATAGGGTTGTCTGTGATCTCTGGTTGTACACCTGGGAGACTTGTTTCTGAAAGTGCATCTAGCCTCCTAAGTGAGTTTTAGTGGTTAATAACAAAATGGTTAAGTGACTAATGTGTTTTAGTTGAGATAAGTGCATGTGATTAGTCCCAAAAGTGCTTAGGTGTGCGGAGTGTGCGCAAAGAAACCCCCCATCAACAAATGCAAAGCAGCGAGAGGATTCAACACCTTATTTAAATTTTCATTTTCATTTACTTTTGAGTTTTAGGGAAACCGTACTATCAAGAGAGGTTTCAAGTTATGGCCTGAGAAGATCTAAGTGCTTAAAGTTGAAAACCTGAGGAGAGAGATTTTTCAAGCAATTTTTCTAAAATTTGCCCCTTTCAGGATAGAGAGTCCTGATCGGTAGTTCCGGGGTTCTTGACTGGAACTTCCGGGCATCTTCGCCAGCATAATTCCTAAGTGTTGACTGAAAGTTCCGGAGGTCCCTGACCGGAACTTCTGGACACCTCTTCAGTTCAAATGTGAGCAACGGCTAGATGATGTCAGCACGAACTTATAAATATCCCATACCCTCTCCAGCTCACTTTTGGCAATCCAACTTTCATTTTTCTGTCCCCTAGCCTCTCCCATGGTATTCTAGACCACTCCACTTTGTTCTTGAGCCTAGGAAGTGAATTTGTGAGAGAATTGAGGGTTTATGAGAGGTTTTGTGAGGGTGAGAGAGCTACGATGACTTGAGCACTTGGTGATTCTCGTTGGGCTGTGGTTTGATGATTATTACTCTTGTAGGGTGACCTCCTAGACGATTAGGTGTCTCCCACAAGTATCCGTTGATTTGTGGATTGACTCAGGAAGGTTTGTGAAGGTTTTCCTCACCTCCACAAGGAAACGAGGTATGTTTAGTGAAATCCCGAGCTGAGCCTTCGGAGGTGGTCTTGGTAGAGCGATCCTTATTCGTGGTACTTGCTAGGGAATCAAGTTGTGGATCTTTACGATCACTTGATCTCTAGCGAAGAACCTAGGAATGTTGGATTGAAAACCGGAGACTTCTTCCTAGGGCTTTGCTTGGTGAAGCAAGGGGTTAATCGAGACCCAGCTCTTCGGAGTTCCTCAACAAAGAATAGGATTCTTTGAATCCGAACTTTGGGAAAAAATTCCTTGTTTCGCTTGTGTATGTTCTTCACTTTCTGTAAAGCTTTTCTGTATTCTGCTTATTTTGCCTTATCACCTGCACATAGGCTAGTCTTGAAAGTCCATGAGACTCGAGATCAGAACCTCGAAGTGCTAGAACACCGAAAGTTTTGGAACAGAACACCGGAAGTTTCGGTCAGCCTGAGTTGTCCGAAAGTTTCAGAGTTCCTGTCAGGAAGTTTCGGTCCCTATTGTTTTCAACCGTTATGATTTTTAAGTGATTTTTAGGAACGCCTATTCACCCCCGTCTAGGCGACATCTATGGGCTTTGAGTTGCTGGGGAGCGAAGGAAGGAAGAGTACAGGTTGAGGAGTAGGTGCAAGATTTCTACCTCCTTGGAAACCTGGAGGGAAGTTGTTGATGTTCTGATTATGCCTTGGTTGTTGTCTGTGACGGAGTCTTGATGAATTTGATCCTGAACGAGCATAGTTTGGCTGAGATGGACCATAATAGGGGGGAACCTTCGTATGTAATTGCCATATTTGTCCTCATTTTCTTCTATTGGCTAGGAACGAACCACAAAAATTGCTGCAACAATGCCACGTTGATCTCTAGGGTTGTGCACCCACAAGTCATCAGGAACTTCAACTGAGTGGTGAGTTTGATCACGAGGCGAAGGGAAGAGTAGTCCTAACCAATAGAACACTGCTCATAAATCTCGAACACATTTCCAATAGGGTCGAAAGCAATCTCTATTTCCAAGGGATTCTAGTGTTCCAGAGGGAAGTTGTTAACGCCAAAATTTGGTAAGATTCTTTGACGGATTTGATTAAGGGAAGAGATCAACCATCCGATAAAATTTATCCAGAAGAGACTGAGTTCAAGAAGAAAATGTGAAGACCATGACATGATAGCTTAATTTATCTATTAATTAGGCATGGTTTAGTAATTTCCTTTTTATCTTTAGAAAAATATGTTTAGTGTTTGATGAGTACTTTATGTTTTTCCTTTTATCTTTAGGAAAGTTTGTGTCATGTCCAATCAGGACTCATATCGGCCCGTGGGTATAAATATGTACACCTGAGATCTTTGTAAATTATCTCCACAGATTAATATAATTACTTTCGGTGCATCGCCACCTTAGTCTTCTAGGTTTTATTTCGATGAGTTCTTGTTTTCGAGCATGGGCTGCATCGATTGAGTTTGATCTCCGGCAAGAAGTGAGTTCTGTCATCTTCACTTGGTGCTGGCACGGCTAGGAATTCCCTGGTTGAGTCCGATATTCTAATCAGGCCGACGCAAGTGTTGTCTATCTAATATATCATTTCTATCTTTAGTTCCATTACTATTTATAGTGATATCGGCTTAGTTAGGACTTTCTTGGTTAGGTCCAATATTCTGATCAAGTTGATGTTTCTTTAAACATAATGTCTCTATATATAGATTTTTTATATCCATCACATTAGACAGATTTATCGGTTCATTGAGTATTAAGTTATCACATACAATCTTGTGATGCATCGGTTAGGTCCGACCTACTAGATTGTTATTGATAATCTAAATCTTATTAAGCCGATAGATTATGCTAATGTTTCATCGAAGGGTTAACCGATCTTATTTGATGTGTTAGATTTCTCTTTGATGGTTTTACTGTCTTGGTTAATTTAATACATGACCAATTTGATCGGTGTCAGTTGACGGGATGATCGATAGTCCTCCGAGGGGGTTACCCAAGAAGGTGAAAGAGTGGTCTGGGCGTCTCACCGATGGGTCTGATGGTCGACTCAAACACTAAGCGAGCCAAGAGACAAAGGGATTTTTATATTGGTTCAGCCCTCCCGAAGGATAATAGGCCTACGTCTAGTGTTCTTTGTTTGGGTGGAGTATGATCAAAGTTTACAAGAGGGAATCAAACTGAACCCAGAGCGAACTCCCCCTCCCCAAACTCTCTCTTTCATCCCTTTTATAGTCCAAGGGGGCAGTTACAAAGGGGACTTGGAGCTCAAGAAAGCTTGGTCATAAAGTAAAAAGCAAATACATAGATCTCCTGAAAAGTGTAACCGTATCGTCTTGGACTCTGTTCGTCGTGGGCGTCTTGTGCGCTGCCTTCCCTCAGGATCTACCGTCTACCAGTGTCCTATGCACAGTGCTGTCAGATGATGTTGTTCCCTGTCGGGTGGTCTCCTGTTTGTCCTATCCGTGAAGCTTACCAAGGAATCCTCGCTCCCGAGGACGGGGCGTTCCTTTTAGGGTCGAGACAAAGAGTTGAGGTCGAGAGAAGCGGACAGGGGTCGGATCCGGGGGCAGGGGTCAAGACGCCCATCCTTGTATGAGGTCAGGCTGCCGGCCCCGGCCTGAGGTCCATCGGTATGCTTCTGCCGGTCTTCTTTCCCTTGCACGGGCTACCTCGAGGTGATATCCCCCACAACAGCCCTTGGGCCTAAGGACGAATGGGACATCTGTCCTTAGGATCCAAATTCTTCTAGGTTGTAGTCCCCAGTGGGTTCCCAAAGCCTCTCAAGCATGCTTTGGCAGGTGCACATGCTAGGTGTAGCCCCCGAGCCTGGAGTTGGATGGTATATCCAGGCCTAGGGTCAAGCTTGTAGCATCATTTTTTTACCCGTCTTCAGATTAAGCCATTGCCCGGAGGCTGATGGTGGTCGGCCGAGGTTGGCAAGTCATAGCCCAGAAGCTTATGACTACGTAGGTGAGGCCATAGTCCGGAGACTGATGGCGATCGGTGAGCTCGGCAAGTCCACTACCTGAAGGCTGAAGGTGGTTGTCGAGTCTGTCGGGACCACTGCCCGGAGGCTGATTGTGGTCAACCAAGGTTGGTTAGTCATAGCCCGAAGGCTGATGACTGCATCAATAAAGCCATCGCCCGGAGGCCGATGGCGATCGGTGAAGGGTTACGCGGAGGCTACGCTAGCCGAAAACAAAAACTTTTAACCGCGCAAACCAGGAACACTTGCAAGTAAGGGCCGATAGATCGTTACCGATTGGAGTGTGCAGCGGAAACAGCCAATCAGGGCTATCCGATCTAGAACAGCTTAGCCGATTCCCGCAAGCCGACAGCCGATACCCGGGGACAGCCGATTCGTAGATGCCGTAGCCGATCTGAGTCGTCCGACTATGTTCTCGCGCCTCGCTCCGATGCGCTCGACCGCAGCCGATTCCTCCATAGCCGATGAACAGCGCGCAACGTAGCAGCGCCTCTACCGGTATCCACACGTCCAGGGACAGAACGTCGAACACCCGTGTGCTAGCACGCGATGCAAGGCTAGGGTTTGGCTCGAAAGTGGGGAGGGTTTCCGTGGAGATTGATCTCGACGACTTCTATTGCGGATTCGGTTCAAAGCAGTACCACAACTCTCCACCCCTCGCCCCCTTTATATAGAGTTGGCCGAATGGGACTAGTGGCCGATCAGGACTCTATTTTGAATCGGATCCTATCCGAATCTCATAGAGTTGGCCGCCCATACGTCGTAAGCCCACAGGACTCTATCCGATCGGATCCCTATCCGATCGAGCCGTATCCGAGTCCAACTCGAATGCCTGTTCTTATCCCCTTAAGCGTGCGACCCTGTAGGTTCAGGTATACTCGGTTTCGGCTATAGTCTAACTTAGCCGACGGTCGGCTCGAGTCCAACTCGCCGACTGTCAATAGCGGCGCCTAGCAGCACATATTGACACCATAGTATACAAGAATATAATATCGGCTCGAACCGTAATGTGTACACAAATCCCTTTGCCTCACGATACCGGTTAAGCTATAGGCAAGATGTGTGCCATCCCTTCAATAGCTTAACCATTCACTCGAACCGTATTGGATTATCGTCATTGATTGACTCCTCAATCAACTTAGCATGGCCATGCATTTCCATAATCCATTACCTCGAGGGGCCCAGAGATATCTCTCCAAGGGAAGGGCACATTCCATATTGATCACTCACATCCCACTCCATGTTTCATACCAAACCCAAAAACTATCTTTATAACTACCCGATTACGGAATAGCATTTGGTAGTCTCAAAGTAGGCTACTACACATGTTGGAATCCATGGTGATCTCGGGTCTAAGGACTTTGTACCAACAAGCACGAGACCAACTAATGGCACATTAATTTCGTAGTGTCTCATGGTGGGTCTATCCAACAATGTGTTCTCCAACACATTTGTCCATGTTTATTGATTTGGTATCCCATACCCATGATCTATGAGACATGATCATCAATCAATAAACATGCCGATCTTAGAATCATATTTGTTCCAACAATATGACATATGATCGAGGATCGTTTAGAAATAGATTCATACATAAAGAGTCTCATAAATAAGACACGTACTTATTGATCAATACAAGATGTCTATTTCATGGAACCGAATAACACTTTATTCATAAATACATAAACATTGACGTGATATCCAACATCTCCATGTTGCCTCTAGGGCATATCACTAACAATCTCCCATTTGCACTAGAGTCAATCATGTAAGTATCTAATACCCATTGCTCTTATGTGTGCCTCATGCTTGCGAGGGAGAGGTTTTGTCGGCGGATCGGCTATGTTGAGATCCGTGTGCACTTTGCATATCTTGACATCACCTCTGTCCACTATCTCGCGGATGAGATGATATCGCCGAAGTATGTGTTTGGACTTCGATGTGTCCTCGGTTCCTTGGCTTGCGCAATGGCTCCACTATTATCACAATAGAGAGACATTGGACCGTCGTACTAGTCATCACACCAAGCTCGAAACGAATTTCTTGATCCAAACAGCCTCCTTTGCGGCTTCCGAAGCAGCAATATACTCGGCCTCCGTTGTAGAATCAGCAACGTATCCCGCTTGGAACTCTTCCAGTGACGCGCCTCCGTTCGGGCGAACACGAACCCGATTGCGATCTATAATCATCCTTGTCTGTTTGGAAGCTAGCATCGGTGTAACCACTTACAACGAGCTCTTCTTCACCTTCATAGACTAGGAACATATCCTTAGTTCTTCTCAAGTACTTAAGGATATTCTTTACTGCAGATCCAGTGACCTTCACCGGATCGGCGATGTATCTGCTCGTAGCACTCAAAGCGTACGAGACATCGGACGTGTACAAAGCATGGCATACATAATGGATCCAATTGTCGAAGCATATGGAACCATACCCATCTTATTCCGCTCATCATATGTCCGAGGACACCGATTCTTGCTAAGATTAATACCATGTGACATGGGCAAGAAACCTTTCTTGGAATCATGCATGTTGAACCTTTTCAACACCTTGTCGATGTATGTACTTTGGCTTAATCCAATTAGCCTCTTGGATCTATCTCTATAGATTGAATGCCCAATATGTATGCTGCCTCCCTAAGTCTTTCATGGAAAAACTATTTTTCAATGAAGACTTGATGGATTCTAGCATAGGGATATCATTTCCAATCAACAATATGTCATCCACATATAAGATTAGAAATACAATTGCACTCCCACCGACCTTTTTGTAAACACAGGCCTCTTCTTCATTTTTGATGAAATCAAACCCTTTGATTACTTCATCAAAACGAATATTCCAACTCGAGATGCTTGCTTCAATCCATAAATGGATTTCGTAGCTTGCATATCTTTCCAAGCGATTCTGGATCGATAAAACCCCGAGGTTGTATCATGTATACATCCTTGCTTAGGTTTCCATTTAGGAAAGCCGTTTTGACATCCATCTGCCATATCTCATAGTCGAAATATGCAGCAATCGCTAGGATAATCCGAATAGATTTAAGCATTGCGACGGGTGAGAAGGTTTCATCATAATCAACTCCTTGAATCTGTTTAAAACCTTTTGCCACCAATCGCGCCTTACGGATGTGAACATTTCCATCCATATCGGCCTTTTCTTAAAAACCCATTTACACTCAATGGTTTTGACACCATCAGTGGATCAACCAAGTTCCAAACTTGATTGTCGTACATGGATTCTATTTCGGATTTCATGGCTCCAAGCCACTTGTTGGAATTGGGTCCCACCATCGCTTCCTCATATGTCTTAGGCTCATCGTTGTCCAACAACAATATATCACGTTGTTCCGCACTGTGTACATCGGCGCACGACGTGATCTTTCGACCTCCGTGGGCTGGTGTATCTACAACGGTGGCGCAACACTTTGCTCCTCCGTTGTGGTTCGTGGTCGAAAACATTTTACGGTGTTTCTTGAACTTCTTCAAGATACACCCTTCTCCCACTAACCCTTCTTGAAAGAAACTCTTTCTCCAAGAGGACACCGTGTCGGGCGACAAACACTTTGCCTTGTTCCCGATTATAAAAGTAATATTCCTTAGTTTCCATAGGATATCCCACAAAGAAGCACTTGTCGATTTGGGTGTGAGCTTGTCGACGTAAACGTTTTACATAAGCTTAGCATCCCCAAATTTTGAGAAAAGACAAACTAGGGGGTTGCCCTGTCCATATCTCATATGGTGTCTTTTCAACCGACTTAGATGGAACTCTATTTAGTGTGAGCGCATTGTTTCAAGAGCATATCCCCGAAGGATAACGGAAGATCACTTTGGCTTATCATCGACCGCACCATGTCCAACAGGTGCGATTTCTCCGTTCGGACACTCCGTTCCATTGTGGAGTTCTGGCGGAGTCAAGCGTGGAACAATTCCACAATCTTTCGATGATTACCAAACTCTTGGCTCAAGTATTCCCCTCCACGATCGATCGTAGAAACTTGATTGTTTTCCCTAAATGATTCTGCTTCATTCGGAATTCTTTGAACTTTTCAAAGGATTCGGACTTATGCCTCATTAAGTAGATATAACCATATCTACTAAAGTCATCGGTAAAGGTAATGAAGTACGATAACCACCTCGGCCGTTGAGCTCATTGGTCCACATACATCGGTATGTACGAGTGCCAACAAGTCACTTGCTCTTTCACGTGTCCCGTGAAAGGTGCCTTTGTCATCTTACCAAGTAAACAAGACTCACATGTCTCAAATGATTCAAAATCAAAAGAGTGAAGCAGTCCATCCTTATGGAGCTTCTTCATTCGTTTCTTATTTATATGGCCTAAGCGACAATGCCGGATAAATGTGGGGTTTGTATCATTAGAGAGTTGCCTTTCTGTATTAATGTTATAGATGGGAGACGCTTCAAGATTCAAAACGTATAATCCATTCACCAATGGAGCATGACAATAGAACACATCTCTAAGATATATTGAACAACTATTATTCATTGATCTAAAATCATATCCTTCCGCTTCCAAACATGAAGCGGAAATAACGTTTTGACATAGTGTTGGAACACAATAACAATTATTTAATTCCAAAACTAATCCTGAAGGTAGATGAAGTGGTACTATGCCGACAGCAACGTAGCAACGCTTGCTCCATTGCCGACGCGCAGTTCACCTCGCCCCTTCTTAAGCCTCTACTTCTTCTCATTCCGCAACGATTTGCAAATATGAGCTACGATCCGGTATCAAATACCCAAGAGTCGTAGGGTGAAGTAGCAAGATTAATGTCTATAACATTAATACCGAAGCGAAGTCGTACTTTGCTTCTTTTTGAGATCCTCCATGTACTTCTTGCAGGTTCCTTTTCCAGTGGCTCTCTCCTTGCAATAGAAGCAAACGGCATCGATGTCGCTGACCCTTTTTGCCCTTCTTTGCATTAGAGGCACTCGCGATCTCATCGGGAGTTAACTTCCTCTTGGTGCAAAGTTTCTTGACAGGTGGTTTGCGCTTAGCCTTCTGCATCATCATCACATGATGACCGTTTTTGTGGATACTCTCCTCAGCTGTCTTTAGCATCCCATGCAATTCAGCCAAGGTTCTATTGTTCATGTGATAATTTAATATGAATGGCTCGAAGCTCGGAGGGAGCGGCCGGAGAATCACATCGTAGCCAACTCTTGGCTAAGGGAAAACCTAGTTTTCCGGACTCTCAATGTAGCCAATCATTTTTATTACATGCGGCGACGGGATTCCCTCAACAAGCTCGCACGCAAACAAGGACTTTGAGGTGTTGAACCTCTCGGCCCGAGCTTGGTTCTCAAACATGCCACGCAGTCCCTGAATAATAGTGTGAGCATCGCTGCTCTCATATTGCTTCTGAAGCTTAGGGGACATTGGAGCAAGCATGAGACAGCTTATATCTAGGGCATCATTAGTGTGCTTCTCGTAAGCCCTCCATGCGGTTGCGGTGGCATTATTAGGCAAATCGTCGGGATAGGGTACTTCAAGAATGTACTCCTTACGCTCTTGCTTGAGAACAATTCTCAAGTTGCGATACCAATCCATAAAGTTTGTTCCATTTAATTTTTTCTTTTCGAGAATAGATCGCAAATTAAAGGCACTGGGTGTAGTATTAGCCGCCATTTATTCTACAACGAAAAAGCAAAGTTTAGCACAATGTTTATGCTATGTCTATTGTTAAACAATTTAACATTAGACTCCCATTACGTATTTTACACCTTCCTCTAGGTTACGTATTGGGTCAAGATCCACATGTTAATTAATTTTCTAGTGAGCTTTGGCATCACCTTAGAATATTAATAACATCGGTAAGCAACTCCTTGCTAATCACATCTCTATGTGACTCTTGTTGTTGGTGTGGCATCTCCATGCCCGGCCCCAACCTATGCCCCAAGGCCCAAAACTGTTTTGATAGCCTTGTTAAGTAAACCAAATGCTCCTGCATGTATATGTCCGACATATACCCCTCGTGTTATGATAGAGAATGGCACTCTGCTTTGGCAGACCCACCATTGACGAGCATAACGGTGATGGGTGCAACATTTGGAAGGGCATCATTACTACTTAATTTTGTGAGGGATGCTATCCTATCAAACAAACATATCACATATGAAAGCAAGTAGAATAGCATGAAATAGTATGGCCCCCTTCACATGGTGATCTCTATCTCCATGCCGGTGTAGAGGATCTCCATCTTCATCACCGTTCTTCCGAGTGCCGAATGCTTGATTTCTTCAAACTAAGCTACTACTATAGAAGCTCTAATTGAAGATTACATCGACTCGTAGGTCGTGAAAGAATATTACAAGCATTGCACGTATGAAAGAATATTACAGGGATTGCACATATGAAAGAATATTACATGCATCACATGCATCTCATACATACAATAGGGCCGTACCATCTCAAAGCATTCTCTGCAAAAACAAGTTAGGCGTAGAAACGTTTTCTACCTATCGCAGAGATTCGGCATCGAGACGACCTATAAGGGGTACGCACACGGCGGTCATAGATCCAATCTATGAAATCGCTTACGGAAACCATGTCGGCATAATCATATTATACCGTCCCGATACACTATCAAGGGAGATGGTTTGCGTAGGCGCGAGGCAGCTAACAAGATCGGACTACGAGATAGCTTCGGCATAATCACATTATACCGTTCCGATACACTATCAAGGAACGCTATCTCGAAGCCAACTCAAAACGAGTTCTATGGATATTGCTTCGACGTAATCACATTACGCCGTTCCGATACACTATCAAGGAACGCAATTACCATGAACTCTCCTCAACAAATCCCGTAAAACCGATTGATCTAATCAACCCGTGCGCAAAACTTGTTCCAGATCCAATCTAAAACCCGAACTAAGCAAGATTAGCTCTGATACCACTGAAGGGTTACGCGGAGGCTACGCTAGCCGAAAACAAAAACTTTTAACCGCGCAAACCAGGAACACTTGCAAGTAAGGGCCGATAGATCGTTACCGATTGGAGTGTGCAGCGGAAACAGCCAATCAGGGCTATCCGATCCGGAACAGTGTAGCCGATTCTCGCAAGCCGACAGCCGATACTCGGGGACAGCCGATTCGCCAATCAGCCGATTCGCAGATGCCGTAGCCGATCCGAGTCATCCCACTGTGTTCTCGCGCCTCGCTCCGATGCACTCGACCGCAGCCGATTCCTCCACAGCCGATGAACAGCGCGCAACGTAGCAGCGCCTCTACTGGTATCCACACGTCCGGGGACAGAACGCCGAACACCCGTGTGCTAGCACGCGATGCAAGGCTAGGGTTTTGCTCAAAAGTGGGGAGGGTTTCCGTCGAGATTGATCTTGGCGACTTCTGTTGCGGATTCGGTTCAAAGCAGTACCACAACTCTCCACCCCTCGCCCCCTTTATATAGAGTTGGCCGAATGGGACTAGTGGCCGATCAAGACTCTATTTTGAATCGGATCCTATCTGAATCTCATAGAGTTGGCCGCCCATACGTCGTAAGCCCACAGGACTCTATCCGATCGGATCCCTATCCGATCGGATCCCTATCCGATCGAGCCGTATCCGAGTCCAACTCGAATGCCTGTTCTTATCCCCTTAAGCGTGCGACCACAGTAGGTTCTGGTATACTTGGTTTCGGCTATAGTCTAAGTTAGCCGATCGTCGGCTCGAGTCCAACTATGCCGACCTGTTCAATAGCGGCGCCTAGCAGCACATATTGACACCATAGTATACAAGAATATAATATCGGCTCGAACCTGTAATGTGTACACAAATCCCTTTGCCTCACGATACCGGTTAAGCTATAGGCAAGATGTGTGCCATCCCTTCAATAGCTTAACCATTCACTCGAACCGTATTGGATTATCCGTGCCTTGATTGACTCCTCAATCAACTTAGCATGGCCATGCATTTCCATAATCCATTACCTCGAGGGCCCAGAGTTATCTTTCCAAGGGAGGGGCAAATTCCATCTTGATCACTCACATCCCACTCCATGTTTCATAGCAAACCCGAAAACTACCTTTATAACTACCCGATTCGAAATAGCGTTTGGTAGTCCCAAAGTAGGCTACTACACATGTTGGAATCCATGGTGATCTCAGGTCTAAGGACTTTGTACCAATACTACCGAGACCAACTAATGGCACATTAATTTCTGTAGTGTCTCATGGTGGGTCTATCCAACAATGTGTTCTCCAACACATGTGTCCATGTTTATTGATTTGGTATCTCCATACCCATGATCTATGAGACATGATCATCAATCAATAAACATGCCGATCTTAGAATCATATTTGTTCCAACAATATGACATATGATCAAGGATCGTTTAGAAATAGATTCATACGTAAAGAGTCTCATAAATAAGTCACGTACTTATTGATCAATGCAAGATGTCTATTTCATGGAACCGAATAACACTTTATTCATAAGTACATAAACATTGACGTGATATCCAACATCTCCATGTTGCCTCTAGGGCATATCACTAACAATCGGCGTGCTCGGCAAGTCCATTGCCCGAAAGATAATGGTGGTTGTCGAACTCATCAGGACCACTGCTCGGAGGCTAATAGTGGTCGGCCGAAGTTGGTTGGTCATAGCCCGGAGGTTGATGACCGCATCGGCAAAGCCATCGCCTGGACGTTGATGGCGATCGGCGAGCTCGACAAGTCCATTGCCCGAAGGCTGATGGTTGTTGTTGAGCTCGTCGAGACCACCACCCAAAGGCTGATAGTGTTCGACCAAAGTCGACTGGTCATAGCCCGGAGGCTGACGACTGCGTCTGCAAAGCCATTGCCCGGAGGCTGATGGCGATCGGCGAGCTCGGCAAGTCCACTGCCCGAAAGCTAACGGTGGTTGTTGAGCTCGTCAGGAACACTACCCGAAGGCTGATAATGGTCGGCGAGGCCTGAGGAAGATCTTGAGAGGTTGGTCGTTGAGCCGTTGCCTGACCCTGGGACATGCGCTATGCACGGGGGCCTCTGATGACTTGAATAGTGCACCAGTCATGTCACATCGAGGCCATCGAGACCAGGGTTACGTAACGACTGATCATACATTAGGTTCCCCACTTTTCCCCAAACGGCTCGCGGATCCATCGGTCGTCACTCGGGCGGAGTGGTGGGCCCGGTGGCAGTTTCATCAAGGTGCATAACGCGGGTCGTATGAGCGCCATTAACCACACCGGGTAACCGACGGTGCAGATTCTCCACAGGGATGACGTGGCCGCCCGGGAGCCGGACGGGCCGGGGCGCCTCGGATGCCGCTCGTAAGCCGTTAATGGCATCGCGTGCCTTCTAAAGATTGTGCTGCCAGCCCATCATTGCCCCTTTTAGGTCCCGCCGCTTCGCCCTCCTTCTTCCCCTCACCTCCTTTTCACTCAAAAATTCCCAAAACTTCTGCATTCAAGCTCTCGCGCCTTCCCCCTGGCTCCATGGCGCTCCGACACTCTAGGCTGCCACCTCTATTGTCGCTGCATCGTCTTCTACCGCAAGGGTCGCCAACTCTTCTGGCTGAAGCCCATGGCGCCCAAGAGAACACCAAAGAAGGTGGCGAAGTCCTCGTCGGCGGGGGGAGATGAGTCCGAGCGTGGCTCAACCTTTGTTCCCTCGCGCGTCGGGGGAGAGATGATGGTGGAGCTGCAGCAGGCCGACATCGTCCCCCTCGGGAGCTCGTGCTATGGCGCCCGGCGCGGGGGGAACAGTTCTCGACTCCCAATTC
The DNA here is from genome assembly GCA_019925245.2 of Oryza australiensis. Taxonomy (NCBI): domain Eukaryota; kingdom Viridiplantae; phylum Streptophyta; class Magnoliopsida; order Poales; family Poaceae; genus Oryza; species Oryza australiensis. The sequence continues at coordinate 82,294 of JAIFGZ020000387.1, read as the reverse complement.
TAGTGAGTTGGTCATTTTCGCCGCCTTTCTCCTTCGTGGTTTTGGAGTGTCGACCCACCCCTTTGTCCGAGGCCTACTCCACTATTATGATGTTGCTCTCTGCAATCTCAATCAAAACTCTATCCTCCAAATTTCCATCTTCATCCATCTTTGCACCTATCTCGGGATAGACCTATACTTCAACCTTTTCTGCCATTACTTCTGTCTCTGGTGGATGGTGGGCAGTGCGGTCGACGGGGTCAGGACTCAATTCCGAGAAAGGATGTTCCAACGTTACATCCCCGTCGACCTATCATCCTTGAACAAAGGATGGCATGTCGTGTGGTTCTATATCGGGAATCATGAGCCGGCAATCTCCCCTGAGATCTACCAGGAGCCGGCCCCGGCGAGCACCTTGATGGCCACCTGCCCCCTTGCTGACCAGGATCAAGTTGACGAACTTCTCGCCATGGTGGATTGTCTGAGGAAGCAGGGGCTGACCGCACCCGAGTGGCGCTCAACTTCGCCCTTCGAGGCCTTCAGCCCTGCAAGGAGAGGGTGAAGCCAACGTACGAGTATTCGGGAGGCTAGGATCCGACTTGGGAGGCCACGGTCCCCCTCGAGCGTGTGCAATAGAGAATGACCAGCTTCTTCTTGAGTTCGGCGGATTTTAGCGATGGGGGGCCACTCAGCTACAGCCTCCACAATCCACGGCCCGAGGTAAGTCCGAACTCCACTTTCTTCATTTGTTTTGCTCGCTTCTTCTTTTTTCGTTCGGTATCTCACCTGCCAGGTGTCGACGTCAACAGGGGCAGGAAGCTTACGTGTCGTTTGCGCCAGTCCCCGGGGTGGCAAAAGGTGAGATCCCGAGGATCCGCATACCTCGGCCGAGGCCAGAGGTGAAAGGAAAGAGGAACGAACTTCCTCGGCCAAAGGCAGAGGCGAAGAGGACGGCACCGGGGAGTTTCAAAATCCCTGGCATGAAGTGGAAGCTCGTGGTCTCCTCTGATGAGGAGGGGTCAGGGGAGGTCGACACGCATCCCGTGTCGCCGTCGTTTGGCTGGAGCTAGGCGCCAAGGGCGGAGCCGTCTGGGCACCCAAAGAAGGTGGCCAAGCCCATTGGCATCCTATTTAGGGTTTTCGCTGAGTGAGCAACAAGCTGGGTGATCCCTTTTGATTTCTTTTATCTTTGGTGTGTTGATGGGTTGCCTTGAGCAGGGTTGTTGAGGACGCCGACTCCCGCGTCGAGGGACAGACTTAGGGTGGTCGAGTTGGCAGTACAGGTCAAGGTGGTGGGGTCCGACCCACCTCGGCCATTGTGGACTCAGTGGTCATGGCACTGACGGTCGGCCAAGTCGAAGAGCGACCGGTGGCTGAGGCCGAGGGGAGGGTCGAGGCGACTGCCGAGGGTAATGTTGGGGCGACGACCGAGGCGACCTCAGCGACCGAGCCCGAGCGGGGGATGGAGGCAGAAAGGGTCGACTCAAAGGTTCCAGAATTCAATTGGGACCTATTTCTCCTTCCCTACAAAGTCGTTGGTGTTGGTGGAGCCATCAAGACTAAAATACCCGCGGTGGTGACTGAGGTCCCACCTACCTCGGGCGCCGAGGTATTGATGATTGGGGGCGCCGAGGACCAGCTTGCCCCAAGGGTCGAGGATGCCATCGTTGGCGATGCCGTGGACAAGCGGGCCCCAAGCGACGTGCCGGTGGTTGAGGAAGCCTTTGACACAGAGGTGGGGGCATGGACGAGCTCGACCGCACTCTTCGCGACGTCCCCAACCAGTTCCTGGTAAGCGCCAACTTGCCTCCATTCCTTCCTTGGCTTCCTTTCTAATGCCTTGACTTCGCAGGGTGCCGTTCGCCAGGCGCGGCCTACCGATGCTGTCCGACAGTTGGAGGCGAGGAAAGCCGAGGCTTCTCACCGTAAGTCTGTTGCCCATTTATTCCGGCTTCCTCCCAAAGTCGTCAGCTGACCCTTTTTGTTCTGCAGAGACCGACGAGGCTATGGCCCTCACCGAGAGGCTTAAGGGGGTCGCCAAGGAGGCCAACTTGCTGGCCGAGAAGTTTTGGTTGCAACAGGATGGTGCCCAGGGGCTTCTCAAGCTCTCGAACACTGCCCGCAAGGAGGCCGATGTGGAGGAGAGGCAAGCGAGAGCTGAGGCGGCCAAGGCCGCTGCGGAGGAGAATCTCGTGTCGTCCGAGGCGACCGAAGACGCTACGGAGGAGAAGCTCGCAGCATTTGAGGAGGCGAGGGCCGAGGCGGAAGGGAAACTGGAGGCAGCCGAGTCGGCAAGGGATGCCGCCGAGAGTAAGTGTCGGTACCGACACCTTTCTCTATATCTTTTCTTTTTTTGCTTGTGCTCACCGACCCCTCTTACAAGCAGGTCGCCTGTCGGTCTTTTGCCACCAGATCGGGGACCTCAAGGCCGGCTTGGAGGCGGTCGAGGCTCGGTCAGCCCGATGCCAGGAGGGGGCTCAGGCACTCCTGGATGCGGCCGACAACAAGCTTCCGTTGTCCGAGGAGATCGAGGAGGCGTTCTTTGTGCAGCTGTGTGACGGGCCGAGGCTCCTCCAGGTCTTCGTGCGAGACGCGACAAAGCTTGCAATGACGCACGTCAAGGTCCATCTGTGCGTCAAGGTCGAGGCGATCGCCAAGGGTTGGCCCGTCGGCGTGGTGGAAGGCGACGTCGAAGGCATTTATGCAGAGGTCGAGCCGACGGCTAAGAAGATAGTCGTCAACATGGTCCTCTAGGCAGCGCTTGTAAAAACCCTAAACTAGATGAAAAGAGTTAGTAAGGGTCGAAGCTTGTAAGCTTCTCCCGACACTATAAGGTTCAAACTTTTGGCCAAATTGGAGAACAGTATTTTTTAAACTGCAATGGAATTTTAATTTCTTCTATTTGTGTTGTGCCTGACTTCCGCACGTTGGGTCGTGACCTTAGCCCACTACGGCGGGGAACACGCCCAGTCAAGACCCGAGAGGTTTTAGATCGAGCCTCAGCGTTGTAGTCGTTTACTTTACGAATAGGTATAGCATGAGGTCACTAGTGACCGAGTCCCTGAGTAACCTGGTGTCGTATCTGGCTGCTTTTCATCGGGTCCCGACCCTAGCCGGCCCTGGGAGGGGGTGAAGGATCAAACTCCCAAACTAGGCCAATCAGAGAGGGGGTGAATGGTTGATACACCCAAAAACAAATCTCAGCGGAAATCAGACTTACCCTCACAACTCGATGGCGTGCGGTCTAACTGGAAGTGTTGCACCGGTCTGACCGCCTGAACCTACCGGTCTGACCGCCGGTATAGCGCTTGTCTGACCGCCCGTGTAGCCAATTGTTAACACCGAAATTTGGTAATTGAATCCCTAAGTCTTGGCAAAGGTGAAGCAGGATCGGATCGACTGGTCTGGCGGAGAAGCGATCGGTTGCGAGGCCAGTCGGCTAAGGTTGAATCGGACAAGAGCGGCCGATAGCCGATTCTAGATGCAGAAGAGATAAAACCATTTCTGGTGCGGCAGTTTGAAGATAAATAGAAGATTCAGTTATTAGATTGCACGTTAAACGATATTACCATCTATGGATAGAGTCCTGTAACGGCAATTGTATCTGTAATTTAGGGGTTTTGTTTAAACTGTTCATTGTAATGCGGCGTGGGTCCTTCCCGGGATAATGTCGTGTTTTAAATAGTAGTTTAGATAGAGTCCAGGGTTTGTACAGATAATTTTATCTTGGGTATAAATAGGACCCGAGACCCTCCGTTATTATGAATTCAACACAATCAATCAACCTTCGGCGCATCGCCAACCTTTTTCTTTAGACGAGCAATTGACTTGGCTACGGGCTGCATCATTTCGATCCCCAAATCCAGGTAAATGCTTGTCATTAGTGGTATGATCTGCTGTTTCTAGTGCTTCCATTATAATGACACATTAGATTCAGGGGTCTATACTATGATATTTATCATATAGCGCATATAAATTAGATCAATGTTTAGGTCTATCCTGCCATTGGCCAGTTCCGTCAAGAACCTGCAGCCAATTAGGCTAGATCTAAAGGTTGGCTTGTTTATATGCGGTATCCACCATTTCAAGAAATATAAATCGGCTACAACAGATCAGGTTGTTCTTTTTATACTTAATGCTGCATCAAAGTTGAACTATTAAGTCGTTTTTAGAACTCCCAATGATCTGTTCTGTTAGATCTATATGTTTAAGAAATAGTGCCGGGGTTTCAGCCGGCCTTATCTGCCCTGATATATTTCTTTTAATATATTTATTATTAGATTTATGTTAGGACCGCCTCTTAAGTTAAGATATCGTTCTTGTCGGACATCATAAGCTGAAATCGGCCTGCCATCGATAGCCGACGGCTGATTTTATAGCTAAGCATCTGGTTCAAGGATAATATCTTTTCATAAGATTCATCGGAGTATTACCCGATCCATTGTTAGCTCTCCAGTATCGGCTAGGTTATCAATACATATATCTGTTATCCTTTACTGTATTTAGGTTAAACGGCTAATGCTGTCTCGGTATCGCCGATCCATTCTAGTCGCTTGGCTTAAATATATTTTAGGATAGCAAATATATGCTCATGGATTCCCTCAGCCGATCCGGTGGGGATCTAACCTAACACTTAACGCATATTTCTTTGTTTTTCTTGTTGGTTAACAGATCAAACCAACTGGCACGCCCTGCACAGCACAGGCAGCCGAGAAGGACCTGCACTGGAGTTAAGCAGATCTTCTAGGCCAGCACGTGAGAGAAATTTCTCATCAACACGCTTTTGGCACGCCCAGTGGGACTTTCTCTGTCGGCTCGACTAGGACGCATTGATTCAGCCGGCAAGATGGTCAACTCCAAGAGCCCCAATGTTTCCCAGGACAACATCGTGCCTGTGAAGATGGAGCAGTTATGGGCTGAGCAACAAGCCGATTATAAGAAGATGGTGGAAGAACTCCAGGCCAACTACTTGCAATTTTTCACCCAAACAAGATCCGGGGCCGTGCATCAGAAGTATAAATTCAGCATGGACGATCTCAAGGCATCCTCCTCTGGTGAGACAAAAGGCAAACAGAAGATGGAGGAGCCGATTCGGGAACAGGACGATTCGGCTCTACACACCTTGGAAGACCAAATTGATTCGGCCGTTCATCACGCGCTAGTCAACCAAAGTAGCATCCTGGTTAACACTCTCAACAACATGATCGCTACCGTGGTCGACGCAAAGATAGCCAACCAGCTGCAACGGGGGCCGATGTACTTCACAGACGGCCAGTTTCCTGGTTACAGGACGTTGGTTACCCAGAATCGGCCGATCCCACCACCAACACAACAAGGGCCGCTAGGAGGAGTCCTCGGCCAGCAAAACCCAAACGAATCGGCTATAAGGCTAGCGATCACCATGCTGAACCGACAGCAACCGCTGCCCCAGGATTAGATTGCTAATATGTTCAACGACAATCGGCAGTTAGAGCCGATTCCCCAGATTGACCTGGACAAGCGATACAACGCCGGTGGCCGACAGCTGTTCCGGAACCACCAACGCCACCACCGGCGCATCGGCCGCATCCCGCTGATCATCACTACCAGTGTCAAAGAGGCCGTCAAGATCATCACTACAGGACTCAGACGCCACCACCGCTGTATCGGCAAGCACCCGCGCCATATGACCCATACGAGCCGATACAGCAGGACAACCGGACCTGGGCCGATCTGATTGCAGATGTCATGCGCGATCAATTTGGCCTCAAGCCAAAAGATTCAGGAAACATGTATCGGTATCCCTATCTAGAGCACTTTGAGCGGATTCCGCTACCCAATCAATACAAGATCTCAGATTTTTCAAAGTTCTCAGGGCAAGACAACATTTTAACTTACGAGCATGTCAGCCGATTCTTGGCATAGTGCGGCGAAGCATCGGCTACAGACGCCTTGAGGGTTCGGTTGTTCCCTCTGTCTCTTTCGGGATCGGCTTTTACCTGGTTCTCCTCATTGCCTTACAACTCAATACAGAGCTGGGCCGATTTCAAAAAGCAATTTCACAGCTACTTTTACTCTGGCAACCATGAGATGAAGTTATCGGACCTCACCAGCATCAGGAAAAAACACAATGAATTGGTTCAAGAATACATCCAACGATTTAGGGAGATGAGGAACCGATGCTACAGCTTGGTGCTATCGGACGCCCAGTTGGCCGATTTAGCCTTTCATGGCTTGATCGCGCCGATCCGAGAGCGATTCTCTGCGCAGGACATCGACAGCCTAGCCCACTTGGCGCAGAAGGTGACGGCCCACGAGCAGCGATTCCAAGACACCAGGAAGGCCGTCAAAAACATAACTCAGGTCATCGTTGAATCAGACTATGATTCCGACGACGAGGACGCGGAAGTGGCAGCAGCCGAATGGGCCAAGAACAAAAAGGCCATCGTCTGCCAATGGCTACTGAAGACGGCCAAGGAAGACAGATATGACTTCGATATCACCAAGGCCGACAGGGACTTACTGCTCAAGGAGAAACAAATTCAGCTCCCTGAAAATCACGTGATCCCGTTGACCGAGGAATTAAAGAATAAGAAATATTGCAAGTGGCACAACTCCACATCCCATGCCACTAACGATTGCAAGGTCTTCAGACAGCAAATCCAGTAGGCAATCGAAGCTGGGAAATTGAAGTTTGCTGATTCAAATCGGCCGATGAAGGTGGACGGCAACCCTTTCCCAGTTAACGTAGTCCAAGCCGGCCCAAGGCAAGCTAATCGACAGAACAGAACGGTGCACGGCTTAGTCAACACATGGAGCGGGGCCAAGGCAGAAGACGAGCCAACTGGATATCATGCCACGCCAATCAACATGGTGCGCCCAGTTATCAGATCGGCTGACTGACGACCAATCTATGAAGACAGCCGACACCGTCCTCAGCACCGGTCTTGGCGGGAAGAAGCTCGCGATGAAGCACCTCGTCGGCGTGAGCCGGAAACCCAAAGCCACCGATACGAGGTAAGCCACAACAGTGCCGATCCACATTGGCATTGTGATTCTTTCAGGTACTGCTGGGAATTCGGCATGAGGTTGCCGACGCTGGACGACTGCCCAGCGTGCAATGGTCGCCGCGACGACGAGCACAGGAGCTCATCGGCTGCAAGCCAAGCCCGGTTCATCCCTACAGCCATCCAGCTAAACCAGAGGCGGCGGTCCGTCCATGATCGGCTCGGTCTGATCCATCAAGATTTCTTCGTCGATGAGGACAACAACAACAACAACCATGACGACGAAGAGGCCGATGACGAGGAATCGGCCAAACCCCAATGGTGCCCGTCCGATCTCTTCACAAGGACACAGAAAAGAAGAATTCAACGACTCAAGTGTGAAGGGAGAGAGGATGAAGTTCGGCATATGATCCAAGATCAGCGTCGTCGGCTGGGCAAGATCAAGAGGCGATGGGTTCCCAAGGAGAAAACCGTCGCAGCCGACGAAGAACAAGCCCAAGAAAGTTTAGCCGACCAAGCCAGGAGGGCGGCCAAAGGGAAATACAAAGTTTTTGCATCGGTCAACATGGTATTCATACTACCAACCGAATTCAGCGCCCCTGAAGCCGATGCAGACATCATCGAAGATGACTTGGTGAATCTAGCAATCTCGCCGGACCAAGCTGTTTTTGACAAACCCGAGTGGACCGAAAATCGGCACCTAAAGCCGTTGTAAATTAAAGGATTCGTCAACGGGAAGCCTATTTCCAAGATGCTAGTTGATGGGGGAGCTGCAGTCAACCTTATGCCTTACGCAACGTTCAGAAAACTAGGCAAGGGATCCAAAGACTTGATAAAGACCAACATGGTGCTCAAAAAGACTTCGGCGGCAACCCATCGGAAACCAAGGGCATCCTGAATGTCGAACTGACCATCTGCAATAAGACCGTGCCCACAACATTCTTTGTCATCGACGGGAAGGGTCTTACAGCCTGCTGCTCGGAAGGGACTGGATACACGCTAATTGTTACGTTCCTTCCACAATGCATCAGAGCCTGATCCAATGGAACGGCGACAAGATCGAGATCGTACCAACCGACAGGTCAGTCAGCATCGTCAGTGCCAATTTTCCACTTTGGGAAATCGAAGGCATCGATTGTTTGTCTGGGAAAATCTGGCAGCCGATTTTCTAAATGTGTCCAATTCCACAATACAGCCGATTGGAGATGACGAGCTGCAGCTGTTGCTTTGAAAGCCGATCAAGCATTGACATGGGAGGCAAAACAGCAAAAAGCTTTGGACAACATCAATGACTATCTGAGTTCCCCTCCAGTTTTAATGCCTCCAGAGAAAGGGATACCGTTTAAGCTGTACCTATCAGCCGACGACAAGTCAATCGGCTCCGTTTTAATCCAAGAAGTTGAAGGCAAAGAAAAAGCCATCTTCTATCTCAGCCGATGGTTACTAGATGCAGAAACGAGATATTCGCCTGTGGAGAAGTTATGCCTATGCCTCTATTTTTCGTGTACAAAGTTAAGACATTATCTGCTATCCAATGAGTGCACAGTAATCTGCAAAGCCGATGTAGTTAAGTACATGCTATCGGCTTCGGTGTTGAAAGGAAGAATTGGGAAGTGGATCTTTGCGCTAACAGAATTCGATTTGAGGTATCAGGCACCAAGGGCAGTCAAAGGACAAGCTATAGCCAATCTCATTGTGGAGCACAGAAATGATTCGATCGGCTCAGTGGAAATTATGCCTTGGACTTGACGTTCGATGACTCGGTTTGCACCAACGGCTGCGGCATCGGCTTAGTCATTATTTCGCCCAGGGGGCAAGTTTTGAGTTTGCTTTCGCCATCAACCCCCACGCTACAAACAACCAAGCCGAATACGAAGCCGTCCTTAAAGGATTACATCTACTCAAGGAAGTTGAAACTGACGCCATCGAAATAATGGGAGATTCATTGTTGGTCATCAGCCAATTATCAAGAGAATATGAATGCAAAAACGATGCGCTGATGGTCTATTATCAGCAATGCCGGGAATTAATGGACGGTTTTCGGCTGGTTACTTTGAAACACATCCCCAGAGAGCAGAACACAGAGGCCAATAATTTAGCTCAGGGGGCATCGGGCTATCGGCCAATGTTGAAAGAAATTGACATAGAGGTTGCCACCATTACAGCCGATGATTGGAGGTTTGAAGTCTAAAGCTATCTCAAAAACCCCTCTCAATCGGCTACAAGGAAGCTACGATACAAGGCGTTAAGATATGTTTTGCTCGATGAAGATCTGTACTATCGGACGATTGATGGCATGCTACTCAAATGTTTGGTTGCCGATCAGGCCAAAGTGGTCATTGGAGAAGTGCATGAAGGGATCTGTGGAACACATCAATCGGCCCACAAAATGAAGTGGCTGCTTCGCCGAGCAGGGTATTTCTGGCCGACGATGCTGGAGGATTGTTTCAAGTATTACAAGGGCTGCCAGGATTGTCAGAAGTTTGGCGTCATACAACGAGCACCGGCGTCGGTTATGATCCCAATCATTAAGCCTTGGCCGTTCAGAGGATGGGGCATCGATATGATCGGCCAGATCAATCCACCCTCAAGCAAAGGACATAAATTTATTCTGGTGGCGATGGATTACTTCACAAAGTGGGTGGAGGCGATTCCCCTGAGGAGAGTGGATTCTAAGGATGCAATCGAGTTTGTCAAAGAACATATTATCTACCGATTTGGCATCCCACAAACGATAACAATATACCAGGGATCGATCTTCGTATCGGATGAGTTTGTTCAGTTTGCCGACGGCATGGGATCAAGCTACTTAATTCTTCGCCGTACTACGCACAGGCCAATGGACAAGCCGAAGCCTCAAATAAAAGTTTGATTAAGCTGATTAAAAGAAAGATCTCTGAGTACCCCAAACAATGGCATAGCCGATTAGCCGAATCACTGTGGGCATATCGGATGGCATGCCACGAGTCGATTCAAGTCCCTCCGTACAAGCTGGTCTACGGGCATGAAGCGGTGCTACCATTGGAAACCGTCGTCGGCTCAAGGCGTATTCAGCTGCAGGATCAGCTCACAGCCGACGATTATTATCACTTGATGGTGGACGAGTCAGAAGACCTAGTTTTATCTAGAATGAGGGCCTTGGAAAAAGTTACAAGGGATAAAGAACGAGTAGCCAGGCATTATAACAAAAATGTGGTGCCTAAATCTTTCGAGGAAGGCGAGCTCGTTTGGAAATTGATACTGCCGATTGGATCTCGAGATAACAAATTTGACAAGTGGTCACCAAATTGGGAAGGGCCTTTCAAGATCCAAAAATGCGTCTCTAAAGGGGCTTACATGTTAGAAGGTTTAGATGGAGAAGTATTTGGAAGGGCTCTTAATGAAAAATACCTAAAGAAATACTACCCAAGTGTATGAATCAACTCATGATTCGGCTCTGGTTGCTTAGCTGATTTATGACAGCCGATGTTTTGCTTCAATAAGGCATCGCCTTTAGGCATTTTTATGCAACATTTTTCCCCAAGTTTTCGACAATTGGCTAACGATTAGCTGATAGCGATGGCAATGATGCGCGAACAGCTTGAATTCATAATTTTGTCAACACCGAAGCTATCAACAAAATTCGGGGGGCATATACATATACGAGCCGATTGAAAAATTGGGGAAATTCTAAACGATTGCAAAAAATGAGAAAATTCTAAATTTTTAAGCTTCGAACGATTGCAAAATTGGAGAAATTCTAAATTTTTAAGCTTCGCGATCGGCAGTTAATATAAAAGCGTTCCAAGTGATTGGGATCGACGGGTGCAGTGTGGTTTCAGAATCGGCAAGCGAGATGTGAAACGGATGGCCGGGGCCAATTTCAGCATAAGCAATTCAGAATGGTCATACCAAGATACTACATGCGGCCAAGGCCGTTCTCATCCACAAGCGCAGTTACACAACACTAGCAAGCTATTTTACACACGGTCCAGAGCCGATTACAAAAGTATGAACAGTCGATCAGAGTTCAAGCCCGTTACAAAAGTATGAACAGTCGATCAGAGTTCAAGCCCATTACAAAAGTATGAACAGTCGATCAGAGTTCAAGCCCGTTACAAAAGTTTGACAAATATGTTACATGAAGTGGTAGCCGATCTCACGATGTTACAATATTACAAATTCATTGTTTGAAGAATTTGGCTATGGCCGACAGCGCCGTCCGCCTAATCTGATCCACTTCTTCGATGGCCTTGACATCGTCGGCCTCAGATCCAGCCACCGGCCGGATGCCCTTTACCAGGTCCCGTAGATGTACCACAGCCGCCTTGATACTTTGGCGTTGAGCTTCGATTTCGGCTGGCAGGCTGGCCATGTACTCCTTGTGGACGTCGATCTCGTCCGTGACTTGAATGAGATCGGCCATCAGCTGATCTTGGCGTGAGAGGAGTTGCTCAAGCTTGGCCGTCGGCTCAGTCTTCAGGCGGTCGAAGGCGGCTTTCTGGCTCTCAATGGCATCCTTGGTTGACTGGAGGGTGGCCGACCACGTTTGGTTCTCGCGACGATCGGCTATCCGCTGTTGTGCCGGCTCGTATTTGAGTTTGTGGGCTTTTAAGAAGGTGGCCGGCACAATGGCATCGGCTAGAGCTTTCGGCAGCTGGCCTTGGATTTCCTTGAAACGCGCACAAATTGAACCGCTGCGACCACCAGCGCATCCAGCGAGGCCACCAGCCAGTTGCCGATGTCAGCCAGGTGGCCCTCAGGTCCACGGCCGGCGTCACCAACGCCTCCTCGTCGATCTCGCCGGACTCCTCGAACTCTGACAAGTCAAAGTTGAGGAGGTCGGCTATGTTCTACAAAGCGAAAGATGATTAGAAAATGTTGAATTGGCAGAGCCCATCATAAGATTCAGTTGGCTCACCGTAGGCGCCAGGGTCGGAGCGGCTGGCTCGGCTGGTGCGCTGCCTGCAGCCGTCGGGGCCTCTTCGTCGGCACCGTTGTCACCGCCCACGGCAGCCACAACGTGCTCGCCGGGCGCCTGGGGGGCAGCCGACGGAGATCATGTGGGCTGCAAAAGAAAGGGTTAGCAGTCAAGTCGGCTAAGTTTTTCAGATCAAGTTGCAGAGATTGTTACCGATGGTGCGTGACGTGGAGTGCGGCCGACCAATTTCTTGACCTGAGAAGAGTTGTTTGGTCAGATGCAAGTGATATTATCATAAAGCCGAGTTTGACGAGATGAGGGATTACCGGCCGATATTCTGGGCGACTGGTCCATCCTTCATATTTTGGGCGATGAAGCCGCTCCACCCGACGATGGCCTTGATCTTAAATTGATGCTGCCCCTTTCAGCTCAGGTTGCTGGGGTTGGCCGACGCGAAGATGTTCAGCCCGGTTGTCATGTACACGTCAGCCAAGGTGACTGTCATTGGCCCTTGCCGGAAGATGAAGGCGTTGAAGCTATCATTCCAGAACTATGTTGCAGCCGACAGAAGCGGCTTGTCCTTTTCCATGCTGCAACGGACAGGGCCAAGCATTGGGCGATTCCGGTCTCTTCCCACTGAGTGTACTTGGCTGATCGCACCCGTTTGTACCATTCAATACATGCTGCGTCGATGGTCGGCCATGATTTGAAGGTCCCGTTCCAGTGGGCTAGGGGCAGCTTGTTGGTGTTGTGGGGACCCTGTTGGTTTCGGCTATAATCACATCGGCTAGATCAGCGTTGCCGGTGGGGCCGAGAAAGTACCTCCTTTCTTGGGTCAAGCTTGGGATGGCCACTTGATGTGACAGTTGCTACAGTTCAAAAGAGGAAAAAACGCTAATCAAGAAGGGCTAAACGCTACAGTTTGAAAGGAGGAAAAGTGCTAATCAAGAACGGGTGAAGGCGTGGAAGAAATTTGAAGGAGTTTTGAATCGGTAGGCATACCGTGGGGAACTCGACGGTGACGGCGGTGGCCGGTGCGGCAGCGACAGCTGGAGCGGTGGAGGCGGTCGGTGTGACGGAGGCACTTGACGCGGCGGCGTTGTTGGAAGCCATCGGTGTTGATGAAGACGAGGATGGGTCCTGATTTGTGAAGGGCGCTGAGATTTGACGAAGGACGCTAGTGAACCGCCGGAGAGGAGAGAGGAAGCGAAGGCTTGTGTGCGAAGTGCTTTGAGTGGGTTTTGAAAGCGTAATCGTTTCGGTTGGAGTGGAGGGCTATTTAAAGGGCACTCAGGGCAGCCGAAGCGGTTTAGGTCAAGAAAAGAGCGGGAATTTGAACAGGCGAGCAATCCGTAACACTTCACATCACGGACTTGGGGGCATGTGTTTTTGATGAGAAATTTCTCTCATGCGCTGGCACAGGGGATGCCGCTAACTCCGGTGCAGGAGTCCTTCTCACGCTTTGTCTTTGTGCGGGCGTGCCGCTTGGTTTTATCTGTTAACCAACAAGAAAAAACAAAGAAATATGCGTTAAGTGTTAGGTTAGATCCTCACCAGATCGGCTGAGGGAATCCATGAGCATATATCTGCTATCCTAAAACATATTTAAGCCAAGCGACTAGAATGGATCGGCGATACCGAGACAGCATTAGCCGTTTAACCTAAATACAATAAAGGGTAACAGATATACGTATTTGTAACCTAGCCGATACTGGAAAGCTAACAATGGATCGACTAGTACTCCAATGAATCTTATGAAAAGATATCATCCTTGAGCCAGAGGTCCAGCCTAGAAATCGGCCGTCGGCTATCGATGGCAGGCCGATTTCGGCTTATAAGGTCCGACAAGGGCAAGATCTTAACATAAGAGGCAGTCCTAACATAAATCTAATAATAAATATATTAAAATAAATATATCAGGGCAGATAAGGCCGGCTGAAACCCCGACACTGTTTCTTAAACATATAGATCTAACACAATAGATCATTGGGAGTTCTAAAACGACTTAATAGTTCAACTTTGATGCAGCATTAAGTATAAAAAGAACAACCTGATCTGTTGTAGCCGATTTATATTTCTCGAAACGGTGGATACCACACATAAACCAGCCAACCTTTAGATCTAGCCTAATTGGCTGCAGGTTCTCGATGGAAGCACTAGAAACAGCAGATCATACCACTAATGACAAGCATTTACCTGGATTTGGGGATCGAAATGATGTAGCCCGTAGCCAAGTCAATTGCTCGTCTGAAGAAAAAGGTTGGCGATGCGCCGAAGGTTTGATTGTTTGTGTTGAATAATGTTTACAGGGAGTCTCGGGTCCTATTTATACCCAAGATAAAATTATCTGTACAAACCTTGGACTCTATCTAAACTACTATTTAAAACACGACGTTATCCCGGGAAGGACCCACGCCGCATTACAATGAACAGTTTAAACAAAACCCCTAAACTACAGATACAATTTCTGTTACAGGACTCTATCCATAGATGGCAATATCGTTTAACGCGCAATCTAATAACCGAATCTTCTATTTATCTTCAAACTGCTGCACCAGAAATGGTTTTGTCTCTTCTGAACCTAGAATCGGCTATCGGTCGCTCTTGTCCGATTCAACCTTAGCCGACTGGCCTCGCAGCCGATCACTTCTCAGCCGATGCGGCCTCTGTTTCTCCGCCAAACCAGCCGATCCGATTCCGCTTCATCTTTGCCAAGACTTAGGGATTCAATTACCAAATTTTGGTGTTAACACATGCCCCCCAAGTCCGTGATACGAAGTGTTACGGATTTGTTTGCCTGTTCAAATTCCTGCTCTTTTCTTGACCTAAACCGCTTCGGGCGCCCTGAGTGCCCTTTAAATAGCCCTTCGCATCAACCGAAACGATTACGCTTTCAAAACCCACTAACACTTCGCAAGCAAACCTCTCCTCTCTCCTCTCTGGCGGTTCATCGACGTCCTTCGTCAAATCTCAGCGCCTTCGCAGATCAAGACCCATCTTCATCTCAACGACTCCGATGGCCTCCAACACCGCCGCCGCGTCAGGTGCCTCCGTCACACCGGCCGCCGCCACCGCACCAGCCGTCACCGCCGCACCGGCTGCTGCCGTTGTCGAGTTCCCTGGGGTACATTCATTGGTCCAGAACTCCTTTTCTTCAGATTCACTTTTCCAACCATGCTTCCATCCCTGTTGCATTCATCTCGCCCTCAGCCATTTTTGATTAGCACCTTTTCCCCTTTCAAACTGTAGCATTTAGCCATTCTTGATTAGCATTTTTTCCTCTTTCAAACTGTAGCACCTGTCACATCAAGTGGCCATTCCAAGTTTGACCCAGGAATGAAGGTACTTTCTCGACCCCATCGGCAACGCTGATCTAGCCGATGTGATTATAGCCGAAACCAACAGGGTCCCCTACAACACCAACAAGCCGTCCCTAGCCCACTGGAACGGGACCTTCAAGTCATGGCCGACCACCGACGCAGCCTGGATTGATGGTACAAACGGGTGTGATCGGCCAAGTACACTCAATGGGAAGAGGCCGGAATCGCCCAATGCTTGGCCCTGTCCATTGCCAGCATGGAAAAAGACGAGCCGCTTTTGTTGGCTGCAACATATTTCTGGAATGATAGCTTCAACACCTTCATCTTCCGATAGGGGCCGATGACAATCACATTGGCTGACGTCTACATGACGACCAGGCTGAACATCCTGGCGTCGGCCAACCCCAGCAACCTGAGCCGAAAGGGGCAGCACCAATTCAAGACCAAGGCCGTCGGCGGGTGGAGCGGCTTCATCGCTCAGAACATGAAGGACGGATCAGTCGGCCACAGGGAGCACGTTGCTTTCCTCATGATGTGGCTTGAGAAGTTCTTGTTCTACGGCTCAAGCTACGGGCCGACTGCCAACTGGCAGGTCATAGCCGAAATCCTGGCCGGCGGGGGCGAGCTTGCGCTGGGGAAGTACCTCCTCGGCTACTTGTATCAGATGCTGCATCAGGCCACCGCAAAGATAGCCGCCAATGCCCCAATCAACACTGACGGCCCTTGGTGGTTCTTACAGATCTGGCTGGTGCTGGCAACCCAAAAGATAGCCGGTCGGCTCCCTCTGACAGAAGTCGTATTCCCAAGGCTGGAGCCGATCGAAGACGAAGACGGCAACCAGATCACCACCACGAGATGCATGAGCTACGGAGAAGCAGCAGCTGCTCATGCGGGCAGGCAAGGCAATCGGCTGAGCTGCCCGAATGGTTCATTGCCCTGTATGACGGGCTATCACACAAGAACCGCGCCTGGTACTTTTATCGGGACCAGGGATTGCTTGAGTTGTCGGCCGACTTCAATTGGGAGGACGTCAATTCAGCCGACAACCCAAGGTGCAGGGAGTTGTTCATCGCCGCGCTGTCCCCCTGCATCCTGCCAACCGGGATCCACCAGGGCCGATCAGTGGCCAGAAGCTATGAATTTAATTACCCGGTGTTGGATGCAAGACAGTTCGGTCTTGGGCAACTGCCTGTCGGCTTCTACTACGCCGACAAGATCGAAGCGAGGGGAGTGGTGAGCCAGGACTTGATAATGCATCGGCTGCTGAGTATAGCCTGCCCTCCCCTTGGCAACATCGGTGAGATGACCCTGGCACTCAAGAAAAGCGCGACCTACGACCGATGGTGGGCCAAGCTCAAGCAACATATCTTCTACCAGCGGTCATCTCACTACGTCGACCTGCTCCTGCCCGAAGAGATCCCCTCGGTAAGCTTCAAACTCCAAGTGGCTTTTCCTTTTTTAACATCGGCCGATGTAGCCGATTAACACTCGCCCTTTGATTTGCAGGAGACGGAGACGGAGCAACCGACGGTGAGCGACTCCGGGCACCCCATCGAATACCGCCTCGGCGTTCTGGATGGGGGTGCCCTCGCTCCGTCGGCGACCGGCTAGGGAACACCGAAGCTGACGTCATTGCTGCGAGGACAAGTGCGTGAGCCGATCGCTCATAAGAAAAGAGCTGCGCCCCTTGTACAGCCATTGGTCGTGCCTGCCCCGAAGAAGCTGAAGGAGAAGAAACCGGCAGTGCCAGCCGATAGCCTCCCTCCTTTGGACCCGGCCGTCGCGCGGTTCCTTGATGCCGCCGCCAGTGAGGAGATGCCGACGGCTGTTGGAGCGATGGCTGAACCCGGGAGCTCGAGCCATGAATCCATCAACGCTCGAGCCGACGTCTCGCCGGTCCCAAGTCCCCCAGCGAAAAATCGCCCGGTAAGCCCTGATCTTGTCAAACTCGGCTTTATGATAATATCACTTGCATCTGACCAAACAACTCTTCTCAGGTCAAGAAATTGGCCGTCCGCACTCCACATCACGCGCCATCGGTAACCGTCTCTGCAACTTGATCTGTAAAACTTAGCCGACTTGACTGCTAACCCTTTCTTTTGCAGCCCCCACGATCTCCGTTGGTTGCCCCCCAAGCACCTAGCGAGCATGTTGTGGCTGCCGCGGGCGGCGGCAACGGTGCCGATGAAGAGGCCACGACGGCTGAAGGCGGCGCACCAGCCGAGCCAGCCGCTTCGACTCTGGCGCTTAGGGTGAGCCGACTGAATCTTATGATCGGCTTTGCCAATTCAACATTTTCTAATCATCTTTCTCTTTGCAGAACATAGCCGACCTCCTCAACTTTGACTTGTCGGAGTTCGGGGAGTCCGGCGAGATCGGCGAGGAGGTGTTGGTGACGCCGGCCGAAGACCTGAGGGCCACCCTGGCCGACATCGACAACCGGCTGGAGGCCTCGCTGGATGCGCTGGTGGTCGACAGCGGTTCAATTCGCGCGTGCTTTAAGGAAATCCAAGGCCAACTGTCGGAAGCTCTAGCCGACGCCACCGTGCCGGCCACATTCTTAGAAGCCCACCAACTCAAATACGAGCGGGCACGGCAGCGGATAGCCGATCGTCGCGAGAACCAAACATGGTCGGCCACCCTCCAGTCGACGTAGGATGCCATTGAGTGTTAGTGATATGCCCTAGAGGCAACATGGAGATGTTGGATATCATGGTCAATGTTTATGTATTTATGAATAAAGTGTTATTCAGTTGCATGAAATAGACATCTTGTATTGATCAATAAGTACGTGACTTATTTATGAGACTCTATATGTATGAATCTATTTCTAAATGATCCCTGATCATATGTCATATTGTTGGAACAAATATGACTCTAAGATCGGTATGTTTATTGATTGATTATCATGTCTCATAGATCATGGGTATGGAGATACCAAATCGATAAACATGAAGACATGTGTTAGAGAACACATTGTTGGATAGACCCACCATGAGAGACTACAGGAATTAATGTGCCATTAGTTGGTCTCAGGTAGTGTTGGTACAAAGTCCTTGGACCTGAGATCACCATGGATTCCAACATGTGTAGTAGCCTACTTTGGGACTACCAAACGCTATTTTGTAACTGGGTAGTTATAAAGGTAGTTTTCGGGTTTGCTATGAAACATGGAGTGGGATATGAGTGATCAAGATGGAATTTGCCCCTCCTTTGGAGAGATATCTCTGGGCCCCTCGAGGTAATGGATTATGGAAATGCATGGCCATGCTAAGTTGATTGAGGAGTCAATCAACAGACAGATAATCCAATACGGTTCGAGTGAATGGTTAAGCTATTGAAGGGATGGCACATATCTTGCCTATAGCTTAATTGGTATCATGAGGCAAAGGGATTTGTGTATACATTACAGGTTCAGAGCTGATATTATATTCTTGTATACTATGGTGTCAATATGTGCTGCTAGGCGCCGCTATTGACAGGTCAGCTGAGTTGGACTCGAGCCGACGATCGGCTAAGTTAGACTATAGCCAAAACCAAGCATACCTGAACGTACAGGGTCGCACGCTTAAGGGGATAATAACATGCATTCGAGTTGGACTCGGATACGGCTCGATCGGATAGTGATCCGATCGGATAGAGTCCTATGGGCTTACAACGTATGGGCGGCCAACTCTGTGAGATTCGGATAGGATCCGATTCAAAATAGAGTCCTGATCGGCCACTAGTCCTAGTTGGCCAACTCTATATAAAGGAGGGAGGGGTGGAGAGCTGCTGCACGTCAATTGAATCGCATTACGCCGAAATCAATCTGATCACACACGGCTTTAGAAGTCGGCGAGATCCATCTCGACGGAAACCCTCCCCACTTTCGAGCCAAACCCTAGCCCTGCATCGCGTGCTAGCACACGGGTGTTCGGCGTTCTGTCCCCAGACGTGTGGATACCGGTAAAGGCACTGCAACGTTGCGCGCTGCTGATCGGCTACGAATCGGTTGCAATCGGAGCGGGGCGACTGCGGCAGATCGGCGACGAGAACGCGGTCAGACGACTCGGATCGGCTGCGACATTGGCGAATCGGCTGATTGGTGAATCGGCTGTCCCCAGGAATCGGCTGTCGGCTTGCGGGAATCGGCTATCATCAGCTAGCACAATTCCAGATCGGATAGTCCTGATTGGCTATTTCCGCTGCATACTCCAATCGGTAACGATCTATCGGCCCTTACTTGCAAGTGTTCCTGGTTTGCGCGGTAGAAAAGTTTTGTTTTCGGCTAGCGTAGCCTCCGCGTAACCCTTCAGTGGTATCAGAGCTAATCTTGCTTAGTTCGGGTTTTAGATTGGATCTGGAACAAGTTTTGCACACGGGTTGATTAGATCAATCGGTTTTACGGGATTTGTTGAGGAGAGTTCATGGTAATTGCGTTCCTTGATAGTGTATCGGAACGGCGTAATGTGATTACATCGAAGCAATATCCATAGAACTCGGTTTGAGTCGGGTTCGAGATAGCGTTCCTTGATAGTGTATCGGAACGATATAATGTGATTATACCGAAGCTATCTCATAGTCCGATCTTGTTTGCTGCCTCGTGCCTACGCAAACCATCTCCCTTGATAGTGTATCAGGACAACATAATATGATTATGCCGATATGGTTTCCGTAAGCAATTTCATAGATTGGATCTATGAATTTCGTGTGGTGTTCCGGCCGCTGCTCGGAAGCCCGTGTGCGTCCCCCTTATAGGTTGTCTCGATGTCGTTTCTCTGCGATAGGTAGAAAACGTTCTACGCCTAACTTGTTTTTGCAGAGAATGCTTTGAGATGGTATGACCCTATTGTATGTATGAGATGTATGAGATGCATGTGATGCGTGTAATATTCTTTCATATGTGCAATCCCTGTAATATTCTTTCATACGTGCAATGCTTGTAATATTCTTTCACGACCTGCGAGTCAATGTAATCTTCAATTAGAGCTTCTATAGTAGTAGCTTAGTTTGAAGAAATCAAGCATCATGCACATTGGAAGATGGTGCCGAAGATGGAGATCCTCAGCGCCGACATGGAGATGGAGATCACCATGTGAAGGGGGCCATACTATTTCATTATATGCTAGTCTACCTGCTTTCATACATGTGATATGTTTGTTTGATAGGATAGCATCCCTCGCAAAATTAAGTAGTAATGATGCCCTTCCAAATGTTGCACCCGCCACCGTTATGCTCGTCAATGGTGGATCTGCCAAAGCAGAGTGCCATTCTCTATCATATACAGCAGGAGCATTTGGTTTACTTAACAAGGCTATCAAAACAGTTTTGGGCCTTGGGACATAGGTTGGCGCCGGGGTATGGAGATGCCACACCAACAACAAGAGTCACATAGAGATGTCATTAGCAAGGAGTTGCTTACCGATGTTATTAATCTTCTAGCAGTGATGCCAAAGCTCACTAGAAATTAACTAGCATGTGGATCTTGACCCAATACGTAACCTAGAGGGGAGGTATAAAAATAGGTAATGGGAGTCTAATGTTAAATTGTTTAACAATAGACATAGCATAAACATTGTGCTAAACTTTGCTTTTTCTGTTGTAGAATAAATGGCAGCTAATACTACACCCAGTACTTTTAATTTGCGATCTATTCTGGAAAAAGAAAAATTAAACGGAACAAACTTTATGGATTGGTATCGCAACTTGAGAATTGTTTTCAAGCAAGAGCGTAAGGAGTACGTTCTTGAAGTACCCTATCCTGAGGATTTGCCAAATAATGCCTCTGCAACTGCACGGAGAGCTTACGAGAAGCGCACTAATGATGCCCTAGATATAAGCTGTCTCATGCTTGCTACAATGTCCCCTGAGCTTCAGAAGCAATATGAGAGCGGCGATGCTCACACTATTATTCTGGGACTTCGTGGCATGTTTGAGAACCAAGCTCGGGCCGAGAGGTTCAACACCTCAAAGTCCTTGTTTGCGTGTAGGCTTGTGGAGGGGAATCCCGTCAGTCCGCATGTGATAAAGATGATTGGCTATATCGAGAGTCTTGAGAAACTAGGTTTCCCTCTTAGCCAAGAGTTGGCTACAGATGTGATTCTCAAGTCGCTCCCTCCGAGCTTCGAGCCATTCATATTAAATTATCACATGAACAATATGGATAGAACCTTGGCCAAATTGCATGGGATGCTAAAGACGGCTGAGAAGAGTATCCAGAAAAATGGTCATCATGTGATGATGATGCAGAAGGCTAAGCGCAAACCACCTGTCAAGAAACTTTGCACCAAGAGGAAGCTTACTCCCGATGAGATCGCGAGTGCCTCCAATGCAAAGAAGGGCAAGAAGGGGTCGGTGGCATCGATGCCGTTTGCTTCTATTGCAAGGAGACATGCCACTTTGGAAAAGGAACTGCAAGAAGTACATAGAGGATCTCAAAAAGAAGCAAAGTACGACTTACGCTCGGTATTAATGTTATAGACATTAATCTTGCTACTTCACCTACGACTCTTGGGTATTTGATACCGGATCGGTAGCTCATATTTGCAAATCGTTGCAAGGAATGAGAAGAAGTAGAGGCTTGAGAAGGGGCGAGGTGAACTGCGCGTCGGCAATGGAGCAAGCGTTGCTACGATTCTTGTCGGCACAGTACCACTTCATCTACCTTCAGGATTAGTTTTGGAATTAAATAATTGTTATTGTGTTCCAACACTATGTCAAAATGTTATTTTCGCTTCATGTTTGCAAGCGGAAGGATATGATTTTAGATCAATGGACAATGGTCATTCAATATATCTCGAGATATGTTCTATTTTCATGCTCCACTGGTGAATGGATTATACGTTTTGAATCTTGAAGTGTCTCCCATCTATAACATTAATACAGAAAGGCAACTCTCTAATGATATAAACCCCACGTTTATCTGGCATTGTCGCTTAGGCCATATAAATAAGAAACGCATGGAGAAGCTCCATACGGATGGAGTGCTTCACTCTTTTGATTTTTAATCATTTGAGACATGTGAGTCTTGTTTACTTGGTAAGATAACAAAGGCACCTTTCACGGGACACGGTGAGAGAGCAAGTGACTTGTTGGCACTCGTACATACCGATGTATGTGGACCAATGAGCTCAACGGCCGAGGTGGTTATCGGTACTTCATTACCTTTACTGATGACTTTAGTAGATATGGTTATATCTACTTAATGAGGCATAAGTCCGAATCCTTTGAAAAGTTCAAAGAATTCCAAAATGAAGTACGAAATCATTTAGGGAAAACAATCAAGTTTCTACGATCGATCGTGGAGGGGAATACTTGAGCCAAGAGTTTGGTAATCATCCGAAAGATTGTGGAATTGTTCCACGCTGACTCCGCCAGAACTCCACAATGGAACGGAGTGTCCGAACGGAGAAATCGCACCTTGTTGGACATGGTGCGTCGATGATGAGCCAAAGTGATCTTCCGTTATCCTTTTGGGGATATGCTCTTGAAACAGCTGCGCTCACACTAAATAGAGTTCCATCTAAGTCGGTTGAGAAGACACCATATGAGATATAGACAGGGCAACCCCTAGTTTGTCTTTTCTCAAAATTTGGGGATGCGAAGCTTATGTAAAACGTTTACGACAAGCTCACACCCAAATCGACAAGTGCTTCTTTGTGGGATATCCTAAGGAAACTAAGGGATATTACTTTTATAATCGGGAACAAGGCAAAGTGTTTGTCGCCCGACACGGTGTCTTCTTGGAGAAAGAGTTTTTTTCAAGAAGGGTTAGTGGGAGCAGGGTGCATCTTGAAGAAGTTCAAGAAACACCAGAAAATGTTTCAGCGACCACGGAATCACAAAAGGAGGAGCAAAGTGTTGCGCCACCAGTTGTAGATACACCAACCCCACGGAGGTCTGAAAGATCACGTCGTGCGCCTGACGGGTACACAGGTGTCGAACAACGTGATATATGAAGGGTTACGCGGAGGCTACGCTAGCCGAAAAACAAAACTTTTTACCACGCAAACCAGGAACACTTGCAAGTAAGGGCTGATAGATCGTTACCGATTGGAGTAGAGTGCAGCGGAATAGCCAATCAGGGCAATCCGATCTGGAACTGTGCTGGCTGATGTCAGCCGATTCCCGGGGCACGGCCGATTCACCAATCGAGTCAATTCACGGATGTAGCCGATTCGCCGAGTCGTCGGCGTGTTCTCGCGCTTTGCTCCGTGCGCTCGACCGCGGCCGATCTGCCGCGGCCGCCTTGCTCAGAGTACCACAGCCGATGAATCGGCGCGCAACGTAGCGGCGCCTCTGCACCGGTATCCACACGTCCGGGGACAGAACGCCGAACACCCGTGTGCTAGCACGCGATGCAAGGCTAGGGTTTGGCTCGAAAGTGGGGAGGGATTTCGGCGACTTCTGTTGCGGATTCGGTTCAATGCGATGCAATTGACGTGTCGCAGCTCTCCACCCCTCCCTCCTTTATATAGAGTTGGCTGACTGGGACTAGTGGCCGATCAGGACTCTATTTTGAATCGGATCCTATCCGAATCTCATAGAGTCGGCCGCCCATACGTCGTAAGACCATAGGACTCTATCCGATCGGATCCCTATCCGATCGAGCCGTATCCGAGTCCAACTCGAATGCCTGTTCTTATCCCCTTAAGCGTGCAACCCTATAGGTTCAGGTATACTCGGGTTTGGCTATAGTCTAACTTAGCCGACCGTCGGCTCGAGTCCAACTTAGCCGACCCGTCAATAGCGGCGCCTAGCAGCGCATATTGACACCATAGTATACAAGAATATAATATCGGCTCTGAACCTGTAATGTGTACACAAATCCCTTTGCCTCACGATACCAGTTAAGCTATAGGCAAGATGTGTGCCATCCCTTCAACAGCTTAACCATTCACTCGAACAGCTTAACCAGTTACGAAATAGCGTTTGGTAGTCCCAAAGTAGGCTACTACACATGTTGGAATCCATGGTGATCTCAGGTCTAAGGACTTTGTACCAACACTACCTGAGACCAACTAATGGCACATTAATTTCTGTAGTGTCTCATGGTGGGTCTATCCAACAATGTGTTCTCTAACACATTTGTCCATGTTTATTGATTTGGTATCTCCATACCCATGATCTATGAGACATGATCATCAATCAATAAACATGCCGATCTTAGAATCATATTTGTTCCAACAATATGACATATGATCAGGGATCGTTTAGAAATAGATTCATACGTAAAGAGTCTCATAAATAAGTCACGTACTTATTGATCAGTACAAGATGTCTATTTCATGGAACTAAATAACACTTTATTCATAAATACATAAACATTGACGTGATATCCAACATCTCCATGCTGCCTCTAGGGCATATCACTAACAATATATTGTTGTTGGACAACGATGAACCTAAGACCTATGAGGAAGCGATGGTGGGACCCGATTCTAACAAGTGGCTTGGAGCCATAAAATCCGAAATAGAATCCATGTACGACAATCAAGTTTGGAACTTGGTTGATCCACCTGATGGTGTGTTAACACTGGAAATTGGTAATAAGGTCCCTAAGTCCTAAGGAAGCAAGGTGGAATCAGAATCGGCTGAGGTCAGGGGTTGTATCGGCTAAAAGAGTAATCGGCTGCAGGGCTGGTCGGCTGGGAATGGGTTGAATGGAACAGCCGACAGCCGATTCCAAGTTTAAAAGAGATAAGACCGTATCCAATGCAAAAACTTGAAGATAAGTGGGGATTCGGATGTTAATGGCGCGTTTAGAGATATTGCCACCTATGGATAAAGTCATGTAATGGCAGTTGTATCTGTAATTTAGGAGTTTGTTAAAATTGTTAGTTGTAATGGATCTTGTTAGGGATGATATGATGTTTAGATAGAGTCCGAAGTTGTTACAGGTATTTGTATTTCGGGTATAAATAGGACCCGAGACCCTGTGTATGAGGACGATTGAATCAGTCTAATCTTCGGCGCCTCGCCATCCTTTTCCTTTTGGACGAACACCCTGTTTGGCTTCGGGCTGCATCGTCTCGATCCCCGGACTCAGGTAGATGTTTGTCGTTAGTGGTGAGATTACTTGTTTCTAATGCTTCCATCGCAATGACACATTGGATTCAGTAGTTTTGCTACGCCATATATCATATAGTGCATATGAACCAACCCGGTGTTTAGATCTATCTTGCGGTTGACTCATCTTGTCGAAGATGTGTGGTCAACGATGTTAGGTCTAAAGGTTGGTTGATTCGTATGCAATATCTACCATCTTACGGAGTGTAAATCGAAAGTAATAGATTGAATGCTTCTTTTGATACTCAATGCTGCATCAAGACTGAACTATTGAGTCATCTTTAGAGTCGTGGGTGTTTTATTCTTTTGGATTTACATTATCTGGGGATAGCGTCGGGGTTTAAGCCGACCTTATCTGTTTTTATATGTTTCTTTTAATATGATTGTTATCAGATCTACTGTAGGGCTGTAGTTTGTATCTATATTGTGTTTACTTACGCCCTTAATCTGAGAACGTCATGTTTGCACGAGAACCATTGGAGCATCAGCCGATATAATGTCAGTTTCCCAGAGTCGGTTGGTTTATTGATCTGTATATTCGTTATTCTTCGTCATATTTGGGCCGGATGGCTGATGATCGCCTTGCCGTAGCCGATGCGCTTCGGTTGCTTGGTTCAAATATGGCTGGGAATAGCATGTGTACGATCATGGATTTCCTCGGCCGACACCGCGGGGGTTTGACCTAACGCTTAACGGATATTTTCTTGTATTTTCTCTTGTTGATTGGCGAGATCAAATCAGCGCACGCTCTACACACTGTAGGCGGCTAGGAAGGACACACCGGAGTCAAGCGGATCTCCCGAGGCCGCGTGTGAGAGAGATTCTCGTCAACACGCTTCTTGGCACGCCCGGTGGGACTATCTTTGTCGGCTCGACTGGGACGAATAGACTCAGCCGGCAAGATGGTCGATTCCAAGATCCCTGACATCACACATGACAATGTTGTACCTGTAAGAATGGATCAACTATCGGCTGAACAGCAAGCCGAGTATAAGAGGATGGTGGAGGAACTCCAGAACATTTACCTTCAATCCTTCACCCAAACAAGGTCTGGAACGGTCCACCAAAAGTACAAGTTCAGCCTCAACGATACCATAGCGTCCTCGTCGAATGATGCGAAGGGCAAACAGAAAGTGGAAGAACCGACTCAAGTGCAGGATGATCAGGCCGTGTACTCTTTGCAAGATCGGATCGACTCGGCCGTCCATCACGCGTTGGTCAACCAGAGCAGCATCTTGGTGAACACCCTCAACAATATGATTTCTCAAGTGGTTGATGCCAAGGTGGCCGAGCAGCTGCAAAGGGGTCCTACATATTTCACGGATGGAAAGTTTCCTGACTACAGGACACTAGTCACCCAAGACCGGCCGCTTTCGTTAATAGCGCAGCCCAACCCGCCAGGAGGAGTCAGCCACTTGAGCCCAAGCGGGACGGCTGTGAAACCAGCGGTCACTATTTTAAACCGACAACAGCCACTGCCCCAAGGTCAATTCGACATGTTTCACCATAATCGGCGGCCGAGCCGATTGATCATGGCGGCACAGAATATCGGGGACGACAGTGTTTCCGCACCCGCCAACGCCACCACCGGAATCCTGGCCGCCACCCGCTGATCATCGTTACCAATACCAAGGGGTCGTCAGGATCATCATTATCGACCTCAGACACCTCCACAGCTGTATCGGCAGGCACGTATGCCGTATGACCCATACAAGCCGATACAGCAAGATAATAGGACCTGGGCCGAGCTAATCGCAGATGTCATGCGAGATCAGTTCGGCCTCAAACCAAAAGAGTCAGGGAATATGTACCGGTACCCTTACCCGGAGCATTTCGAAAGAATTCCATTACCCAACCGGTACAAAATCCCGGATTTCTCTAAGTTCTCAGGACAGGACAATGTATCTACTTACGAGCATATCAGCCGATTCTTAGCACAATGTGGTGAAGCATCGGCTACTGACCCTTTGAGAGTTCGGCTATTTCCCCTTTCTCTTTCAGGATCGGCCTTCACTTGGTTCTCCTCGTTGCCTTACAACTTGATTCAGAGTTGGGCCGATCTTGAGAAACAGTTCCATAGCTATTTTTATTCTGGCAACCATGAAATGAAGTTGTCAGACCTCACCAGCATCAGGCAAAAACATAAATGAATCGGTCCAGACTACATTCGCGCTTCGAGAAATGAGAAACCGATGCTACGGCTGGTGCTATCGGCGCTCACGGCCGATTTAGCGTTCCATGGTCGATCGCGCCAATCAGGGAAAGATTCTTTGCGCAGGACTTCGAAAGTCTAGCCCACCTGGCGCAGAGGGTAACGGCCCATGAACAACGTTTCCAAGAAACCAGGAAGGCTGTCAAGACCATAACACAAGTCGTCGTCGACTCAGATTATGGATCCGATGACGACGAAACAGAAGTGGCGGCAGCCGAATGGGCTAAGAACAAGAAGGCCATCGTCTGCCAGTGGCTGCTGAAGACGGCTAAAGAAGAGAAATACGATTTTGACATCACTAAAGCCGACAAGATCTTCGATCTACTACTCAAAGAAAAGCAAATTCAGTTGCCTGAAAATCATGTGATCCCGTCGACCGAAGAGTTGAAAAAGAAGAAATACTGCAAGTGGCACAACTCTACATCTCACGCCACGAACGATTGCAAAGTCTTCAGACAGCAGATTCAATCGGCCATCGAGGCCGGGAAGTTGAAGTTTGCTGACTCAAGTCGGCCCATGAAAGTAGACGGCAATCCGTTCCCGGTCAACACAGTCCATGCCGGCCTCGGACGAATTAATCGGCAGGGCAGAACAACGTGCGGCTTAGCCGATACGGCGATCAAGGCCGAAATAGGAGAGGGCCAGATAGGAAACCCCTCTGCACAGATCAACATGGTACGCCCAGTTATCAGATCGGCCGGTCGACAGCCGATCCACGAACGAAGCAGATACCACCGTCAAAACCGATTTTGGCATGAAGAAAGCTACGACGAAGTACCTCGCCGGCACAATCCAAGAGTCCAAAGCCGGCGGAACATAGCAAGCCATGACGATCCACATTGGCATTGCGGCTTCTTCAGGCATTGCTGGGAATCCGGCATGAGACTACCAACACTGGAAGACTGCCCGGCATGTAACGACCATCACAGTCATGACGAACACAGGAGCTCGTCATCGGCAAGTCCAGTCCGGTTCATCCCCAGAGCCGTCCAACTAAACCAGAGACGGCGACCGGTCCACGATCGGCTCGGCCCGGTCCATCAAGACTTCTTCGTCGACGAAAATCAAGATGGGGACGATCGCAACAACGAGGAGGCCGATGAGGAGGGACCGGCCAATCCCCAGTGGTGCCCGTCTGATCTATTTACGAAGACTCAGAAAAGGAGAATTCAGCGGCTTAAGCGTGAAGGGAGAGAGGACGAGGTGGCACAAATGATATACGAACAACGCTGTCGGCTAGGCAAGGTCAAGAGACGGTGGGTACCCAAGCAGGAGAACGCTACGGCCACCGAAGAGCAAGGCGGAGAAAGCCCCGCCGACCGAGCCAGAAGGGCAGCCAAAGGGAAAGGTACAACTACCGCATCGGTCAACATGGTCTTCATGTTGCCCACCGAATTCAGTGCCCCCGAAGCCGACGCAGATACTATTGAAGATGACCCGGCAAAACTAATGATCTCCCCAGACCAGGCCGTTTTCGACAAGCCGGAAGGAACCAAAAATCAACATCTGAAGCCGTTGTACGTTAAAGGGTTCGTCAACGGCAAGCCGATTTCCAAAATGCTAGTCGATGGAGGAGCGGCAGTCAACCTCATGGCGTACGCAACTTTCAGAAATCTTGGAAAAGGAGCCGAAGACCTGATCAAAACCAACATGGTACTCAAGGACTTCGGCGACAACCCATCAGAGACCAAAGGCATTCTCAACGTCGAGCTGACCATCGGCAACAAAACTGTGCCCACGACGTTTTTTGTCATCGACGGGAAGGGGTCTTACAGCCTGCTGCTCTGAAGGGACTGGATCCACGTTAACTGCTGCATCCCTTCGACAATGCACCAGAGCCTCATCCAGTGGGACGGCGATAAGATCGAGATCGTGCCAGCCGATAGGTCAGTTAGTATCGTCAGTGCCGATTTGCCGCTTTGGGAAATCGAAGGCATCGAATGTTTATCTGGGAAAGTCTGGCAAGCCGATTTTCTAAATGTGTCCAATTCAACGATACAGCCCATCGGAAGCGACGAGCCGCAGCTGCTGCTTTGAACAAGACATGGTGGAGGGATCCAGCGTGCTCGGCGTGGCCACCGCGGATGAAGACGATGGCAAGTTAGGACAAGGCTTCACGTCGGCCGATGAGTTAGAGGAGATCGACATCGGATCTGGCGACAAGCCAAGGCCGACGTACATTAGTAAAAATTTATCTCCTCTTTGTAGATCCCAACTTATTGAATTATTAAAATAATATAAAGATTGCTTCGCGTGGGAATACTTCGAAATGCCCGGTCTAAGCCGATCGATAGTGGTCCATCAGCTGCCAATCAAGGCAGGATATCGGCCATTCAAACAACCTCCCAGGAGGTTCAAAGCCGACATGTACGACGCAATTAAGGCCGAAATCACTCGGCTATACGACGCAGGGTTCATTCGGCCGTGCCGATATGCCGAATGGGTCTCTAATATCGTCCCAGTATTAAAGAAGAACGGCAAACTTCGAGTATGCATCGATTTCAGAGACCTAAACAAGGCAACACCAAAAGACGAATACCCAATGCCAATAGCCGACCTGCTTGTCGACGCCGCCTCAGGCCACAAAATCATCAGCTTCATGGATGGCAATACAGGGTACAACCAGATATTCATGGCCGAAGAGGACGTCCATAAAACAGCTTTTCGATGCCCAAGCGCGATGGGCCTCTACGAATGGGTGGTGATGACGTTCGGCCTAAAGAATGCCGGGGCAACATATCAAAGAGCAATGAACTACATTTTTCACGACATGATCGGAGCACTAGTGGAGATATACATCGACAATATTATCGTCAAATCAAGAGAGATAGAAAGCCACATTGCAGATCTAAGGCAGGTGCTTGAACGAACGAGGAAATATGGATTGAAGATGAATCCACTCAAGTGTGCGTTCGGCGTGTCGGCCGGGCAGTTCTTAGGATTCCTCGTTCATGAAAGAGGAATCGAAGTAACACCAAGGAGCATCAACGCGATTAAGACAATTCAACCCCCTAAGGATAAATGACAACTCCAATCATTGATCGGAAAGATAAACTTCATTAGACGGTTCATAGCTAACCTCTCAGAGAAAATGGAAACGTTCACACCATTGCTTCGGATTAAGGCCGATCAGATATTCACATGGGGGCAGAGCAACAGAAGGCGTTAGACGACATAAAAAATTATTTAAGCTCTCCCCCAGTTCTAATGCCCCCGCAGAAAGGAAAGCCGTTCAAGCTGTACCTGTCTGCCGACGACAAATCCATCGGCTCCGTCCTGATCCAAGAAGTCGATGGCAAGGAAAGGGCCATTTTCTATCTTAGCCGGCGGCTGCTAGATGCAGAGACTAGATATTCACCTGTCGAAAAACTATGTCTGTGCCTTTATTTCTCGTGCACAAAATTAAGGCACTATCTGCTGTCCAATGAATGCACCGTAACTTGCAAAGCCGACGTAGTCAAGTACATGCTATCGGCTCCGGTGCTCAAAGGGAGGATCGGAAAGTGGATATTTGCGCGACCGATCGATCGAGGTATCGAGCCCCAAGGGCGTAAAAGGACAGGCCACGCCGATCTCATTGTGGAACATAGAAATGACTCAATCGACTCGTAGAGATCACACCTTGGACCCTGACGTTCGATGGCTCAGTATGTACAAGCGGCTGTGGAATCGGCTTAGTTCTTATCTCACCCAAGGGGGCAAGCTTCGAATTCGCCTGCGCCATCGACCCCCACGTTACGAATAACCAAGCCGAGTATGAAGCTGTCCTCAAAGGGCTACTCCTACTCAGAGAGATGGAGGCTGATGCGGTCGAGATAATGGGGGACTCGTTGCTCGTCATTAGTCAATTGTCAGGAGAGTATGAGTGCAAAAATGACGCACTAATAATCTATCATCAACGGTGCCGGGAATTAATGGAAGGATTTCGGCTAGTCACTTTGAAGCATATTCCCAGGGAGCAGAACACGGAGGCCAATGACCTGGCTCAAAGGGCATCAGGCTACCGACCGATGCTAAGAGATGTCGACATGGGCATCGCCACCATCACGACCGACGATTGGAGAATTGACGTCTACAATTACCTCAAAAACCCTTCTCAATCGGCCACAAGGAAGTTACGGTACAAGGCGTTGCGGTACGTGTTGCTCGACGAAGATTTATACTATCGGACAATCGATGACATACTGCTCAAGTGTTTGAGCGCCGATCAAGCCACAGTGGCCATCGGAGAGGTACACGAAGGAATCTGCGGTACACATCAGTCGGCACACAAAATGAAGTGGCTACTTCGCCGAGCCGGGTATTTCTGGCCGACGATGCTAGAAGATTGTTTTAAATACTATAAAGGATACCAAGACTGCCAAAAATTTGGCACAGTGCAACGAGCTCCGGCGTCGGCCATGAACCCGATCATTAAACCATGGCCTTTCCGAGGGTGGGGCATGGACATGATCGGCCAAATCAATCCACCTTCAAGCAAGGGGCACAAGTTTATACTAGCGGCCACAGATTATTTCACAAAATGGGTAGAAGCAATTCCCCTCCGAAAAGTGGATTCTAAAGACGCAATCGAGTTCGTCAAGGAACACACCATCTACAGGTTCGGCATTCCGCAAACGATAACGACCGACCAAGGGTCCATCTTTGTCTCCGACAAATTCATCCAGTTCACCGACAGCATGGGGATCAAGCTTCTTAACTCTTCGCCGTATCACGCACAAGCCAACGGTCAGGCCGAAGCATCAAACAAAAGCTTAATCAAGCTGATCAAAAGAAAGATATCTGAGCATCCCAAACAATGGCACACCCGATTGGCCGAAGCTTTGTGGCATATCGGATTGCATGTCATGGGTCCATCCAAGTTCCACCATACAAACTGGTCTATGGACACGAAGTGGTACTTCCATGGGAAAGCGTAATCGGCTCAAGACGCATTCAGTTGCAGGACCAACTCACAGCCGATGACTATTACAATCTCATGATAGACGAATCGGAGGATCTCGCCTTATCAAGAATGAGAGCCTTAGAAAAAGTAACAAGAGATAAGGAACGGGTAGCCAGGCATTACAATAAAAAGGTCGTCCCTAAATCATTTGAGGAAGGCGAGCTCGTTTGGAAGCTCATACTCCCAATCGGATCCAGAGATAACAAATTCGGCAAATGGTCGCCGAATTGGGAGGGGCCTTTCAAGGTCCACAAATGCGTATCCAAGGGAGCCTACATGCTGAAAGGGCTAAATGGGGAGGTCTTCGGAAGAGCCCTCAACGGAAAATATATGAAGAAGTACTACCCGAGCGTGTGGATCAACGCGTGAGTCGGCTATCACCACAATGAGCCGACCCACGACAGCCGATGCCTTATGGGGCATCGCCTTTAGGCATTCGCTTTCCCCTCCCACGCCCCATGATCCCCGGCAGTGATCAACATGACCTCTATCCACAAGTTTCGTCGACATCGCTGCTATCACCAAAACTTGGAGGGCATACACCTACGCTACACATGCGTGCGACAATCAGACAATGTGCATGGCTAGAAAAGCCAACTTTGGACCAATAAAGCCATGGAGTTGAAGAAACCTCAAGTCACAAGGAACCCAAGAACATTAAAACGCGTTTTATTCAGAGCCGGCGTAAGGCCGTCTTGGACTACATGTTTGCCAGGAACTCCCTAATGGCCGCCAGGGCTCGCTCAAAGGGCTCTGCAGTTTCCATTTCCAGAGCATCCAGGATCAGGTGCTCCAGCCGAGTGACCCTGATGTCAGTAGTGGTGATCAACAACTCGTTGGCAAGTTGGGCCTGCCTCCCCTCCAGCCGGTCGAGGCGCACAAGCGTCGGGTACGCCATGGGGGCAGCAGCCGGAAGGCCACCAAGGTGGAAAGCCGGCCTAGCCGCCGGGTGGCGAGCCTCCAACTCCCTAAAGCGCTTCAGCTGCGCTCTCACCCGTCGGTCCTGGTTGACCGACAGCTCGTACGACGTCTCCATGATTCCCTGGATCACCCGAAGCGGGTGCGGCGGCTGCAATGGATTCCGTCCCTGAGTTTTCGAAGCTAAAAATCGATAAAAGTAGAAGAGTTGAGGTACCACCTGGTTCACCGATGAGCTAGAAGACGCCATGAGAAGCCTGGCCGCAGAATCAAAGGACTAGGTGTTTCACTATTGGAAGTTCGTCGCTTTCGGCCGTGAGCTATTCAGAAGAGCCGGGGAAGCCCATTTATAGAAAGAAAAGATACGATTCTTGGATATGAAAGGTTGCTGCCAACCCGAGAGTCAAAGAGGTCATTATTAAGGGCGTTGGGAATCGTTGAACACCACCGATTGTGCAGGAATGGATGCCTGTCACCCGGGGCTCACGGATTCCCGGGGTACAGATTCGAGAGGATCGGCCTACAAAAAACAGGGCAGCGACGTAATCGGATATTATCAGCCGATGGCTAGAGAATCGAATAACCAAAAGACGAACGCTAAGAGATTACATCACAAAGCACGGGTCAGAGAAACACGAGCCGACCTCGCAGGGTCGGACGTTTTACAATCTTCATTTCTTTAGAAAATCGGCTATCGCCGATAGAGCTGTCAGCCTAACCTGGTCGATCTCGCCGATTGCCCTAAGGTCGTCGGCCTCGGATCCCGCCACCGATCGAGCGCTTTGTACCAAGCCCCGTAAATGCGCAACAGCCGCCCCGATGCTTCTACGTTCAGCTTCAACCCTGGCCGGCAAATCGGCCATATACTCTTCATGGACATCGATCTCGTTGGTAATCTGAACGAGATCGGCCACCAACTGATCCCGGCGGGCACGAAGTTGTTCGAGCTTGGCGGCCGGCTCGGTTTTTAGGCGGTCAAAGGCGGTTTTTCGGGCTTCAATGGCGTCCTTGGTCGATTGGATGGCAGCCGCCCGCGCCTGACTCTCACGCCGATCAATGACTCGCTGCCGGGCTCGTTCGTATTTCAGCTGGTAAGCTTCCATGAGGGTCGCCGGCGCGATGGCTTCGGCTACAGCATCCGGCAGTTGGTCTTGGATATCCCGAAATCGTGCGCGTATGGATCCGCAGTCGACCACCAGTGCATCTAACGAGGCGTCCAGTCGGTTGCCGATGTCAGCCAAGGTGGCCTTCAGGTTCTCAGCCGACGCTGCAAGCGCTTCCTCGCCAGCATTGCCGGGTTCCTCGAACTCCGACAAGTCAAAGTTGAGGAGATCGGCCACGCGCTGCAGAAGAAAGAAAGGGTCAGAGGCATGGCAAAATCAATGGTCGGGGCCGGTCGACTTACCGTCGGCGCCGTCGTCGGGATTACCGGTTCGGCTGGGTCGCTCCCCACGGCCGTCTGGCTTTTCCTGCCAGTATCATCGTCACCGCCCCCAACAGGCACGGTGCATTCACTCAGCGCCGTGGGAGCGGCCGGAGGGGATCGCGGAAGCTGCAAAAAGGAAAACGGGATTAGCAGACGAACTAATTGATTATTACGAACAAAGGGGTAAGAGCCGGTTACCGGCAGAGCAGGACGAGGGGCACGACCGGCCAGTTTCTTGAACTACAAGGAACGGACAAATCAGATACAGGTAAACATCGCAAGACCAATGAAGTAAAAACTTACGGGAGGACGTCTCATCGGCGGGCTTGGGGCTGGCGGAGCATCGGTTGGGGCGTTCACCGATTCAGGACTCGAAGCCCCGGTTTCAACAGCCGCTTGGACGGCTACTGGCACCTCTTCGTCGGCAGCAGCGTTGAGGAACCGCTCGACGGCCGGATCCAGAGGAGGAGGACTGTCGGCCAAGACGATCGGTTCTATCTTTCTCGCCCTTTTGGGGGCAGGCGCAGCCGATGAACGCGGTGGTGGCGCCGTTTTCCTTTTCGATGCAATCGGATGACGCACCTGCCCTCGCAATAGAGACGAGAGCTTGGGCACCCCCCAGCCGATGGCCGACGGAGCAAGGCCCCCATGTCCAAAACGCTGTTTTGTATTCGATGGGGCGCCAGTCGCTTACCGTCGGCCGCTCCGTTTGTTTCTGCAAAGTCAAAGCATAAATGTTAAATCGGCTGACACGGTCCGTGAATGAATCGTAGGAAGGGAATAATCGGTGGGAGTAGAAACATACCGAGGGGATCTCGTCCGGGGAGCAAGTCAACATAGCAAGACGGCCGTTGGTGAAAAATGTGGCGTCTAAGTTCCAACCACCATCGGTCGTAAGCGGCGCTTCTTCTTGTCGACAGGGTGATTTCGCCGGCATCGCCGAAGGGGGGACCAGCTATGTTCAGCAGTGAGTTCATCATCAGATCTTGGCCGATCGCTCCTCTGGTCTCGATCTTATCGGCGTAAAAGAAGCCGATGGGAAGCTGCCCGAGGCCAAATTGCCTCGCGGCCGATGCCGGGTAGTAAAATTCATAACTCCGAGCTGTTGATCAGCCTTGATGAACCCCGGTCGGCAGGATGCAGGGAGATAAACAGATGAAGAACAATTTTCTACACCTTGGACTGTCGGCTGAATTAAGGTCGTCCCATTTGAAATCGATCAGCAGTTCGAAAGATCCTTGGTCGGAGTAGAAGTACTAGGTGCGGTTGTCGCGGGATAACCCATCATAGAAAGCCACGAACCATCGGCCAACAGCTCAACCGATTGCCTTGAACCTGCATGGGCGGCAGCTGCTTCCCCATAGTTGGTGCATCGCCTGGTGGTGATTTGGTCACCTTCTTCATCTTCGATTGGCTCCAACCTTGGGAATCCAACGTCTGCCAGGCGGGGCCGACCGGCTACGTTTTGGGTGGCCAACACCAACCAGATTTGGAGGAACCACAACGGTCCGCCGGTGTTGACTGGGGCATTGGCGGCTATTTTTGTGGCGGCTTGATGCAGCATTTGATACGTGTAGCCGAGGAGGTATTTTCCTAGTGCGAACTCTGTCCCGTCGGCTAGGATTTCGGCCATTATTTGCCAATTAGCAGTCGGCCCACAGCTTGATCCGCAGAACACGAATTTTTCTAACCACATCATCAGAAAGGCAGTGTATTCTCGGTGGCTGACTGTTCCATCTTTCATATTTTGGGCAATGAAGCCACTCCATCCACCGATGGCTTTGGTTTTAAACTGGTGTTGGCCCTTTCGGTTCAAGATGCATGGATTAGCCGATGATTCAATGTCTAGCCCAGTTGTCATATGCACATCGGCTAGTGTGATGGTCATCGGCCCCTGTCTGAAGAGGAAAGCATTGAAACTATCGTTCCAAAAGTAAGCTGCAGCCGATAGGAGGGGTTCATCTTTTTCCATGTTGGCTATGGACAGTTCTAAGCATTGGGCAAGCTTTCTTTCCTCCCATTGGGTGTACTTGGCCGATTGTATTCTCTTGTACCATTCGGTAGGCCGTGTCGGTAGACGGCCAAGCCTTGAAAGTCCCGTTCCAGTGGGAAAGAGATGGTTTGGCAGTGTTGAAGGGCATGCGGTTGGTTTCGGCTATGATCACGTCAGTTGGGTCTGTATCGTCGATAGGCCCAAGGAAGTATTTTCCCTCTTGTGTTAAATTGGGGATGAGTACTTGGTGAGAGAGGTGCTGCAATTCGGAGGAAGGGGAAAAGTACTGTTCAGAGGTGATGGTGTTTATAGTTTGGAATAAGAACAGCATTAATTGGTAAGAATGCGGGATGAGGTGATATTGAAAATTACAAAACAAACTTTTGGTATAAAGGCGTGTGGAGGATCGAGTTGAGGGTAAGATTACAAAGTAAAAAAAAGAAGGAGAAAAGGGAAATACCTGAGAAAATTCGTTCATGGCGGTGGCTGAGGTAGTTCCAGTGGCGGCGGCGGGCGAAGTTGCGGTCGTAGTAGGTGCGACGGTGACCGGTGAGTTAGAGGTGCTTGAGGTCGCGATGGAGGCCATCGGGGAGGTCGGAGACGAGGATGGGGCTCGAAGGATGTGGAAAATGTCGAACGTCGATGGAGTCGCCGGAGGAGAGAGAGAAGGGCATGAGGTTTGTTTGAGAAGGAAGCCGAGTGCACGATGGGAGCGTGGGTGGTTCGCCGAGGAAAGTGGATATTTAAAGAGTTCGTGGGGGAAGCCGAGACGATTCGGGCCAAGAAGGGAATAGGAGTTTGAGTAGATAAACAAATCCGCAACACTTCATGTTACGGACTTGGGGGGCATGTGTTAACATTGGAATTTGGTAATAAGGTCCCTAAGTCCTAAGGAAGCAAGGTGGAATCAGAATCGGCTGAGGTCAGGGGTTGTATCGGCTAAAAGAGTAATCGACTGCAGGGCTGGTCGGCTGGGAATGGGTTGAATGGAATAGCCGACAGCCGATTCCAAGTTTAAAAGAGATAAGACCATATCCAATGCAAAAACTTGAAGATAAGTGGGGATTCGGATGTTAATGGCGCGTTTAAAGATATTGCCACCTATGGATAAAGTCCTGTAATGGCAGTTGTATCTGTAATTTAGGAGTTTGTTAAAATTGTTAGTTGTAATGAATCTTGTTAGGGATGATATGATGTTTAGATAGAGTCCGAAGTTGTTACAGGTATTTTTATTTCGGGTATAAATAGGACCCGAGACCCTGTGTATGAGGACGATTGAATCAATCTAATCTTCGGCGCATCGCCATCCTTTTCCTTTTGGACGAACACCCTGTTTGGCTTCGGGCTGCATCGTCTCAATCCCCGGACTCAGGTAGATGTTTGTCATTAGTGGTGAGATTACTTGTTTCTAATGCTTTCATCGCAATGACACAATTGATTCAGTAGTTTTGCTACGCCATATATCATATAGTGCATATGAACCAACCCGGTGTTTATATCTATCTTGCGGTTGACTCATCTTGTCGAAGATGTGTGGTCAGCGATGTTAGGTCTAAAGGCTGGTTGATTCGTATGCAATATCTACCATCTTACGGAGTGTAAATCGAAAGTAATAGATTGAATGCTTCTTTTGATACTCAATGCTGCATCAAGACTGAACTATTGAGTCATCTTTAGAGTCGTTGGTGATTTATTCTTTTGGATTTACATTATGCGGGGATAGCGTCGGGGTTTCAGCCGACCTTATCATTTTTATATGTTTCTTTTAATATGATTGTTATCGAGATCTCTTGTAGGGCTGTAGTTTGTATCTATATTGTGTTTACTTACGCCCTTAATCTGAGAACGTCATGTTTGCGCGAGAAGCATTGGAGCATCAGCCGATTTAATGTCAGTTTCCCGGAGTCGGCTGGTTTATTGATCTGTATATTCATTATTCTTCGTCATATTTGGGCCGGATGGCTGATGATCGCCTTGGCGTAGCCGATGCACTTCGGTTGCTTGGTTCAAATATGGCCGGGAATAGCATGTGTACGATTATGGATTTCCTCGGCCGACACCGCGGGGGTTTGACCTAACGCTTAACGGATATTTTCTTGTATTTTCTCTTGTTGATTGGCAGATCAAATCAACTGGCACGCTCTACACACTGTAGGCAGCTAGGAAGGACCTGCCTGGAGTCAAGCAAATCTCCCAGGCCAGCGCGTGAGAGAGATTTCTCGTCAACATGGTGTCAAAACCATTGAGTGTAAATGGGTTTTTAAGAAAAAGGCCGATATGGATGGAAATGTTCACATCTATAAGGCGCGATTGGTGGCGAAAGGTTTTAAACAGATTCAAGGAGTTGATTATGATGAAACCTTCTCGCCCGTCACAATGCTTAAATCTATTCGAATTATCCTAGCGATTGCTACATACTTCGATTATGAGATATGGAAGATGGATGTCAAAACGGCTTTCCGAAATGGAAACCTAAGCGAGGATGTATACATGATACAACCTCAGGGTTTTGTCGATCCAGAATCGCTTGGAAAGATATGCAAGCTACAGAAATCTATTTATGGATTGAAGCAAGCATCTCGGAGTTGGAATATTCATTTTGATGAAGTAATCAAAGGGTTTGGTTTCATCAAAAATGAAGAGGAGGCCTGTGTTTACAAAAAGGTCAGTGGGAGCGCAATTGTATTTCTAATCTTATATGTGGATGACATATTGTTGATTGGAAATGATATCCCTATGCTAGAATCCGTCAAGTCTTCATTGAAAAATAGTTTTTCCATGAAAGACTTAGGGGAGGCAGCATACATATTGGGCATTCGGATCTATAGAGATAGATCCTAGAGGCTAATTGGATTAAGCCAAAGTACATACATTGACAAGGTGTTGAAAAGGTTCAACATGCATGATTCCAAGAAAGGTTTCTTGCCCATGTCACATGGCATTAAAAATCTTAGCAAGAATCAGTGTCCTCAGACACATGATGAGCGGAATAAGATGGGTATTGTCGAAACTTGGTTTCGGCAAATAGAAATTTGGGGGTGCAGTCAAGATCGCCTAGCACAATGGGTTAGATTGGAGAACGGGATTTAGACAGGTTCGGGCCCTCTCGTGAGGTAATACCCTACTCCTGTTTCGGAGGATTCGATCTGTCGAGTGTCTTTATTGATCTCGCGATCTAAGGTTGAAAGCTAAAAGCTGATCTAACTTCTGATATCCCTCAAGGGACGCCCCTTACCCCCATTATATAGTCTTGGGAGGTGGGCTTACAGATCGGAAACCCTATCTTACTCTAAGTCGATTTCCTCAATCTTACCAAACCGTGACTATAGGCCGTTGCCTTATCTCTATCGGCAACGTAACACCCAAGTCATATTTGGTTTACAGATATGGCAGACGCAATCTATCCCTACCTCCAGTCGGATAAGCTTGCCATGTAGATACCCGATTGCCATAATCTCCACAGTAGCCCCCGAGTCCTTTTCAGTCGATGAGACAACTCAGCATCGAACCAAGACAGCATACGGCCAAAGACCTCTTTGGCCGAGTGCTTCTGGCGCCGAGTGATTCCACCATCTCTGCCTGAATCTTCCCGAGTGGCTCCAAAGACTGTGAAGGCTGGAAAATATCTGAAAAATTCTCAAAAATAAATATTTAAGCACATCTCTCGATGTACCTAATTGGATGTAACCCCCGACTATATGATTAAGCACATAGCCAAGGACTAAAAAGAATCATACTCTCATAAATGCTTAGCTCATGCTAAAGCAATTATAAAAAATCTCACCACTCGGCAAGCTCATGCTCGTCCGAGTGAATTTGTCCGAGTCATCTCAGAACAAATATTTCAGTCATCCCTCATGGGTAAACAAGTTTTTTCAGTCGTCTAAAAATATGACAAAATTAATAAACAACTTTTTCCATAATGCTGGTCTCAATTTATAAAGATCTTCACCAAGGTGGAAAAAATAGCATTGATATAATCACTTAATCAAAATGCTAAAGAACCAAACAGCCCTTGTCATCAAGGCAGCCATAAAAAGCTTAGCTGTCGGTCACCTTTCAAATTGCATCGTGCTAGCTTCTCATGAAGTCAAGCAAACCGCGGTATGAAAGGATTCCCAAAGGTATAGGGCATTCAGACACGTGCATATTGCCAAGGCAAATCTGCTTAAGCTCATCCGCTTAAGTCCCTAAGGACACGCGTCGGGCCACACCTTAAGCTGGGCCGCGGGTCTCTCATGGGCTCGGCCCAATCACGAGAAAACCTAGCGCAACCCTCAAATCTTTCTACAAAGCCTCGAGGTCATCCCCGCCACTTCGTCTTCCCAAAAATTTCCTCTTTTGCGCAGACTTGTTCACCGGCTCCCTGCGGAAAACCCTAGACTTGCGCGCACCCGAATCCATCAACCCAGGAGCTCGCTCTTTGCCACAAACTAGCCTCCGCATCCAGCTCCCAAGATCCCTTGCTCAAATCCCCATCCTTTTTGGCCAGATCTACTTCCCACCCAAACCACATTCATGGCTGATGAAAAGAAGATCCCCTTCCACCAATGGGCCACATCGGATGTGAGGGAATCCACCCTCAAGGAGATGGTGAAGCACGGCGTGCTTCCTCCCAAGGAGATCGTGGGTTGGCGCCCGGCGGCGGGTGAAGATTTCCCCACCCCGAACACCGGTGAGCTTGTTGTGTTCACTTCTTTCTTTTACTGCGGGTTTAGCCTCCCCACCTCCGAGTTCTTTAGGAGGCTTCTGGATTATTATGGTCTTCGACTCTAT
Source organism: Oryza australiensis (assembly GCA_019925245.2). Lineage (NCBI taxonomy): Eukaryota > Viridiplantae > Streptophyta > Magnoliopsida > Poales > Poaceae > Oryza > Oryza australiensis. The sequence continues at coordinate 40,789 of JAIFGZ020000387.1, read as the reverse complement.
CATTTGAACCCCAACTCTATGCTTCACATCGCTCTGTTTCTTCATGTATGTGAGGCTTTCCTTGGCATCCTCCCCCACTTCCAACTCTTTCGTCGCATGTTCTATCTCAAGCCGCATCCCAATAAGGACCAGCCCTGCGTCGTCGGCGGGGCAGGCTTCCAACTCCGCGGATCCCTCCGCAAGGAATACTTCTCTCTCCCTTTGAAGTCTTCCAATAAGGGATGGCATGCGGGCTGGTTCTATATCAGCAACCTCGAACCCAGCCTGCCAACCTTTGTCGGCCTTCCCCCTGTACCCAAGCATACTTGGAGCACTGTACCAGTGGCTCATGATTGGGATGAAGCCAACAAACTGCTAGCGAAGATCTTGGAGATGAAGCAGAAATGTCTTCGTGGCGAACAGATCACTCGGCACTTCATCAGGAGCCGACTGGCGCCAATCAAGGAAAGACCAAAGCCAGCCTTTGAGTACGAAGGCGGGAAGGATCCCAATCGGGAAGACCAGGACCCCCTTAGCTTTGAGGTCCTGAAGATCCGGATGTATAAGATCTTCTCGACCAGAATCGCAGTCGAGCGTGCCCTCGTGCTGCCGGTTCTTCTCTTCAGTATCTACCGACCTCCTCCTATGGTAAGCCGACTGACCTCTTTGTACTTGTCTTGCAGTCTGGATGTCATGCCTCTTAGTATTGTGGGAATTTCTTTTGCAGGAAAATGCTTCCATCGTTTCAAAACCGTACAAGGTCCCTCATGATGACGTGCCGCTTCGCCCTGCCAAGAAGCCGACTGGCGGAGTAAAAATCCAAAGCGATCCAGTCGGGAAACGGGCAGCCCCGAGTGAGGACACCAACAAACGGGCGAGCAAAAGGAGGCTCGTCTTCGACGACTCGGACGATGACGTCCCGGCTCCTCCAGTCGAGACGCCTCCTCCAAGGCCATCGCCGAAGGCGGCGCCGAAGATCCGTCGGTCGTCCAGGTATGCCTCATAACTGAAATCCGAACTTCATTATTGAAAATTTCTTTGTCTTCATTCCGACTGAGCGCGTCATTGGTTTGGCAGGAGGCCCCAGGATATAGATCCTGCCGGGAGGAGTGAAGGGCCGACTCTAGCTGCCGCGTCCGAGGCATCCAAGCCTACGGCACCAAGAACTCGGAGCCCTCTCCCGAGCGAGAGCGCTCCGGGTAGAAAGCCCTCGCCTCCAAAGGAAAATGTCCCGAGGAAGGAACCCCGACCGCCAGCCAGACATGCCGAGCTAGAAACCGGTCGGCTGCGGAAAGCCTCAGTGCAGCTCAGAGCCCGGCGAAAACCAGTCGGTGAAAAGCCAGAAGGAAAAGACCAGCCGGGCTGCTCCAGTCAAGAGTTCAGCCGCCGAGGCCGGTAAGTCTTGAATCGAAACCTTGTCTTTAATCATCAGTTCAAATCTTTCGTATCTTCATCTGTTCTTCCTGATCTGCCAGCCACAGTAGAGGAAATCCCTAGGTTATAGTCTTCTGAAACCTGGGTACCCCCAATTAGAATCGAGTGGTGGGACTCGGAAGGCCAGAGGCAGGGCATCGTTCTGGACAAGCAAGCCGAAAGCGATGAAAGGGATGCCCTTGACAACAGCCTGAACGAGGCAACTCGGCTACTCAACGTAAGCCTTGATCTTTCTCTATTGTTATATCATCGTTCCTTTTCAGTCGGTCAACTTTGGATTTTGCATGCAGAAGGAGTATTGTCGATCCATGGCCAAGTCCGAGGCGCTGGAAAAGTTGGTCCCTCATCTGAACTCCCTGGAGGACGTCCAGTGGAAGTTAAAGACCACTCGGGAGGAGGCCGCGTCGAGGGAGGCGGCCCTGAGGAAGGAGATAGTTGAACTCCGGGAGGAGAACCTCTTCCTCCGCGGTTCAATCGGGAGTAAGTCCAATCCTCTCAACCTCTATATGGCTTCTGTGTCAACTTCGCTTGCTGATAGCCTTCTGTATTTGTAGAAAATTCGTGAGAGGTCCACTCGCTCCAGGTCCAGCTGGAGGCAGTCAACCTCGGCAAGACTGAGTTGGAAGCCGAGTTTGAAGGTAAGCTTCTTTGAAGTAATATCCTTTGTGCTGCTTTGTCTTCGAGTGCTTTGCGTGATCATGTTCTTTTGGCAGCTTACAAAGTCAAGACCCGAGCTCAATATGACGTCCTACTTGAGAAGGTCAAACAAGCTGGGAGGGTCCGAGAAGATGTCACCAACGCGGCAACGCCTGCTACCATGGGGGCTGGCCTGGCTCTTGCGCAGACCAAATCACTCTACCCCCGAGTGGATGTCAATTCGGTCGGGGAGGGCTTCGCCGACGGCACCTCGGATGAGCAAGCCCTGGACATGATTAGTGAGGCGTAGGATTCTGCTAAGTGGATTGCCGTCGATGTAGTGAACAATTTCCGGCCTTAGTTGTTTTGTGAACATTGTTTTGTAAATATTGTCTGATTATGACGCTCTGATGTAGACTTGCGAATATTCAGTTTATTTATGTTAATGCCCTGATCCGAGTTTTTATGTGAAATTTCTTAAGTGATTTTCGTCCGACTGTCACCGAGCCTAAGCTCGATTAGGTCATGAGAAAGTTCTCAGTTCTTAAAAACTGAACTCGAATCAAGGAACATTAAACAATGACAAACCGAGTCATGCACAAAGGTTGATGGGGAAAACTATGCTTTATTGACATATGTACAGCCCCCGACTGCTAACTCAAGAAGTCATCTTACTTGCGGTTGGCAGTCAAGAAAAACATGACACTTAAGTCGATTTAAGCATAGAATCGTCGAAGATGCTCGATGTTCCAGGAGTTCTCCACCATAGACCCGTCTTCACGCTTTAACTGATATGCACCGGGCCGAGTCACCTCAGCGATTATGTATGGTCCTTCCCATAAGGGGGATAACTTGTGACAGTCCTTGGTGGTTTGAACCTTGCGTAGAACCAAATCGCCAACGATGAAAGCTCGTGCTCGAACATTGCGACTGTGGTATCGTCTGAGCCCTTGAAGATATTTCGCCGACTGGATGAGGGCTGCCTCTCGGGCCTCTTCCAGTCGGGTGAGGTCATCCACTCGGTCGGGGTCATACCGTTCATCGTTGAAGCTGTGGACTCGGAGGGATTCATACTCCATCTAATTTGGCAACATGGCTTCTGCGCCGTAGACCAGAAAGAAAGGAGTTTGGCCGGTAGCCCGACTGGGTGTGGTCCGCAGAGACCAAAGAACCGAGGGAAGCTCTTGAACTCACTTGCCTGCGTAAGGACTTAGACGGTCAAACACGCGGGCCTTGATGCCTTGAAGGACCATGCCGTTGCCCCGTTCGACTTGTCCGTTGCTTAGGGATGTGCAGCGCGCGCATAACGAGATCTTGATTCCGAAGTCTTCGCAGAATTCCTTGAAGATGCCTCCCGTGAATTGAGTCCCGTTGTCGGTTATGATCTGTTTGGGGCCGAAGCGGTGCACGATGTTGAGGAAGAAATCTCGTGCCTTGTCGGCGTAATTGTGGCAACCGGCTTGGCTTCAATCCACTTGGAGAACTTGTCGATTGCGACGAATAGGTGTGTAAATCCTCCTGGAGCCTTCTTGAAAGGGCCGACCATGTCTAAGCCCCATACCGCAAACGGCCAGGATAGTGGGATTGATTGTAGCTCCTGGGCTAGGGCATGGCTCTGTCGGGCGAAAAATTGGCAGCCTTCACAGGTTCGTACCACTTTGTCCGCGTCGGAGACCACGGTAAGCCAAAAAAACCCTGTCTGTAGGCTTTGCCCACCAAGGTGCGTGCCGCTGCGTTGCTTCCGCATATGCCCAAGTGGATGTCTTGGAGCAGCTGTCTCCCTTCCTCGGGTGTGATGCATCTCATTAGGATTCCGGAGGGGCTTCTCTCGTATAAGTTGGAGTCAACCATGACATAAGCTTGGCAACGACGTCGGACACGTTCTGCCTCATCCCGGTCTTCCGGCAGCTCTTGCTGTGTTAAAAATTTGATGAGGGGTGTCCTCCAGTCGGCGTCAGTCATGGCGACTTCGTTTGCAGCTTGCTCGTTGGAAGTTGTCTTTGCCATGATGGTTGGCTCATAGAGGTGTTCGACAAAAACGTCTGTTGGGGCGGCTTCACGCTTGGACCCGAACTGCGCCAACTCGTCAGCTCCTTCGTTGTTGTGTCTCAAGACATGTGATAGTTCGAGTCCGTCAAACTTGTCTTCAAGTTTGCGGACCTCTTGTCGGTAGGCCTCCATGGTGTCGTTTAGACAGGACCAGTCCTTCATTACTTGATTGACGACCAGCTAGGAGTCCCCTTTCACGATGAGCCGACGTATCCCGAGTGAAACTGCGAGCCGCAGTCCATGTAGCAGGGCTTCGTACTCAGCGATGTTATGTCAGGCGGAGAAGTGGAGGTGGAGGACGTATCTTAGCCTTTCCCCAGTCGGGGAGATCAGCACAACTCCTGCTCCCAAGCCAGTGATCCTCTTGGATCCGTCGAAGTGCATGGTCCAGTGTTGGAGGTCTTCCCGAGGTACATTTTCTTGTTGCTCAGTCCACTCGGCCAGGAAATCCGCCAGGGCTTGTGACTTTATGGATTTAAAAGTCAAGTCCAGTGGCATCAGTTCCAGAGCCCACTTAGCAATGCGCCCAGTTGCCTCCTGATTGTGGATGACGTCGCCGAGTGGGAAGGAGGTGACGACGGTGACCGAGTGACCCTAAAAATAGTGCGCCAATTTCCTCGCGGTTATCAGGACACCATAAAGCAATTTTTGTACCTGAGGGTAGCGAATTTTGGCTCCTGCCAATACTTCGCTAACAAAGTAGATCGGCCTCTGAATCTTCTGGGCCCGTCCTTCTTCGCGCTCGACCACGAGGATCGTACTAACCACTTGGTGAGTGGCTGAACCGTACAGGAGCAGGGGCTCCTGGGGCTGAGGCGAGGCTAGGACGGGCGGCGTTGTAAGGAATTCCTTAAAATCTTCAATGGCCTTGTGGCTTCCGTGGTCCATTGGAAGTCGTCTGTTTTCTTTAGCAATCTAAAGAAGGGCATGCCTCGTTCGCCGAGTCGAGAGACGAAACGGCTTAGCACCGCCATGCAGCCAGTGAGATTCTGGACATCCTTCTGGTTACTCGAGGGCTTCATGCTCAAGATAGCGTTGATCTTTTCTGGATTGGCTTCAATGCCGCGATGTGAGAGCATGAAGCCGAGCAGTTTGCCTGATGGGACGCCGAAAGTGCACTTCTCCGGGTTCAACTTCATTCTGAAGGCCCGGATATTCGCGAAGGTTTCTTCTATGTCAGCGATCAGGTCTTCTTTCTGCTTGGTCTTGATGATGACATCGTCGACATAAGCTTCCATGTTTTTGCCGATCTGCGTCTGGAAACATCTCTGGATCATGCGTTGGTACGTGGCGCCGGCGTTCTTCAGGCCGAAAGGCATGGTGATGTAGTAGTAGGCTCCAAACGGCGTGATAAACGATGTCTTCAGGCAGTCGGATTCTTTCAAACTGATCTGGTGGTAGCCCGAGTAACAATCCAGAAAGCTCAGGAGTTGGCAGCCGGCTGTTGAATCTACGACTTGGTCGATGCGAGGCAGCCCGAATGGATCTTTGGGACAAGCTTTGTTGAGATCGGTATAGTCAACGCACATGCGCCATTGCCCCGTCCTCTTGCGGACCAGAACTGGGTTGGCTAACCAGTCGGGATGTAGGACTTCTTTAATAAAGCCGGCAGCCAAGAGCTTTGTGAGCTCTTCTTTGATGGCATCTTTTCGATCCTGTGTGAATCTGCGTAATCGTTGTTTTATCAGTTTGGCGTCATCTTTGACGTGCAAAGAGTGCTCGATCACCTCCCTAGGAATTCCAGGCATATCAGATGGTTTCCAAGCAAAAACATCTTTATTATTTTGGAGGAAGGTGACGAGCGCGCTTTCCTATTTTGGATCTAGTTCAGCGACGATTACAGCAGTTTTCGAGGGATCCGATGGATCAAGGGAGATCTTCTTGGTCTTGGCGTTGCCGGATCCTGATTTGGCTATCTTCTTCGCGGGGATTTCACCCTCTGAAGTCGATGCGGCCAATCGGATTTCTTTCTGGCCACGCAATCTCTCGCGAGATTGGGCCATGTCGCAGCTCTCCTTGTCGCAGGTGAAGGCTTGCTTCACGTCGCTGCGAAGAGTGATGACGCTATTGGGACCCGGCATCTTCATGCAGAGGTAGGTGTAGTGGGGTATCGCCATGAATTTGGCGAGTGCAGGCCTTCCGATAATGGCGTGGTAGGCCGTTTCGAAGTCGGCCACCTTGAAAGTGACGTTTTCCGTTCGGAAGTTCTCTCGAACTCCGAAGGTGATCGGGAGGGAGATGTGCCCGAGTGGTGTAGATGATAGCCCCGGGATGACTCCATGGAAGGGGGCTGAGCTTGCCTTCAATTCGGCCCTCGGGATCTGCATCTCGTCCATGGTCTTGGCAAATAAGATGTTGAGGGTGCTGCCCCCATCAATGAGGACGCGCTTGAGCCTGATGTTGCGGACCACCGGGTCCAAGACGAGTGGTTAGCGCCCCGGGTGAACCACTCGGTCGGGGTGATCCGAGCGGTCAAAAGTGATGGCCACCTCCGACCATCGCAGGTACTGAGGGACTTCGGGTTGTGCCGCGTTGACCTCTCGGTCGGTTAGCTTCTGTTTCCTCTTGGATTCATAGGCTAGCGGCCCCCCGAAGATGTGATTGAGCTCGCCCACGGGGTCTTGGAAAGGTTCGGCATTCTCAGCCGTGTTGTTTTTCTTGGCGCCCGATGGACCAGCTTCATCAGTCAGCTTCTTGTTGAGTTGCACCGCGTACTGCTCGGCGAACTATTTATAAATGAAGCAGTCCTTAGCCGCGTGCTTGTGATTGGGATGATGTGTGCATTGAGCGTTCATGATGGCGTCGTAGGCCGCGACTCGGGGGCAGCGTTGAGAGTTGGAGATTGCGGCAACCCGATCTTTGGATCGGCGTTTGCGGTCCTTCTGGCCCTGGTTGTTGTTGCCGTTATCCTTCTTAGGATTCCGACTTCCTCCCGCCTGCTTATCTTCCCTCTTGTCGGGCCGGTCTTGGCGCGCCGCCTTGATGGCATCATTAGATTTGGCGTAAGAGTTTGCCGTTTCAAACATCTGTTTCACCATCTTCGGTGGCTTGCGCCCGAGCTTCCCGATTAACAGTTTATCACGGACTTCCTTCTGGAAGGCGGCGATGATGATGTCATCGGTGATGTTGGGGATCTTGTTGCGCTTTTCGGAGAAGCGCCTGATGTAATCCTTCAGAGGCTCGTCCGGCTTCTGGATGACGTTGTATAAGTCGAAGTGTGTGCCGGGCCTCTCGAAGGTGCCCTTGAAGTTGGCGATGAAGTGGTCCCTCAGCTCGCTCCACGAGCCGATTGAGCCTCTTGGCAGGCTCGTGAGCCAGTTCCTGGCTGAGTTGGCGAGGGCCACGGGCAGATAGTTGGCCATAGCCTTGTTGTCGCCGCCTGCTGCGCGGATGGCAAGAGTGTACACGGTAAGCCACGACTCGGGGTCGGTCTTGCCATCATACTTCTCTATTCCTATTGGCTTGAATCCATTAGGCCAGTGCACTCGGCGAAGCTCCCAGTGAAAGCGGCACTCCGTCGTCGTTGCTATCGGATGATCCCCTCCGATCTTCCCGAGTGCGTTGGTCTCGCTCTGGTAGCGGCGATCGAGGACTTCCGCGAGATCACTCGGCGGGTCCTCGGTTGGCTGGTTGGGTAGCCGAGCTGTTGTTGCGGCGGACGCGGTGGTGGACGGGTGGACGTCCATGTCGTTTATCGTGGGAGTCGGCCGTTTGCTCCCGATGCTTCGCGTGGACTCGTGGCGTGGGCCTCTTGGCCTAGTCGTCGACCGGTCTGGCTCGGGCCTCTTGTAGTCTCCTGACCTTAGTGGCGGGAGCCGGCTTTTGTCGGGTGTTTCGGCCACAGACTCAGTCGGCCTTCGTGCCGAGTGTTAGGGATGGCCATTGGCTGTGGCTGCGACGATGGTCTTGATTTTGTCTAATATTGGAGTCACGTCGGGGGGTGCCGTCTCAATGACAGTGTCCAAGAGTGTGAGGGCAGCAACAACGTTCTGCTGTGGCGTCTGGAAGATATTGGTGTTGCGGACCCGCGTTTGAAGGATAGCCTCCTGAGCGGATTGTCCGGCTACCCGTAGATCTTGCTTTCTTTTGTCGGCTTCTTCCTTGCATTTCTTCTCCTCTTCTGCCACCTTGCGCTCTTGCTCAATCCTGGCTCGCTCTTCCTCTGCAAGCCTTCGGGCCATGGCTAAGTCGGACTCGACCACCTCAGCCATGAGGACATCGAAGCACTTCGGCTCGTAGTCCTTGTTGCAGTCAGAGTCATCGGCTTCGTCCGAGGGGATGCCATAGAGGTCGTCAAAGCCGGCAGAGCTGAGATATTTGTTGAGCTCCGAAGATGAGCATGAGCCGAATGACTGGAGGATGACGGCGACCTCCCTCGGTCCTGGGTAGCTCGGATCTGGATCGTTCCAGTCCAAGTCAGAGCTTGAGGATGCGGACTCCTCCGAGTGGGTCGACCTCGACTCGGGGGAGAGGAGCTTGCCGTAGATCTCAGCGGCGTTTGGTAATCCAAATGGTGTCGAGATGTCTTCTTCCGAGTAGATCGCCTCGGTTGGGAAGACGAGGAGATCGGTGTAGATTCCGGCGGCGTTCGGTAATCCGAATGGTGCCGAGTGAATTCCTTCGTTGGGGTGGGCGAACTGCATCTTGGACTTCAAGATGTCGTCGAAGATCTTGGCGCTATTCGGGAGGCCGAACGGCGCCAAGTGGGTTTCTCCTTCCGACTGGTTCGAATCCGAGTCGAAGGAGGAGAACTTGTCGAAGTTGTTGGCGGCGAAGTCGCCGAATCCTGAAGAAGATCCCATCACGCTTGTTGGCGAGATCGTTGAAGAAGTCTTGACGCGTGGATCCCCTACCTCGCGCGCCAACTGTTGAAACTTGGTTTCGGCAATAGAAATTTGGGGGTGCAGTCAAGATCGCCTAGCACAATGGGTTAGATTGGAGAACGGGATTTAGACAGGTTCGGGCCCTCTCGTGAGGTAATACCCTACTCCTGTTTCGGAGGATTCGATCCGCCGAGTGTCTTTATTGATCTCGCGATCTAAGGTTGAAAGCTAAAAGCTCATCTAACTTCTGATATCCCTCAAGGGACGCCCCTTACCCCCTTATATAGTCTTGGGAGGTGGGCTTACAGATCAGAAACTGTAACGCCCTGAAAATCGGAGAATTTAAAACCGGGAATTGAAAATCAGAACTTACAAAAACCTTTTGATTGTTGCTTCTTGATCGAGTTTTCGCTTCTTATTTGCCAGCTTGGTTGCATAAATTTATACGCGAGCGATTCATCTCGGTGTTTGTGAAAAACCAAACGATTCGAATTTCTGCTGGGAGAAAATTTTCGGAGTTTAGAATTGGGAGCAAAACATTATTTAGGTAATTGAGTAATATTAATTAGTGAAAAATAAAAAAATGAGTAATAAAATATTTTAGGGTATATATATGAAATCTAGAAATTTATTTGAATCAAAATCACATTTTCGGAATTGAGGAAAAGGATTAAATTAATTATGTAAAATATATTTTTAAAATAATAAAAGTGGGTGAAAAGGTTGGACATATATTTTACAACTTATTTTTAGATGTTTTATATTTTATTTTGAATTTTGGGGGTGAAAGGAAATAAAATTGGGAAAATAGGAAATTTAATTCGGGAAAATCGGAAAAGTCACTATTCATTGCGCGCCACACTTCGACGCCGTACCCGGACCCCGGACCGCCTCGCCACCGCGTGACGCGCGTCACTCGCCATACCGGGGGCCTAGTGCACGCACGTTCTCGCCGGCGTCACCCTCTTGCGCGCACGGGAGTCGCCGTTACGTCGCGCACACTTGTTCCACGTCGCGCGTGCGTCGCCACGCCCGTGCCCGCGCCGCCCGCGCTGACCCCGCCTCGAGCGCCGCCACACGCCGCTCGCCGCGCCAGCCTCCTCCCGAGCGCCGCCATGCATCACATTTCACCCCAGGCCCCCCCGCGCGCGTGCCCGCTACTCCCGTGCCGCACCGCCATTGCCGCCGAACTCAAGCCGAAAACATCCCGCTTTAAATAGCGCTCCTCGGCCACAACTTGAAACACAAAAGCTGTGCGCAATTACCTCATCTAGCCCCTCCCCAAATTTCCCCAAAAATCATGCGGTGTGCGGGTCGAATTTTGAAGAACACCGAAGAACCCTAGCGCCGGCCGCCCGAGGCACAATCTAAAATTCGTTGCCCTCGGTCGAGTTCTTCCCAAATTGAAGGTACTTACACGATCTCTGTGCTCTAAACTATATTTCCCCCATGTTTCCCGAGCCGATTAGCCACCGGAGTTCGCCGGCGACGAGCCCGCCGTGTTTCCCCGCTTCGGATGCCGCCATGTGCACGGTGCCGCCCGCCGTAGCGTTTCCTCGGCCGAACAAATCCCCTAGCTAGCTTCTCCGTACCCTTTGATGCTCCGTCCCCTCTCGAGGCTGTTCCGTCACCGGTTAGCCGCCGCAACGTGCGCTGTGCCGTCGCCATGGCCGCCTCGCCGTCGCCGCCCATCCCACCGCCTCCCGGTCCGGCCGTGTCTCAAAATAGGGTCCCCGTGGTTCGTAGATGGTGCGTGGCCCCTTTATTCCCCGTGCTCCGGTTCCCGCGTTCGGTGGTGCCATGGTCGTCGGCTTCGCGGAGAAGAAGAAGGGAGTGAAGAAGGGAAGAAAAAGAGTGAAAGGAGAGAAGGAAACGAGAAAACTGGTTGGCGCAGTGGGGAGAAACGAGAGAGAGAAGAGTGAGGTCGCGGGTTCGAATCCCTCCCCGTGAGCGAGAAAATAAAAGAAAGGGGAGAGAAAACGAGATTGGGCGATAGCCCGGTGGAGAAGGTCGGTTGGCGTATGTAAGGTTGCTAGTTCGATCCCGGCTTGGGCAACATTTTCTGAAAATTTTTCTTTCATTTTTCTATGAGGATTTAAAAGCAAGGATAAGCCTAGTAAAATCATAACAAAATTATATTTACCCTTTTTAATTTCTAAGTCCTATTTACAATGAATTTTAATCTTTACCAAGAGATTATTATTTATTCTTTTCCAAAATTTCTTTTGCAAATAATTATAAACTTATAGTCAAACTTCTTAACATATTCCCTCTCCAAAGAAAATTCCTATCTTTTGTGAAACCCATTATTCACCTAAATATTATTATATATATAGATACGTGGAGTTTCTAAACTCAAAAAAATTCACGTTAGTTATTTGGCATCTAAGCTTCAAGGTTTATCAAATATTTCGAGATCCGGTTATTGTTAACCCTAGGACTTCTCGACCCGAGAAATAACTTGATGAAATTGAAAGGTAATCACTTCTTTTTTTAATTGAATCATCAACTCTAGTATTTCTCAAACTTTAAGCATATTAAGATAAATATCGCACCTTCTTAACAAAATCGAATTCATTACAAAACTTCGAATCCTTGTAACCCTTTCGCTCTAACCCGGATTTCGTCGAAACTCGAGCCTAGGTTCGCATAGAGTCATAGCCTAGTGTTAGGAGCCGCTATTGCGATTTACTTGGTTTTCTTTTGGATCTTACTGGATTCTACTTGAATTCTAATCGAATTCAAATTTGGTTTCTCGCATGTACGATTAGCGTCCGAGGAAGGCGTTGAGTACACAGAAGACCCCAACCAACAAGTGTGCGAGCAAGGCAAGTCATCACACTCTTTGAACATATTGATCCTACTTTGTGAAATGATGTTGTTTTCAATTACAAATTACATGCTATACACAAATGAGTACCCATTCTTGATATATCCTGCCTTGATATTGAATACCCTTAGAAATTTTCTTTGTAACCTTCGATGTGATACAACCGGAGGTTATCTTTGGTAAAATGCTTAGCCATGCTTATACTAGATTCTCGCATACTCATGATTTTGCAAATAAGCCTCGTGCTTGGGCAACTATCTTGGGAAGATGGTTGAGACACGGCAAGTGGAGACATGAGCGCCACGTTGCCTTGATCATGTTGGAAATGGCTTTGATGAAAGATAAAAATACATAGCAATGTTTTTAGACTGGGGCGGATGGATGGATTTGAGTGGATTCCGGGAAAGGCTAGTACCATCCCTAGTCAATTAAGGACCGAGCCATGAGACTACAACTTAGAACGAGCCAATACAACCGTACTTCTCGAATGGGTATAGACCTAGCTGATTAAATATCCAAGCGGAGGCGGTATCCTTGCATAGTAGGTTCGGTGTTGGCGTTGAGGTAAGGGCTTGCCGGTGGGGGTGTACCACCGGTGGGTGCCTCGGACGAGAAGTTAAGGGCCTACCAGGCGGGGGTGTACCGCTGGTTGGTACACAGGCGAGAGATCGGGCACGCGATCAACATGAAGAAATGAAGACAAGAAGAAAAGGACATGAAGATGGAAAGTGAAAGGATAGAGCAATTCTTTCTCTTACCCGAACGCCTGAACTCCTCTCACCGTTGCTAGGAAATGACGGCTAGAGTGCATGAGGGCTTAAGTTCATGGAGCGGAGTGCGCCAAAGTGAGGTTATTGAAAAGCTTTGCCGTGACCGTCCCATATAGGGGGATGTAAGCTCATTCAATGAGTAGTTGCGAAGTACGGGTTAAGTGTACATCCACTTTGCGGTGTGAGTCAATCAATCTATTCGAATAGCCGTGCTCGCGTTAATGAGCAACGTGACAAGTTTTTCCCGTGGCTAGACTCATAAATTTTAAAATGATGGGTGGGATTGCATAATGATCTTATGTGCTGGGAAACCAACTTCTCTATCTAGGAGAAGGGGAAGACACCCGAGAAAACCATGACGAATCGGAGGCGGGAAGCTATCCTTGGGATCACAATGGATGGTGGGACGAACTGTCGCCGACTTAATATACTATGGACCTAAAACCTGATCGGCTAGATGTTAGGTTTGTGAAATGATTTGTGAAAATTGGCTTTGCGCAAATAAACCATAGCCATCCTTTGAATGACCCTATCATGTGCATCATTCCGTGTTGGCTTGCTGAGTACGTTGGGTACTCACCCTTGCTATACGCACAAACTTCGAGATGAAAGAAACGAAGAACCGGTGGACCCCTACGCCTACTACGGGAGGAATGAATGCAATGGAGCACAATAGGTCTTAGTCCCCGTCGTTGCACTGTGGCAATCGGCATGCTGCTGCCTTCCGTCCGCAACCTCATCTAATTTATGTTTTCGGTTGTATCCGGACCGGTAGGTCCTATATGTATTGGACATTGCCTTCGGGCCTATTATTGTAATAATTTCGGTAAGACTATTCGTGCACTTTGCACCTGGTAATTCAGAACTGTATTCATGGATACCAAACTACTCGATCCAGGGATAAGGTACTATGAACACGAATGATTCCCGTCCTCAAAAACGGGGGTCTACAGAAACCCTATCTTACTCTAAGTCGGTTTCCTCAATCTTACCAAACCGTGACTATAGGCCGTTGCCTTATCTCTATCGGCAACGTAACACCCAAGTCATATTTGGTTTACAGATATGGCAGGCGCAATCTATCCCTACCTCCAGTCGGATAAGCTTGCCATGTAGATACCCGATTGCCATAATCTCCACAGTATGGTTCCATATGCTTGGGCAATTGGATCCATCATGTATGCCATTCTTTGTACACGTCCAGATGTCTCGTACGCTTTGAGTGCTACGAGTAGATACCAGTCAAATCCAGATGAAGGTCACTGGACTGCCATAAAGAATATCCTTAAGTACTTGAGAAGAACTAAGGATATGTTCCTAGTCTATGGAGGTGAAGAAGAGCTCGTTGTAAGTGGTTACACCGATGCTAGCTTCCAAACGGACAAGGATGATTATAGATCGCAATGCGGGTTCGTGTTCGCCCGAATGGAGGCGCGAGCCGCCGGAAGAGTTCCAAGCGTGATACGTTGCCGATTCTACAACGAGGCCGAGTACATTGCTCGCTTCGGAAGCCGCAAAGGAGGCTGTTTGGATCAAGAAATTCGTTTCGAGCTTGGTGTGATGACTAGTACGACTGGTCTAATGTCTCTCTATTGTGATAATAGTGGAGCCATTGCGCAAGCTAAGGAGCCAAGGTCACATCAGAAGTCCAAACACATACTTCGGCGATATCATCTCATCCGCGAGATAGTGGACAGAGGTGATGTCAAGATATGCAAAGTGCACACGGATCTCAACATAGCCGTCGAAACTTGGTTTCGACAATATATTTCTGGGTCACAGTCAAGATCGCCAAGCACGATGGGTTAGAAGGAAAGAGGATTTAGACAGTTCGAGCCCTCTCGTGAGGTAATACCCTACTCCTGTTTCGGTGGATTCGATCCGCCGAGTGTCTTTATTGATCTCGTGATCTAAGGCTGAAAGCTAAAAGCTGATATAACTTCTAATATCCTATCGGAATATCCCTCAAGGGATGCCCCTTACCCCCCTTATATAGTCCTGGGAGTCGGGCTTACAGATCGGAAACCTTATCTTACTCTATGTAGGTTTCCTCAACCTTACCAAACCGTGACTATAGGCCGATTGCATTATCTCTATCGGTAATCGTAATACCCAAGTCATGTTTGGTTTACAGATATGGCAGGCACAATCTATCCCTACCTCTAGTCAGATAAGCTTGCCATGTAGATACCCGATTACCACAATCTCCATAGTAGCCCCCAAGTCCTTTTCAGTCGACGAGACAACTCAGCTCCAAACCAAAACAGTACACGACCAAAAATCTCTTTGGCCGAGTGCTTCGGCACCGAGTGATTCCATCATCTCTGCCCGAATCTTCCCGAGTGGCTCCAAAGACTGTGAAGGGCTGGAAAATATCTAAAAAATTCTCAAAAATAAATATCTAGGTGCATCTCCCGATGCACTAATTAGGTGTAGCCCCCGACTATGTGGTTAGTCAAAATAGACTAAGCATATAGTCAAGAGCTATAAAAAATAATTCTCATGTAGATGCTTAGCTCAAGCTAAAAGCAACCTCATTACTCGGCAAGCTTGTGCTTATCCGAGTAAATTTGCCCAAGTCATCTAACAAATAACCCAACCAACCCTCGTGGGTAAAAAGCACTCGGTAAGCTCATGCTTATCCGAGTGGATCCGTCCGAGTCATCCCGAACAAATATTTCAATCGTCCCTCATGGCAAAACGAGTTTTTCAATCATATGAAAAATATGACCAAGTTATTAAATAGCTCTTGCCATAATACCGGTCTTAATCTATAAAGATCTTCACCAAGGTGGAAAAACAACATTGACATAATCACTTAGTCAAATGCTGAAAAACCAAACAGCCCTTGTCATCAGGGCAGCTATAAAAAGTTTAACTGTTGGTCACCTTCCAAGTTGCATCGTGCCGCTTCTCATGAAGTCAAGCAAACCGCGGTATGAAAGGATTTCGAAAGGTATAGGGCATTCGGACGGACGCATATTACCAAAGCAAATCGCTTAAGCTCATCCGCTTAAGTCCCTAAGGACACGTGTCGGGCCACACCTTATCGGGCGCAGATTCTCTCATGGGCTCGGCCCAATCACGAGAAAACCTAGCGCAACCCTCAAATCTTTCTATAAAGCCTCGAGGTCGTCCCCGTCTCTTCGTCTTCCAAAAGATTCCTCTTTCGCAGCAGATGTTCACCGCCCTCGCGAAGAACCCTAGACCCGCGCGCACCCAAATCCATCCATCCAGAGCTCGCTTCTTGCCACAAACTAGCTTCCGCAGCCAACCCCTGCTCAAATCTCCATCCTTTTCGACCGAGATCCACTTCCCATCCAAACCACACTCAATAGCGGAGGAAAAGAGAATCCCCTTTGACCAATGGGCCACATCGGACGTGAGGGAATCCACCCTCAAGGAGATGGTGAAGCACGGCGTGCTTCCCCCAAGGAGATCGTGAGGTGGCGCCCGCGGCGGGTGAAGATTTCCCAACCCCGAACACCGGTGAGCTCGTTGTATTCACCTCTTTTTCTATTGCGGGTTCGGTCTTCCCACCTCCGAGTTCTTCCGGGGCTTTTAGATTACTATGGTCTCCACTCTACCATCCGAACCCCAACTCCATGCTTCATATCGCCCTCTTTATTCATGTATGCGAAGCATTCCTTGGCATCCTCCCCCACTTCCAATTATTCCACTGCATGTTTTATCTCAAACCACATCCGAATAAAGATCATCCATGCGTCGTTGGCGGGCGGGTTTTCAACTCCGCGGATCTCTCCGCAAGGAGTACTTTTCTCTTCCCTAAAATCCTCCAATAAGGGATGGCACGCGGGCTGGTTCTATACTAGCAACCTCGAACCCGCCACCCTTCGTCGGCCTTCCCCGTCCCAGGCAAACTTGGAGCACTGTTCCGGTGGCTCAAGATTGGGACGAGGCCAACAAACCGCTTGCAAAGATCCCGGCAATGAAGCGTAGGGTCTTCGCGGCGAGCAGATCACTCGGCACTTCATCCGGTGCCGACGGCTCCAATCAAAGAACGGTCGAAGCCGGCCTTCGATTACGAAGGTGGGAGGGACCCCAATCGGGAATATCAAGATCCACTCGCTTACGAGATCCCGAAGATCCGGATGTACAAGACCTTCTCGACTGGAATTGCAGTTGAGCGCGCCCTCATTCCGCGGGTCCTCCCTTCAGCATTCATCGGCCTCCTCCTCCCAGTAAGCCGATCGACCACCTCATAATGTCTTGCAACCTTGATATCTTGTCTCTTAGTGTTGTGCGAACTTCTCTTGCAGGAAAATGCTTCTTACTTCAAAACCGTACAAGGTGCCCCACGATGACGTGCCGCGTCGCCCTACCAAGAAGCCGACGGCGGGATAAAAATCCAAAATGATCCAATCGGGAAGCGGGCGGCCCCGAGTGAGGACACAAACAAGCGGGCGAGCAAAAGGAGGCTCATCATTGATGATTCGACGATGATGTCCCGGCTCCTCCGGTGAGACTCCTCTTCCAAGGCCATCGCCGAAGCGCGCCGAAGATCCGACGGTCGTCCGGGTATGCTTTATGACTAAAGTTTGAACTTTTTCACGAAAAACTTTCTTTGTCTTCATCCCAGCTGTATTCGTTATTGCAGGAGGCCCCAGGACATAGATCCTACCAGGAAGGGTGAGGGGCCGGCTTCCGCCGATGCTCCCGAGGAGCCCAAACCTGCAGAGCCGAAGCCTCGGAGCCCGCATCCGAGCGAGAGCGCTCCGGGCAAAAAACCTTAGCCTCCAAAGAGGGATACCCCAAGGAAGGAGCCCCCACCGCCGGGACGTCCCGATCGGAAACCGACAGCATGGAAACCTCGGCCACGGCTCGGTCGGCCACGGCGACCGAGGGTCACTCGGCGAAAGCCGGAAGAAGGAGGCCAGCCGGAATTCCACCCAAGAGCGCACCAGGCGGTGAGTCTTGAATCGAGTCTTGCCTTTGCTCTTTAGTTTGAATTTTTCATGTCTTCATTTGTTCTTCCTACCTGCCACCACAAGGAGGAAATCCCGTGTTACGCTCGAAACCCGGGTTCCCCGATCAAGATCGAGTGGCGGGACTCGGAAGGCCGAGGCGGGGCATCGTCTTGGACGAGCAAGGCGAGAGGGAAGAAAGGGATGCCCTTGTTGAAAGCTTAAATGAAGCGACTCGACTACTCAACGTAAGCCTTAGTCTTTTTCTCTTATTGTGTTATCATCTTTTTCGAGTCGGTCACTCTTCGGGTTTCACGCGCAAAGAGTACTTGCCGTTCCATGGCGAAGTCCGAGGTGCTGGAGAAGCTGGTTCCTCACCTGAACTCTTTAGAGGACGTCCAGCGAAAGTCGAAGACAACTCAAGAGGAAGCCGCGTTGAGGGAGGCGGCTCGAGGAAGGAAATCGCGGAGCTTCGGGAGGAGAACCTCGACCTCCGAGGATCGATCGGGAGTGAGCCCATCTCTCCGAGTTTCTTTATGATTCTCATGTCGACCCCGATTGCTGATGATCTTATTTGCTTGTAGAAAATTCGTCGAGGTCCACTCGCTCCAAGTGTAGGCCGGAGGCATCCGCCTTGACAAGGCCGAACTGGAGGCCGAGTTTGAAGGTAAGCCTCTTCAAGTAACATTCTTTGTCTTCTTTATTTCCAAGTGCTTTGCATGATCGATGCTTTTGGCAGCTTATAAGGTTAAGACCCGAGCTCAATATGACGTCTTGCTCGAGCGGGTCAAACTAGCCGAGAGGTCCGGGAAGAGGTCGCCAATGCTTCCGCGCCAATCTTGTTGTCCTTGTTTCATCAAGGGGTCGGGGCCGTTCGCTAGAGCCATTAGAGATTTTCGACAAGCTGCGGAGGGCCCCGACCAATATCGCGAACATCACTGAAGCCGCCAACATGGGTGCTGGTCCGGCTCTTGCACGGACCAAGTCTCTTACCCCGAGTGGATATCCACTCGGTCGGAGAGGGCTTTGATGACGGGACCACGGATGAGCAGGCCTTGGACATGCTTGAGTGAGGCGCAGGGAGTCGGCGAAGAAGATTTCCGTCGATGTAGTGAATAACTTCTGGATTTAATTTGTCTTGTGAACATTGGCTTGTAAATATCATATGATTGTGATGCTCGATGCAGAGACTTTGTGATATATTTAGTTTATTTATGTTAATGCCTTGATCCGAGTTTTTGTGTGAAATTTCTTAAGTAATTTTCGTCTCGATTGTCACCAAGCCTAGGCTTGATTAGGTCATCGAAAAACTCTCGGTCCTTACACACCGAACTCGAATCAAGGAACATTAAACAATGATAAACCAAATCATGCAAGAGTTGATGAGGAAAACTTATGCTTTATTGACATATGTATAGCCCCCGATTGCTAACTCAAGAAGTCATCTTGCTTGAGGTTGGCAATCAAGGAAAACATGAAACCTTAGTCGTATTAAGCATAGAATCGTCGAAGACGTTCGATGTTCCAGGAGTTCTCCACCATAGATCCGTCTTCACGCTTCGGTCGGTATGCACCGGGCCGAGTCACCTCGGCCGATTATGTATGGTCCTTCCCATATGGGGGATAATTTGTGACGGTCCTTGGTGGTCTGAATCTTGCATAGAACCAGGTCGCCAACGATGAAAGCTCGTGCTCGAACGTTGTGACTGTGGTATCGTCGAGCCCTTGAAGATATTTGGCCGACGGATGAGGGCTGCCTCACGGGCCTCTTCCAATCGGGTGAGGCGTCCACTCGGTCGGGATCGTAGCGTTCATCGTTGAAGCCTGCGGACACGGAGGGATTCACACTCCATCTCGTTTGGCAACATGGCTTCGCGCCGTAGACCAAAAAGAAGGGAGTTTGGCCGTAGCCCGCCGGGTGTGATCCGCAGAGACCATAGGACCGAGGGAAGCTCTTGGACCCACTTGCCCGTAAGGGTTTAGACGATCGAACACGCGGGCCTTGATGCCTTGAAGGACCATGCCGTTGGCTCGTTGGACTTGTCCATTGCTTTTGGGATGGGCAGCGATGCATAGCAAATCTTGATTCCGAAGTCTTCGCAGAATTCCTTGAAGATGCCTCCCGTGAATTGAGTCCCGTTGTCGGTTATGATTCTCGTTTGGGACGCCGAGCGGTGCACAATGTTGAGGAAGAAATCCCGTGCCTTGTCGGCAGTAATTGTGGCGACCGG
Organism: Oryza australiensis; assembly: GCA_019925245.2. Taxonomy (NCBI): domain Eukaryota; kingdom Viridiplantae; phylum Streptophyta; class Magnoliopsida; order Poales; family Poaceae; genus Oryza; species Oryza australiensis. The sequence continues at coordinate 21,112 of JAIFGZ020000387.1, read as the reverse complement.
CTTGGTTTCAATCCACTTGGAGAACTTGTCGATTGCGACGAAAAGGTGTGTGAATCCTCCTGGAGCTTTCTTGAAGGGGCCGACCATGTCCAAGCCCCATACCGCGAACGGCCGGGATAGTGGGATTGTTTGTATCTCTGGGCCGACATGGCTCGTTGGGCGAAAAATTGGCAGCCTTCACAGTTCGTACGACTTTGTCGCGTCGGAGACCGCGGTAAGCCGAAGAAACCTTGTCCGTAAGCTTTGCCGACCGAGTGCGTGCGCCGCGTGGCTTTCGCATATGCCCGAGTGGATATCTTGGAGTAGCCGCCTCCCTTCCTCGGGTGTGATGCATCTCTTTAGAATTCCGAGGGGCTCCTCTTGTATAAGTCGGAGTCAACCATGACATATGCTTCGCAACGACGTCGGACGCGTTACGCTTCATCCCGGTCTTCCGCAGCTCTTGCTTGAGTTAAGAATTTGATGAGCGGCGTCCTCTAGTCGGCGTCGATCATGGCGACTTCGTTTGCGGCTTGTTCGTTGGAAGTTGTCTTTGTCATGATGGTTGGTTCATAGAGGTGCTCGACAAAGACGTCGTTGGGGCAGCTTCGCGCTTGGACTGAGCTGTGCCAACTCATCGGCCGCTTCGTTGTTGTGCCTTAAGACATATGAGAGTTCGAGCCCGTCAAACTTGTCTTCAAGTTTGCGGACCTCTTGTCGAGGCCTCCATGGTGTCGTTTAGACAGGACCGATCCTTCATTACTTGGTTGACGACCACCGGGAGTCGCCTTTCACGATGAGCCGACGTATTCCGAGTGAGGCTGCGAGGCGCAGATCCATGTAGCGAGCTTCGTACTCGGCAACGTTGTGTGAGGCGGAGAAGTGGAGGTGAAGGACGTATCTTAGCCTTTCCCCGGTCGGGAGATCAGACAACTCCCGCTCCCAAGCCGGTGATCCTCTTGGATCCGTCGAAGTGCAAAGGTCTTCCCGAGGTATGTTCTCTTGTTGCTCATCCACTCGGCCGGAAATCCGCCAAGGCTTGCGACTTTATTGACGTCCTCGCCTTAAAAGTCAAGTCCAATGGCATCAGCTCTAGAGCCCACTTGGCGATGCGCCCGCGCCTCCCGGTTGTGGATGACATCGCCGAGTGGAAAAGAAGTGACGACGGTGACCGAGTGACCACTGAAAATAGTGTGCCAATTTCCTCGCGGTTATTAGAACACCATAGAGTAATTTTTGTACCGAGGGTAGCGAATTTTGGCTCCTGCCAACACTTCGCTAACAAAGTAGATCGGCCTCTCGAATCTTCCGAGCCCATCCTTCTTCTTCGCGCCGACCACGAGGACCGTACTAACCACTTGGTGAGTGGCTGAAACGTACAGCAGCCAGAGAGGTTCCTAGGGCTGGAGCGAGGCCGGATGGGCGGCGTTGTAAGGAACTCTTTGAAGTCTTCAAAGGCCTTGTTGGCTTCCGCGGTCCACTAGAAGTCGTCTGTCTTCTTTAACAATCGAAGAAGGGCATGCCTCGTTCGCCGAGTCGAGAGATGAAGCGGCTTAGCGCCGCCATGCAGCCAGTGAGCTTACGGACGTCTTTCCGGTTACTCGGGGGCTTCATGCTCAAGATGGCATTGATCTTCTCTGGATTAGCTTCAATGCCGCGATGTGACACCATGAAGCCGAGCGGTTTGCTTGATGGAACGCCGAAAGTGCACTTCTTCGGGTTCAACTTCATTCCGAAGGCCCGGATGTTTGCAAAAGTTTCTTCTAGGTCAGCGATCGGTCTTCTTTCGCTTGGTCTTGGTGACAACGTCGTCGACATAAGCTTCTACGTTCTTGCCGATCTGCGTCCGGAAGCACCTTTGGATCATGCGTTGGTATGTGGCGCCGGCGTTCTTCAAGCCGAAAGGCATGGTGATGTAGCAGAGGCCCCAAACGGCGTGATGAAGGATGTCTTCAGGCAATGGATTCTTTCAAGCTGATCTCGGTGATAGCCCGAGTAACAATCCAAGAAACTCGGGAGTTGGCGGTCATGTTGAGTCTACGACTTGGTCGATGCGAGGCAGCCCGAATGGATCTTTGGGACAGGCTTTGTTGAGGCGTATAGTCAACGCACATGCGCCATTGCCTGTCTTCTTGCGGACCGGGACTGGGTTGGCTAACCGGTCGGGATGAAGGACTTCTTTGATGAAGCCGGCAGCCAAGAGCTTGGTGAGCTCTTCCTTGATAGCGTCTTATCGGTCCCGCGCAAATCTGCGTAATCGTTGTTTTATTGGTTTGGCGTCATCTTTGACGTGCAAAGAGTGCTCGATCACCTCCCTAGGAATTCCAGGCATATCGATGGTTTCCAAGCAAAAACATCTTTATTATTTTGGAGTAAGGTGACGAGCGCGCTTTCCTATTTGGGATCTAGTTCAGCGCCGATTACGCAGTTTTGAGGGATCCGACGGATCAAGGGAGATCTTCTTGGTCTTGGCATCGCCGGATCCCGATTTGGCTATCTTCTTCGCGGGACTTCGCCTCTGCCGAGTTGATGCGGCCAATCGGACTTCTTATTGGCCACGCAATCTCTCGCGAGATTGGGCCATGTCGCAGCTCTCCTTATCGCAGGTGAAGGCTTGCTTCACATCGCTGCGAAGAGTGATGACACTGTTCGGACCCGGCATCTTCATGCAGGTAGGTGTAATGTGGGATCGCCATGAATTTGGCAAGCGCAGGCCTTCCGATGATGGCGTGGTATGTTGTTTCAAGTCGGCCACCTCAAAAGTGACGTTCTCCGTTCGGAAGTTCTCTCGAGCCCCGAAGCCGACGGGGAGGGAGATGTGCCCAAGTGGTGTAGATGATAGCCCGGGATGACTCCGTGGAAGGGGGCTGAGCTTGCCTTTAGTTCGGCCCTCGGGATCGCATCTCATCCATGGTCTTGGCGAACAGGATGTTGAGGGCGCTGCCCCATCGATGATGAGAACGCGCTTGAGCCTGATGTTGCGGACCACGGAATCGGGCGAGTGGATAGCGCCCGGTGAACCACTCGGTCGGGGTGATCCGAGCGGTCAAAAGTGATGGCCACTTCCGACCATCGCAGTGCCGAGGGACTTTGGGTTGAGCCGCGTTGACCTCTCGGTCGGTTAGCTTCTCGTTTCCTCTTGGATTCATAGGCTAGCGGCCCTCCGAAGATGTGATTGAGCTCTCCCACGGGATCTTGGAAAGGTTCGGCATTCTCGGCCGCGTTGTTTTTCTTGGCGCCCGATGGACCAGCCTCATCGGTCGGCTTCTTGTTGAGGTGCGCCACGTCGCTCGACTTTTTTATAGATGAAGCGGTCCTAGCCGCGTGCTTATGATTGGAATGATCGGTGCACCGGCGTTCATGATGGCGTCATAGCGGCGACTCGGGGCGGCGTTGAGTGTTGGAGGTCGCGGCCACTAGGTCCTCGGATCGGCGCTTGCGATCTTTTTGGCCCCAGTTGTTGCTACCGTTGTCCTTCTTAGGATTCCGGCTTCCTCCCGCCGCTTGTCTTCCCTCCGTCGGGTCGGTCTTGACGGGCGGCCTTGATGGCGTCGTTGGATTTGGCGTAGGAATTCACTTGTCTCGAACATCTTTTCACCGTCTTCGGTGGCTTGCGCCCGAACTTCCCGATTAACGCTCATCACGGACTCCCTTCGGAAGGCGGCGATGATGATGTCATCGGTGATGTTGGGGATCTTGTTGCGCTTCTCGGAGAAACGGCGGATGTAATCCTTCGAGGCTCGTCCGGCTTCGGATGACGTTGTATAGATCGAAGTGTGTGCCGGACCTCTCGAAGGTACCACGGAAGTTGGCAATAAAGTGGTCCCTCGGCTCGCTCCACGAGCCGATTGAGCCTCTTGGCGAGGCTCGTGAGCCGTTCCTAGCGGAGTTGGCGAGGGCCACTGGAAGATAATTGGCCATAGCCTTGTTGTCGCCTCCGCTGCGCGGATGGCGAGAGTGTAGACGGCAAGCCATGACTCGGGGTCGGTCTTGCCGTCGTACCTTTCAATTCCCGTGGGTTTGAAACCACTCGGCCGTGCACTCGGCGAAGCTCCCGAGTGAAAGCCGACACTCTGTCGTCGCCGCGTCGGGTGATCCCCTCCGGTCTTCCCGAGTGCGTCGATCCCGCTCCCGGTAGCGGCGATCGAGGACTTCCCGCAGATCACTCACCGGGGTCTTTGGTTGGCTGGTTGGATAGCCGGAGCCGTTGTTGCGGCGGACGCGGTGGTGGACGGTGGTGACGTCCGTGTCGTTTGTCGCGGAGTCGGCCGTTTGCTCCCGGTACTTCGCGTGGACTCGCGGGGTGGGCCTCTTGGCCTTGTCGTCGACCGATCTGGATCGGGCCTCTTATAGTCTCCTAACCTTAGAGGCGGGAGTCGGCTTTTGTCGGGCATCTCAGCCACGGACTCGGTCGGCCTTCGTGCCGAGGTGGTGGGGTGGTCGTTGGCGTGGCTACGACGATGGTCTTGATCTTGTCAAGTATTGGAATCACATTGGCGGGTGCCGTCTCCATGACAGGTGTCCAAAAGCGTGAGCGCGGCAACAGCATTCTGTTGTGGCGTCCGGAAGATGTTGGTGTTGCGAACCCGCGTTTGGAGGATGGCCTCTGGGCGGATCGTCGGCGCGTAGATCCGCTTCCTCTTGTCGCCTCTTCCTGCGTTGCTTCTCCTCTTTGGCCGTCTTGCGCTCCTGCTCAATCTTGGCTCGCTCTTCTTCAGCAAGCCTCCCGGCCATGGCTGAGTCGGACTCGTCCGGCTCGGCCATGACGACATCAAAGCACTTCCGGCTCGTAGTCCTTGTGGCGCCGGAGTCGTCGGCTTCATCGAGGATACCGTAGAGGTCGTCAAAGCCGGCGGAGCTGAGGTATTCATTGAGCTCCGAAGATGAGCATGAGCCGAGTACGGGAGGATGACGGCGACCTCCCTTGATCTGGGTAGCCCGGGTGCGGATCGTTCCGGTCCGAGTCGAGCTTGGGGATGCGGGCTCCTCCGAGTGGGTCAACCCCGACTCGGGAGAGAAGTTTGCCGCAGATCTCGGCGGCGTTTGGTAACCCAAATGGCACCGAGAGGTCTTCGTCCGAGTAGATCGTCTCCGTCGGGAGGCGAGAAGATCGGTGCAGATTTCGGCGGTGTTCGGCAATCCGAACGGTGCCGAGTGAAGTTCTTCGTTGAAGCGAGCAGATTGCATCTTGATCTTGAGGATGTCGTCGAAGATTTCGACGCTATTGGGGAGGCCGAACGGCGCCGAGAGGGTCTTTCCTTCGACTGGTTTGAATCCGAGTCGAAGGAGGAGTCATCGAAGAAGTTGGCGGCGAAGTCGCCGAATCTGAAGGAGATCCCATCACGCTTGTCGGCGAGATTGTTGAAGAAGTCTCGACGCGCGGTCCCCTACCGGCGCGCCAACCGTCGAAACTTGGTTTCGGCAATATAATTTCGTGGTTGCGAGTCAAGATCGCCAAGCACGATGGGTTAGAAGGAAAGAGGATTTAGACGAGGTTCGGGCCACGTCGTGAGGTAATACCCTACTCCTGTTTCGGTGGATTCGATCCGCCGAGTGTCTTTATTGATCTCGTGATCTAAGGCTGAAAGCTAAAAGCTGATATAACTTCTAATATCCTATCGGAATATCCCTCAAGGGACGCCCCTTACCCCCTTATATAGTCCTGGGAGGCGGAGCTTACAGATCGGAAACCTTATCTTACTCTAAGTAGGTTTCCTCAACCTTACCAAACCGTGACTATAGGCCGATTGCATTATCTCTATCAGCAATCGTAATACCCAAGTCATGTTTGGTTTACAGATATGGCAGGCACAATCTATCTCTACCTCCAGTCGGATAAGCTTGCCATGTAGATACCCGATTACCACAATCTCCACAATAGCCGATCCGCTGACAAAACCTCTCCCTCAGCCGAAACATGAGGCGCACACAAGAGCAATGGGTATTAGATACTTACATGATTGACTCTAGTGCAAGTGGGAGATTGTTAGTGATATGTGCTAGAGGCAACATGGAGATGTTGGATATCATGGTCAATGATTATGTATTTATGAATAAAGTGTTATTCAGTTCCATGAAATAGACATCTTGTATTGATCAATAAGTACGTGACTTATTTATGAGACTCTTTATGTATGAATCTATTTCTAAACGATCCCTGATCATATGTCATATTGTTGGAACAAATATGATTCTAAGATCGGCATGTTTATTGATTGATGATCATGTCTCATAGATCATGGGTATGGAGATACCAAATCGATAAACATGGACACATGTGTTAGAGAACACATTGTTGGATAGACCCACCATGAGACACTACACGAATTAATGTGCCATTAGTTGGTCTCAGGTAGTGTTGGTAGAAAGTCCTTAGACCTGAGATCACCATGGATTCCAACATGTGTAGTAGCCTACTTTGGGACTATCAAACGCTATTCCGTAACTGGGTAGTTATAAAGGTAGTTTTCGGGTTTGCTATGAAACATGGAGTGGGATATGAGTGATCAAGATGGAATTTGCCCCTCCTTTGGAGAGATATCTCGGGCCCCTCGAGGTAATGGATTATGGAAATGCATGGCCATGCTAAGTTGATTGAGGAGTCAATCAACGGCGGATAATCCAATACGGTTCGAGTGAATGGTTAAGCTATTGAAGGGATGACACATATCTTGCCTATAGCTTAATTGGTATCGTGAGGCAAAGGGATTTGTGTACACATTACGGCTCGAACCGATATTATATTCGGTATACTATGGTGTCAATATGTGCTGCTAGGCGCCTCTATTAACGTAGCAATCGGTGAGTTGGACTCGAGCCGACGATCGGCTAAGTTAGACTATTGCCGAAACCAAGTATACCTGAACCTATAGGGTCGCACGCTTAAGGGGATAAGAACAGGCATTCGAGTTGGACAATGATATGGCTCGATCGGATAGAGTCCTATGGGCTTACGACGTATGGGCAGCCAACTCGGTGAGATTCAGATAGGATCCGATTCAAAATAGAGTCCTGATCGGCCACTAGTCCTAGTTGGCCAACTCTATATAAAGGAGGGAGGGGTAGAGCGCTGCCGCACGTCAATTGAATCGCATTACGCCGAAATCAATCTGATCACACGCGGCTTTAGAAGTCGGCGTGATCAATCTCCACAGAAACCCTCCCCACTTTCGAGCCAAACCCTAGCCCCCGCATCGCGTGCTAGCACACGGGTGTTCGGCGTTCTGTCCCCGGACGTGTGGATACCGGTAGAGGCGCTTCTACGTTGCTCACCGCTGATCGGCTACGAATCGGCTGCAATTGGAGCGAGGCTGCGCGCGTTGGCGACGAGAACGCGGTCGACGACTTCGGATCGGGCCGTGACATCGGCGAATTGGCCGATTGATGAATCAGCTGTCCCCCAAGAATCGGCCGTCGGCTTGCGGGAATCGGCTATCATCGGCCGCACAGCTTCCGATCGGATAGTCTTGATTGGCTAGTTCCGCTGCATACTCCAATCGGTAACGATCTATCGGCCCTTACTTGCAAGTGTTCCTGATTTGCGCGGTAGAAAAGTTTTGTTTTCGGCTAGCGTAGCCTCCGCGTAACCCTTCATTGAGAGCCGAAAAGTCGCCTTTGACCACCGAAGACTAAGCCGGTAGCCAAGCTTGAGCAGCTCCTCTCATGCCAAGATCAGCCGATGGCCGATCTCGTTCAAGTTACGAACGAGATCGATGTCCACAAGGAGTACATGGCCAGCCTGCCACCAAATCGAAGCTCAACGCCAAAGTATAAGGCGGTTGTGGCACATCTACGGAACCGGTGAAGGGCATCCGGCCATGGCTGGGTGCGAGGCCGACGACGTCAAGGCCATCGAAGAAGTGGATCGAGATTAGGCGGACGGCGTTGTCGGCCATAGCCGATTTCGAAACAATGATGTAATATTGTAACATCCCGAGATCGGCTACCACTTCATGTAACATATTTGTCAAACTTTTGTAACGGGCTTGAACTCTGATCGACTGTTCATACTTTTGTAATGGGCTTGAACTCTGATCGACCGTTCATACTTTTGTAACGGGCTTGAACTCTGATTGACTGTTCATATTTTTGTAATCGGCTCTGGACCATGTGTAAAATAGCTTGGTAGTGTTGTGTAAGCTGCGCTTGTGGATGAGATCGGCCCGGCCGCATGTAGTATCTTGGTATGACCATTCTGAATTGCTTATGTTGAAATTGGCCCCGGCCGTCCGTGTCACATCACGCTTGCCGATTCTGAAACCACACCGCAGCCGTCGATCCCAATCACTTAGAACGCTTTTATATTTACTGCCGATCGCGAAGCTTAAAAATTTAGAATTTCTCCAATTTTGCAATCGTTCAAGCTTTAAAAATTTAGAATTTCTCCAATTTTGCAATCATTTAGAATTTCCCTAATTTTGCAATCGTTTAGAATTTCCCTAATTTTGCAATCGGCTCGTATATGTATATGCCCCACGAATTTTGTTGATAGCTTCGGTGTCGACAAAATTATGAATTCAAGCTGTTTACGCATCATTGCCGTCGCTATAATCATTAGCCGATCGTCGAAAACTTGGGGAAAAAATGTTGCATAAAAATGCCTAAAGGCGTTGCCTTATTGAAGCAAGACATCCGCTGTCATAAATCGGCTAAGCAACCAGAGCCGAATCATGAGTTGATCCATACGCTTGGGTAGTATTTCTTCAGGTATTTTCCATTAAGAGCCCTTGCAAATACTTCTCCGTCTAGCCCTTCTTAGATGTAAGCTCCTGTGGACCCCCGTTTTTGGAACGGGAATCTTTCGTGTTCATAGTACCATTCCCTAGATCGAGTAGTTTGGTACCCACGAAATACGGTACTAAATAATCGATGCAAATGCACGAATAGTCTTACATCGAAATTATTACAATAGTAGGCCCGGAGGCGTATCGACAACATAGGACCTCATGGTCCGGATACAACCCAAAAGTAGAAATTAGGTAAGGCAGCGGAATGAAGGAAACGGCTTGTTGATTGCCACGAGGCAACGACCGGAGACTAAGACCTAGCAAGCGCCATCGCTTCTTCGCCCTCCTAGTAGTAGGCATATGGATCCTCCAAGTCTTCATTTCCACCATCCGAAGGTTTCTGCGTATAGCAAGGGTGAGTACCAACCGTACTCGGCAAGCCAACACGGAAGTGATGCATATGATAGGGTCATTCAAAGAATGGCTGGTGTTCTTTTGCATAACGCCAATTTTCACAACTCTTTTCACAAGCCTAACAACTAGCCAAGTCAAGTTTTAGTTCCACAGCTTCATTAAGTCGGCGACGGTTACTGTCTACCATCCATCGTGATTCCAAGGATGGCTTCCCGCCTCCGGTTCGTCATGGTTTTTGGGAGTCCACCCCTTCTCGCATCTCGAGAAGTTGATCCACCAGTGAATAAAAATCATCATGCAAACCCATCCCATCATTTTAAAGTTTAGAGTCTAGCCAAGCGAAAGTATTATCACGATGCTCAATATCCGCGAGCACAACTATTCGAATAGATTGATTCATTCACACGCAGGTGGATGTACACTTTACCCGTACTCCGCGACTGCCCAACAAATGAGCCTACGTCCCAACACATGAGACGGTCACGGCAAAGCCTTTCGATAACCTCACTTTTGAAGGGTTACGCGGAAGCTACGCTAGCCGAAAACAAAAATTTCTACCGTGCAAACCAGGAACACTTGCAAGTAAGGGCCGATAGATCGTTACCGATTAGAGTAGAGTGCAGCGGAATAGCCAATCGTGGCAATCCGATCCGAACAAGTGTAGCCTATTCCCGGAGACAGCCGATTCGCCAATCAGCCGATTCGAGTCGTCCGGCCGCGTTCTCACGCCTCGCTCCGATGCGCTCGACCGCATGCCGATCAAGAGCGCGCAACGTAGCGCGCCTCTACCGGTATCCACACGTCCGGGGACAGAACGCCGTACACCCGTGTGCTAGCACGCGATGCAAGGCTAGGGTTTGGCTCGAAAGTGGGGAGGGTTTCCGTGGAGATTGATCTCGGCGACTTCGTTGCACGCGATGCAATTGACGTCTCACGCTCTCCACCCCTCCCTCCTTTATATAGAGTTGGCCGACCGGGACTAGTGGCCGATTAGGACTCTATTTTGAATCGGATCTCATCCGTATCTCATAGAGTTGGCCGCCCCACACGTCGTAAGCCCATAGGACTCTATCCGATCGGATCCCTATCCGATCGAGCCGTATCCGAGTCCAACTCGAATATCTATTCTATCCCCTTAAGCGTGCGACCCGTAGGTTCAGGTATACTCGGTTTCGGCTATAGTCTAACTTAGCCGATCGTCGGCTCGAGTCCAACTCGCACTCGTCAATAGCGGCGCCTAGCAGCACATATTGACACCATAGTATACAAGAATATAATATCGGCTCGAACCCGTAATGTGTACACAAATCCCTTTGCCTCACGATACCGGTTAAGCTATAGGCAAGATGTGTGCCATCCCTTCAATAGCTTAACCATTCACTCGAACCGTATTGGATTATCCGTCCGTTGATTGACTCCTCAATCAACTTAGCATGGCCATGCATTTCCATAATCCATTACCTCGAGGGGCCGAGATATCTCTCCAAAGGAGGGGCAAATTCCATCTTGATCACTCACATCCCACTCCATGTTTCATAGCAAACCCGAAAACTACCTTTATAACTATCCAGTTACGGAATAGCGTTTGGTAGTCCCAAAGTAGGCTACTACACATGTTGGAATCCATGGTGATCTCAGGTCTAAGGACTTTGTACCAACACTACCTCGAGACCAACTAATGGCACATTAATTCTGTAGTGTCTCATGGTGGGTCTATCCAACAATGTGTTCTCTAACACATATGTCCATGTTTATTGATTTGGTATCTCCATACCCATGATCTACGAGACATGATCATCAATCAATAAACATGCCGATCTTAGAATCATATTTGTTCCAACAATATGACATATGATCGAGGGATCGTTTAGAAATAGATTCATACATATCGAGTCTCATAAATAAGTCACGTACTTATTGATCAATACAAGATGTCTATTTCATGGAACCGAATAACACTTTATTCATTTATACATAAACATTGACGTGATATCCAACATCTCCATGTTGCCTCTAGTGCATATCACTAACAATCTCCCACTTGCACTAGAGTCAATCATGTAAGTATCTAATACCCATTGCTCTTGTGTGCGCCTCATGCTTCGGCGAGGGAGAGGTTTTGTCACGGATCGGCTATGTTGAGATCCGTGTGCACTTTGCATATCTTGACATCACCTCTGTCCACAATCTCGCGGATGAGATGATATCGCCGAAGTATGTGTTTGGACTTCGATGTGACCTCGGCTCCTTGGCTTGCGCAATGGCTCCACTATTGTCACAATAGAGAGACATTGGACCAGTCGTACTAGTCATCACACCAAGCTCGAAACGAATTTCTTGATCCAAACGCCTCCTTTGCAGCTTCCGAAGCAAGCAATGTACTCGGCCTCCGTTGTAGAATCAGCAAATATCCCGCTTGGAACTCTTCAGTGATCGCGCCTCCGTTCGGGCGAACACGAACCCATTGCGATCTATAATCATCCTTGTCCGTTTGGAAGCTAGCATCGGTGTAACCACTTACAACGAGCTCTTCTTCACCTCCATAGACTAGGAACATATCCTTAGTTCTTCTCAAGTACTTAAGGATATTCTTTACGGCATCCAGTGACCTTCACCTGGATCTCGATCGGTATCTCTCGTAGCACTCAAAGCGTACGAGATATCAGGCGTGTACAAAGCATGGCACACATGATGGATCCAATTGCCGAAGCATATGGAACCATACCCATCTTATTCGCTCATCATGTGTCCGAGGACACCGATTCTTGCTAAGATTGATGCCATGTGACATAGGCAAGAAACCTTTCTTGGAATCATGCATGTTGAACCTTTTCAACACCTTGTCAATGTATGTACTTTGGCTTAATCCAATTAGCCTCTTGGATCTATCTCTATAGATCCGAATGCTCAATATATATGCTGCCTCCCCTAAGTCTTTCATGGAAAAACTATTTTTCAATGAAGACTTGACGGATTCAAGCATAGGGATATCATTTCCAATCGTCATATGTCATCCACATATAAGATTAGAAATACAATTGCGCTCCCACCGACCTTTTTGTAAACACAGGCTCTTCTTCATTTTTGATGAAACCAAACCCTTTGATTACTTCATCAAAACGAATATTCCAACTCCGAGATGCTTGCTTCAATCCATAAATGGATTTCGTAGCTTGCATATCTTTCCGAGCGATTCTCGGATCGACAAAACCCCGAGGTTGTATCATGTATACATCCTCGCTAGGTTTCCATTCAGGAAAGCCGTTTTGACATCCATCGCCATATCTCATAATCGAAATATGCAGCAATCGCTAGCATAATCCGAATAGATTTAAGCATTGCGACGGGCGAGAAGGTTTCATCATAATCAACTCCTTGAATCTTTAAAACCTTTCGCCACCAATCGCGCCTTATAGATGTGAACATTTCCATCCATATCGGCCTTTTCTTAAAAACCCATTTACACTCAATGGTTTTGACACCATCGTGGATCAACCAAGTTCCAAACTTGATTGTCGTACATGGATTCTATTTCGGATTTCATGGCTCCAAGCCACTTGTTGGAATCGGGTCCCACCATCGCTTCCTCATAGGTCTTAGGTTCATCGTTGTCCAACAACAATATATCACGTTGTTCCGCACTGTGTACTGCGGGTGCACGACGTGATCTTTCGTACCTCCGTGGGGCTGGTGTATCTACAACCGGTGGCGCAACACTTTGCACCTCCCGTTGTGGTTACGTGGTCGCGAAACATTTTCTCGGTGTTTCTTGAACTTCTTCAAGATGCACCCCGCTCCCACTAACCCTTCTTGAAAGAAACTCTTTCTCTAAGAAGACACCGTGTCGGGCGACAAACACTTTGCCTTGTTCCCGATTATAAAAGTAATATCCCTTAGTTTCCTTAGGATATCCCACAAAGAAGCACTTGTCGATTTGGGTGTGAGCTTGTCGATCAGTAAACGTTTTACATAAGCTTCGCATCCCCATATTTTGAGAAAAGACAAACTAGGGGTTGCCCTGTCCATATCTCATATGGTGTCTTTTCAACTGACTTAGATGGAACTCTATTTAGTGTGAGCGCATTTGTTTCAAGAGCATATCCCGAGAAAGATAACGGAAGATCACTTTGGCTCATCATCGACCGCACCATGTCCAACAAGGTGCGATTTCTCCGTTCGGACACTCCGTTCCATTGTGGAGTTCTGGCGGAGTTAACTCGTGGAACAATTCCACAATCTTTCGATGATTACCAAACTCTTGGCTCAAGTATTCCCCTCCACGATCTGATCGTAGAAACTTGATTGTTTTCCCTAAATGATTCTGTACTTCATTCTGGAATTCTTTGAACTTTTCAAAGGATTCGGACTTATGCCTCATCAAGTAGATATAACCATATCTACTAAAGTCATCGGTAAAGGTAATGAAGTACGATAACCACCTCGGCCGTCGAGCTCATTGGTCCACATACATCGGTATGTACGAGTGCCAACAAGTCACTTGCTCTTTCACCGTGTCCCGTGAAAGGTGCCTTTGTCATCTTACCAAGTAAACAAGACTCACATGTCTCAAATGATTCAAAATCAAAAGAGTGAAGCAATCCATCCTTATGGAGCTTCTCCATGCGTTTCTTATTTATATGGCCTAAGCGACAATGCCGGATAAACGTGGGGTTTATATCATTAGAGAGTTGTCTTTCGTATTAATGTTATAGATGGGAGACGCTTCAAGATTCAAAACGTATAATCCATTCATCAATGGAGCATGAAAATAGAACATATCTCGAGATATATTGAACAACCATTGTTCATTGATCTAAAATCATATCCTTCCGCTTGCAAACATGAAGCGGAAATAACGTTTTGACATAGTGTTGGAACACAATAACAATTATTCAATTCCAAAACTAATCCCGAAGGTAGATGAAGTGGTATCGTGCCGACAAAGAATCGTAGCAACGCTTGCTCCATTGCCGACGCGCAGTTCACCTCGCCCCTTCTCAATCCTCTACTTCTTCTCATTCCCCGCAACGATTTGCAAATATGAGCTACGATCCGGTATCAAATACCCAAGAGTCAGTAGGTGAAGTAGCAAGATTAATGTCTATAACATTAATACCTGAAGCGAAAGTCGTACTTTGCTTCTTCTTGAGATCCTCCATGTACTTCTTGCGGTTCCTTTTCCAGGGCTCTGTCTCCTTGCAAGTAGAAGCAAACGGCATCGATGCCGCCGACCCTTCTTGCCCTTCTTTGCATTAGAGGCACTCGCGATCTCATCGGGAGTTAACTTTCTCTTGGTGCAAAGTTTCTTGACAGTGGTTTGCGCTTAGCCTTCGCATCATCATCACATGATGACCGTTTTTCTCGGATACTCTCCTCACTGTCTTTAGCATCCCATGCAATTCAGCCAAGGTTCTATCCATATTGTTCATGTGATAGTTTAATATGAATGGCTCGAAGCTCGGAGGGAGCGACGGAGAATCACATTAGTAGCCAACTCTTGGCTAAGGGGAAAACCTAGTTTTTCCGGACTCTCGATATAGCCAATCATCTTTATCACATGCGGACCGACGGGATTCCCTCAACAAGCTCGCACGCAAACAAGGACTTTGAGGTGTTGAACCTCTCGGCCCGAGCTTGGTTCTCAAACATGCCACGCAGTCCCCGAATAATAGTGTGAGCATCGCGCTTCTCATATTGCTTCGAAGCTCGGGGACATTGTAGCAAGCATGAGACGGCTTATATCTAGGGCATCATTAGTGTGCTTCTCATAAGCCCTCCGTGCGGTGCGGTGGCATTATTTGGCAAATCCTCGGGATAGGGTACTTCAAGAACGTACTCCTTACGCTCTTGCTTGAGAACAATTCTCAAGTTGCGATACCAATCCATAAAGTTTGTTCCATTTAATTTTTCCTTTTCGAGAATAGATCGCAAATTAAAGGTACGGGTGTAGTATTAGCCGCCATTTATTCTACAACAGAAAAACAAAGTTTAGCACAATGTTTATGTTATGTCTTTTGTTAAACAATTTAACATAAGACTCCCATTACGTATTTTCCACCTTCCCTCTAGGTTACGTTTTGGGTCAAGATCCACATGTTAGTTAATTTTCTAGTGAGCTTTGGCATCACCGCTAGAAAATTAGTAACATCGGTAAGCAACTCCTTGCTAATCACATCTCTATGTGACTCTTGTTGTTGGTGTGGCATCTCCATGCCCCGGCCCCAACCTATGCCCCAAGGCCCAAAACTGTTTTGATAGCCTTGTTAAGTAAACCAAATGCTCTCGCTGTATATGTCCGACATATACCCCTCGTGTTATGATAGAGAATGGCACTCTGCTTTGCGGACCCACCATTGACGAGCATAACGGTGACGGGTGCAACATTTGGAAGGGCATCATTACTACTTAATTTTGTGAGGGATGCTATCCTATCAAACAAACATATCACATATATGAAAGCAGGTAGAATAGCATGAAATAGTATGGCCCCCTTCACATGGTGATCTCCATCTCCATGCCGGTGTACGGATCTCCATCTTCATCACCGTTCTTTCGAGTGCCGAATGCTTGATTTCTTCAAACTAAGCTACTACTATAGAAGCTCTAATTGAAGATTACATCGACTCGCAGTCGTGAAAGAATATTACAAGCATTGCACGTAAGAAAGAATATTACAGGGATTGCACATATGAAAGAATATTACATGCATCACATGCATCTCATACATACAATAGGGCCATACCATCTCAAAGCATTCTCTGCAAAAACAAGTTAGGCGTAGAAACGTTTTCTACTTATCGCAGAGCTACGGCATCGAGACGACCTATAAGGGGGGTACGCACACGGCGGTCCCGCTAGCCGGTTAGCGGGCGGGGGGTCGAGGGGGAAGCCGCTCCGCATAATCATATTATGCCGTCCCGATACACTATCAAGGAGATGGTTTGCGTAGGCGCGAGGCAGCAACAAAGTCGGACTACGAGATAGCTTCGTATAATCACATTATACCGTTCCGATACACTATCAAGGAACGCTATCTCGAACCCAACTCAAACCGAGTTATATGGAAATTGCTTCGACGTAATCACATTACGCCGTTCCGATACACTATCAAGGAACGCAATTACCATTAACTCTCCTCAACGTATCCCGTTAAACCGATTGATCTAATCAACCCGTGCGCAAAACTTGTTCCGATCCAATCTAAAACCCGAACTAAGCAAGATTAGCTCGATACCATGAAGGGTTACGCGGAAGCTACGCTAGCCGAAAACAAAAATTTCTACCGCGCAAACCGGGAACACTTGCAAGTAAGGGCCGATAGATCGTTACCGATTAGAGTAGAGTGCAGCGGAATAGCCAATCGGGGCAATCCGATCCGGAACTGTGTAGCCTATTCCCGGAGACGCCGATTCGCCAATCAGCCCGATTCGAGTCGTCCGGCCGTGTTCTCACGCCTCGCTCCGATGCGCCCGACCGCGCCGATCAAGAGCGCGCAACGTAGCGCGCCTCTACCGTATCCACACGTCCGGGGACGAACGCCGTACACCCGTGTGCTAGCACGCGATGCAAGGCTAGGGTTTGGCTCGAAAGTGGGGAGGGTTTCCGTGGAGATTGATCTCGGCGACTTCGTTGCACGCGATGCAATTGACGTCTCACGCCTCTCCACCCCTCCCTCCTTTATATAGAGTTGGCCGACGGGACTAGTGGCCGATTAGGACTCTATTTTGAATCGGATCTCATCCGTATCTCATAGAGTTGGCCGCCCCACACGTCGTAAGCCCATAGGACTCTATCCGATCGGATCCCTATCCGATCGAGCCGTATCCGAGTCCAACTCGAATATCTATTCTATCCCCTTAAGCGTGCGACCCCGTAGGTTCAGGTATACTCGGTTTCGGCTATAGTCTAACTTAGCCGATCGTCGGCTCGAGTCCAACTCAGCCGACTGTCAATAGCGGCGCCTAGCAGCACATATTGACACATATGTCCATGTTTATTGATTTGGTATCTCCATACCCATGATCTACGAGACATGATCATCAATCAATAAACATGCCGATCTTAGAATCATATTTGTTCCAACAATATGACATATGATCAGGGGATCGTTTAGAAATAGATTCATATATATCGAGTCTCATAAATAAGTCACGTACTTATTGATCAATACAAGATGTCTATTTCATGGAACTGAATAACACTTTATTCATTTATACATAAACATTGACGTGATATCCAACATCTCCATGTTGCCTCTAGTGCATATCACTAACAACTTTGGCAGTACCCGCTCCATGAACTTAAGCCCTCATACACTCTAGCCGTCATTTTCTAGCAGTGAAAGGAGTTCAGCGCACCCGGGATAAGAGAAGACTTCATTCATCAAGTTATATTAATTTCAAATTTTCAATCATCCTTTCTCAATCTCATCTCATACATAAGAACCACAATGCAAGGTGATATGCCTACACCGACCACTCCGACCAGCATGCCGACCACTCAAACCTTTGATAAGCCTACACCGACCACTCGCCGACCACTCACGCCTTTGACGGACCAATTACTCGTAGTCGAGCTAAGAAGCTACAACAAGAGGTGCACGCGCTACTTTGTGAAATTCATTTTAATATTAATGAGAATTATATACTACCTAAGTCGTATATATTGCTAATGCTTAGGTTCACCAAAGATGATGCCAAGGATGCACCAAGGATGGACTACGAGAGAAGAACCGAGCTCGAGCCAATCCAGCAGGACAGAACCGTCGAAAAGAAACTGCCATAACTTTTGATCCACAAAAGCTATGAAGGTCCATGAGGACTTGTTGGAAAGCTTATTGAGTCTAGTTTCCAATGCTTCAAGTGCCAACTAGTTTGGATGCATCGTTTTTCCTGCCGACCAGTTTTAGTGCAGACTGGTCAGAGAGTCAGCAGTCAGCCTGATGGTCAACTTCGTATAATAAACTGTACCAATCTACAAATGTTGTGGTACATGCTGCACATGGTGTGAAAGCTTAGCAAGTTAACTTTCTAACGCAACAAACCGCATGTCATTTGGAGATTCCAAGATGGAGTTATTACCAAAACATTGAGGACTGCGCAGAAGTCAGACAGCCACACGGAAACTCTCCAGGGAAGGCATCTCGAGGAGGCCCGTTCACATAGTGCGTGTTATTTTGTTTAAATCGTGTTTCCACCTATCTAGCAGGGCTGTTGCTAGTATAAATATCCCCTAAACTCATTGTAATCACAGACCATTGATAATTGAAATACGAACCCCTTTTGTTCAGTGTGTGCTAACAAACCCTAGAGAGTGATCTCTACCCCTTTGCTCTTGTGATTTCCTTCGCGGGATTTACAGAAGCGGCGGCTTCATCCGCTCCCAATTGGTGCTCCTACTCCCTTCGAGGTTTCCTCGATTGATTGTAGGCTGTGTTGGTTGGTTCCTTGAGAGTGTGGTTGGGCGAATCCTCGATTCAGGTTGCCGGTTAAAGACGGTGGTTGGCTTCGAGTTTTATTCGTCGAGTTGCACTAGTTATCGCTGCTTGCAGCAAAGTTATCCAGAGTTTGATCCTACGCCGTGAAGATCGGGACATCATATCGTATCATCTGGTATCGAGCTTCAGTTGCCACGGTAGGATTCTTTACCCTTAGCTACATATATATTCTTGTTCGTCCTATCCACTAAAAAAGCCATAAAAATATTTGCCATAACCCTTTTGTTCAATTTGTAATTCTTGTGAGTTCGGTTAGGTCTCAGTCCATTAGAGTCTTTGTTTTAGTTGCTGATCATATATCCTTTGTGTGTCCTTTGAGCCTCTTTATATATCTGAAAATTGCTAAAAAAAATCTATAGCCATCATCGTCCTTCGCGTTACCTTTGATCCTATCAAGTTATTGCTACTCTTGGTTGTGCTTTGTTTATATCATAAGTGTGCAAGTGTTATAGCTGATCCCTGTGTTTAGTTCTATATAAAAAAAGTGTGTCAAAAAAAAAGAGAAGAAAGAAAAGTTTAAAAAAAATAAAAGTTGAGAAAGTTATTGAAAGATCGGTTTGTTTATATGCACGTGCTGAAAGTTTATCACAACCGGTTGTGCAACCCATCTGCTATCCGTGTTTGGTGCAAAACTTTGGTTGGGTTTGATCGCAACACTTGCATCCCAATCATATTCCTTGTTTGCATCAACTCTGAAATTTCTTTGCGCGTGTGTTTGATCGATTGACATCATTCCATATCCTTTGGTCAGCACTAGGTAGGGAACTTCTAGTTTGGATTGTTACTTAACTTTACAACACAAGGATCGATTGCATTCTTTGTTTAATTAATCCCCACCAAGCTCCACATACAAGCCATCGTAATCGGTATCTCGGTCTTGTATTCGCTTAACCATCACTCTTGTTACCACCACACATTTGTTTCTCTCGTAACCGCAGGAATTCATAAGAGTTTTGGTCGGTAAGAGCGGAGCGTGAGATTCCACATATATTTCTATTCCATATATATGTGTTGCTTTGTTCTCGGTAATTTGACGGGAAGATGGATTCCAATGGTGAGATCGATGAATGTGTCACTATGGCACAATTTAATGAACTTCGGCAAAGCATGGAAGAAAAGCAAGATCAATTGACACAAGCTTTCCAGGGCCTTATGAATGAGATCGGAGGACGTCGTCCTCCTCAAGAAGGAGCCAGCAACCATGGTGGAGATGATGAAGGTAGTGATGGAAGGAGAAGGGGTCGGGGAACCGAAGAGCTGCACATAGCGAGAGGAAGTGGACGAGGTCGGCCGAATGATAATGAAGAATCTGAAGATGAGGATGATGATAATCATTCTCAGGCACGGTTTTGGTCGCCGACGTCATAGGAGAGGCAACCCGAGAGGAGAGGTTTGGTAAACTAAAATTTACCGTGCCAAAATTTGATGGAGGGTCTGATCCCGAAGACTATTTCACATGGGAGTTGAAGGTGGAAAAGATCTTTCGCATGCATAATTATTCGGAGCGGAAGAAGTTGGTAATGGCATCTCTAGAATTTGATGGATATGCTCTTATTTGGTGGGAGCAACTGCTCCAAGATCGAGAAGAAGAAGGGGAACGTCCTTGCAAGTTGGCAAGAAATGAAGAGAGAAATGAGACTTCGATTTGTGCCCAAGCACTATCGACGTGATCTCTTTGATAAGCTGCAGAATCGAGACAAGGAAATTTCTCTCGTTGAAGAATATTATAAAGAGATGGAGAAGGCTATGATTCGAGCTAATGTGCTTGAAGATGAGGAGCAAACCATTGCACGTTTCATGGCTGGTCTGCATCGCAACATTCAGCGTATTGTTGAGTTTCAGCCGTACCGACATTTAATTGATTTGGTACATCAAGCAACCAAAGCTGAACGTCAACTTCAGCAAGAAGCTAAGAGCAGCAAATCGGCACGAGGAATTATTCTGGGAGGAAGCAAATCAATCTCCAAGTTTGCTTGCTGCACCCTCGTCGAGGCAAAAAGTTCAAGCGGAGGTTTGCTTTCCAATATTCAAAATGCTTTGTTAGTGGGAAGAACACTGCTGGCCCAAGCATGAGTGCTAAACCAGCGGCATCCACCTCCACTTCGGTGGGTTCTACAGCCAAGAGTAGTGGTATCCATTGTTTCAAGTGTGGAGGCCGTGGGCATGTAATTAGAGAGTGCCCAAACAATCGGGTGATTCTTGTGAATGACAATGGAGAATTTGATTCAGCTAGTGAAGAAGAAGTTGAGGAAGAGAATGTTGAGGAAGCCCGGAGGATGAGGAACATACTAGGTGTGATTTTGAGCAAGGTGCTGCTCTTGTGGTGACTCAAATTTTGAGTGTCCAAGTGAAAGAAGCTGAAAATGGACAACGACATAATCTTTTTCAGAGGAGAGCAAAAGTGCAAGATAAGGTAGTAAAGGTGATCATTGATGGCGGAAGCTGCCATAATCTTGCTAGTCGTGAGATGGTTGACAAACTTGGTCTAAAGTTGCAC